>CAMTDV010000016.1:8635103-9235103 GCA_947069175.1 Scalesia atractyloides | reverse complement strand
AGGTCATGAATACTAGTCAGATAAAAGAGTAAACTGTCATTTTGGTCCCTGTGGTTTGGCCAGTTTTGCCACTTTAGTGCAAATCTCAAAGTTTTTGTATCTGGGTCCGTATGGTTTCATTTTTGTTGCCATTTTGGTCCAAATCTCAAATCAGGTCAGATTTCTAAAATTAAACCCCCATGTTTGTCCTTTTCCTCAGGGGCATTTTGGTCATTATATAGTTTTATTTTTTATTACAACACATAATTAATTAAAGCAGAGACCATCTTCTCCGAACCAAACCCTAATCTCTTTCACAAACTCCTTCTTCCTTCTTCCCCACTACCCTCTTTCGCAAACTCCTTCCTTCTTCTCCACTACCCACCCTCACACGTTACCGTCACAACCACTACGCACCACCACCACCACCTCCATTACCGTCCCCCCTAATATGAACACTAGTTTAGGTCACCGGAAACCACCACCTGTCGCCATCACCAGGTGAGCACCACTAAGGATATATTCAGGTTCGTACAGATCTGAACTCTACGCTACTGAAGCCGACACCAAGGATTACAAACTCTTCAACTGTATTCAGGTTCACCAATCAAACCCCGCCTTCCATTCGAACCACGCACCGTCGTGGCGCCTTCAATGTCGTATCTGAAAGCCACCTCGTTCCAAATCTGGTGAAATGAGTCGTGTTTGGGCCAAGACCGTCGCTGTGGTTCAAACCATCAGTCGCCAGAGAGTCGACCTGGGTGAAACCATCGCCATGGTTGAAACCATCAGTCGCCCAAGACCGTCGCCATTGTATTCGGGTAGAGGGAGGATGTTGATGGGAGGTTAGGGACTGGTTGTGGCGGTGGTATTCAAGCAGAGGGGAGAGGTTGGTGCAGGTTGTGGTGGTGGTAATCAGGTAGAGGGCGGGAGATAGAGAGTTAAGAGAGAGAAAGAGGAGAGAGTTATGATAGGTATCTAATTTATTCTTTTTTATTTATTTATTTGTGATATTTTAATAAATTAGTGAAAAAACCAGTTATAATAAAACTATAATGACCAAAATGCCTCTGAGGAAAAGGACAAAACAGGGGGAGTTAATTTTAAAAATCTGATCTAATTTGAGATTTGGATCAAAATGGCAATAAAAATAAAACCACAGGAATCCAGATACAAAAACTTAAGATTTGAATTAAAGTGGCAAAACTGATCAAACCACATGAACCAAAATAACAGTTTACTCCACATAAAATTCAATGATTTACTGCTAAAAAATAATTATAACGTAGGTTTGAGGAAAGACTGTTGTGTCGGCATTGACATCAAATGTAAAGTCAATAAATCACCGACTACACACTTGTACGTTTCTTTTATAACTTCCAGCCAATGTAGCGTAGGTGTGGGCTAAGGAAAAATCTAAATCTTGTGATTTTTCTTATTCTTTGAAAGAAAGAATATTAGATTTTAATAAACTTAACTATTTTTCATTAATCGTTAATAATTCTAATTTAAAAATAATCACTTACAATCTCAACTGTTAACATATTGGTCTCCAATGGACCCTGACTAACAGAACCCTAACACCGTTAGTCTCCGGTCGCTGGAAAAACGTTTTTTGCCAGAACAAAGGTTCTTAAAGGTCCGATCTAAGGTTATAAAGAGGTTGGAGACGAAAATATTGAGTCTTCCGGTCAAAAAGTTGAGTTTTCCAACCAAAAGAAAGTTTTCCGGTGAAAAATGAGTTTTCCGGCGATCTCAATAATTAGGGTTTTTACTAAAAAAAAGTTTTCTAAAGGTAGGTAATAAGGTTACGAAGAGATTTGAGATGAAAATGTTGAGTTTTCCAGCCAAAAAAGAGTTTTCATACCAAAAATGTTTTTCCAGTGACCGGAGACTAACAACGTTCGGAATCTGTTAATCAAGGTCCATAGGAAGCCAATATGTTAATAGTTGGGACTCCGAGTGATTATTTTTGAAGTTGGAACTGTTGGTGGTCAACGACGAAGAGTTAACATTATTAAATACAATATTCCTTCAAAGAAAAATGTTTGGTAAATAACTCAATAAGTATTTAAGATGTATCATTATTGTTTGGTAAATAACTCAATAAGTATTTAAGATGTATCATTATTGTTCTAGGAACCGGATGGTGACACTTGATATGAAGAATATATTCATGTCCATGTATTATTGATCAGAATTCATACACACTACATTGGTATGTATCAATGTATCCCGGCATATAGCGTGTTATCACTTGAATCACTAAAGAGTAAAGATTTAAGAAGCATTTTTACAAAGTATGAAAACTCTTTTAACTTGTTGGGATTGCTTGATGAAGACATTATTACACGGGAATATTGAATTTTAACAATCACAGTTATTAGTCGTTTGTCGGCAACGATCCCAACTTCAAAATAACTACTAGTGGTCTCATCTTTTCACATATTGTAAACCAATGGACCTTACTAAACAGAAAAGGATAAGGAGACAAAAAAAAAATAAGGTTCTGATAGTAAATGTTCATTGGTTTACAATATGTGAAAAAGTGGGACCACCACTGGTTATTTTTTAAGTTGAAATCGTTGTCAGCCGTTGACTGATAGTTGGGTATATTAAAATCTATTATTCCTTATTACACGCCTACATGGTAACATTTTAATAAATAAGTGAAAACATTATATTGTGAATTCAATAAACCTATGAATACGTACGGTTAGATTGAGAATTTTAGAGCATTCAGCGGTGAATCAATTTTAAAGTAGCGTATAGAATTGGTTACGAAAATGTCACTATCTAAAAGATGTTCATTAATTAAGCATATCTAATGGCTGATAAAAAAATGGTTCTTATTATTTATTTTTTTTACTATTACCAAATTTTTAGTTATATTTATTAAAAGACAACATCATAGTTGTGTATAGAGTGAGAATGATTTAAAAAACACTAACCTATTACGAGAACAATAAAAAACCGAATTCAGATTGCTAAACCTTTTGCTTACGATAGTTCATATTTTTTAAATGTTCTTATGTCACACCCCGACCCGTAGCGGAATAAAAGTCGGGGCATAATTGGGTTATCACCAAAGCTCATGATGTTTACTAAAATGTTTCATATTTATTAAATTCAAATTACAACTTAAATATCCAAAACAAAATTCATACAATTACAAGAAATTGAAACTATTTAATTATTCCAAAGCTTAAACTTGTTTATTCTTCTAGGCCTTCCTATGTGTTTCTTGTCTCAGCTGGATCACCTGTATCATTTGTAAAACGGGGGATATTTTGGGTCAACAAAAGTTGGCGAGTGAACCTTGATAAAACATTGTTACTAATTTCCTGTTTTATTTAATAAGGAAAATTTGTGCAATAATCACATATGAGCAAACGTATATAGATAAACAAACACAAACCACTTTGAATGAGTATATGATATGAATGATGATGTATGTGAGATCAAGGCTCAATCAAACGGAGCCGATCTAATGAGGCACTTGATGCTCAACCCGTCTCCCACGGGGAACTGATGGGCCTAATGAAATGCGTGCACTGAAAATGATAAATCCAATCTACATATAATTCACACAACAATTGATACACAATTGATACACATTTGATCACGGATATGATGTATGCACAAGTGTTTATATATATATAATAAAAGAATTATGCGACACATGATACACCCCAAAACATGATTAAAATAGGGAATTGATAGAGATTCACTCACAATGGGTGCGTTCTTTGATGATGATGAAGGCGCACGAATTTATGATTCGATTGACGAGGGAATAACTAACCTAGATAATAACAAAATTATTCGATAAATAAATAAATTTTGGTTGAGATTAATATTTTTAATTAGTGCTCTTAAATGGGATTTTTAGATTTATTTTTGTGAGTTTAAGGAAATTTTCTAACCTTAATAATCTTATTTTTAAGTATTTTTAAATAATTTTCTAATTAAATAAATAAATAAAAAGAAATAAAAAGTTGACTTTTGACCGTTGACCGTTGACCGGGTCTTGACCGGTCAGACTGTGTTTTCTATGCGCTGAGTGAGGTTCGAACTCGGGACCTCTCGTATACGTGCACGCAGCTCTACCAACTGAGCTACGTGTCTAAACCGAAATATTCTCTGTTTTATATATATATATATATATATATATATATATACTAATTAACCTTTAACTTATTTGGTTTTTATTAAAAATGATTTATATGGCCGAACCGGTTGCAGGGACCCGGAGTCGAACTCGGGTCCTTCAGTTCGAGTGCGCACAGCCCAACCAGTTGGGCTGTGTGTCTAATCTGCTTATCAACTGAATTATATTCCTTTTATAAACATTCTGTGACTTGTTCTGATTCAGTTCTAAAAATGTTGGTTTTAATTCTGAAAGTCGGTAACGTGTGCGATTCGAACTCGGGACGTGCGAGTTATATTTGCACACAATCCACCGCTGGACTGTGTGTCTAACCCGTTTAAATATCTGGTTTTAATTATATTAATACACAACTCAACTTCGGCTTCTTCATTTATAAGAACTCAGAACAGTGAAGCCGACTGTTTGTTTAATTGACCAACAACACTTATAATTTGATTGAATTGGAATAGAAAAAGAAGAATAAGGATTAAGATGTACCAACTCAAAGTGGTTTCTTCAATTTCCGGCAAGAGTCGTCTGCTCTGATTTGTGATTTCCGACTGAGTGGACTGTTTAACAGTTTTGATCATTGTGTTGTGAAATTAGAATACTAAGCAAAAGATAGCAAAAAGGTTTAGATGATTTATACCGTCTGATGAACGAATACGGTTTTCTGATCAGCGATTCCGGCAGGATTCCGGCGAAAATGAAACTCTCCGGCGACGTGCTCTGGAAAGATTAAAGCTTCGAAAACGAACGTGGTTCTGAGCGAAAGGATTTTCAGAGTGTTCAAGTGGGTATTTATAGTGAAAACAGGCTGAATTGGGTTTGAATTGAGTCTTGATTCGCGGTCAAAGGATTTCCGGCGGTTATGACCGAAATTGACGGTTAGGCATCGGTTATAATTGATGTCGTAGTCGGTTATCGCGTTTTAGTCAAAAGGGAAAGGCAACATTAGCGGAGTTTTGGTTTTAATCCGGCGATTCCGCGTTCTGAGCGCGCTGATTTCCGGTTTTGATTTTTGGGTTTTACCTTAAGTGTTATTTGTTTCATTGTTTATCACACGTGAAGTGTGTGGCGGAGCGGTGTGTTGTGTGTTTGTGCTTACGGGTGACCCGGGTTCGAAACCCGGCGTCTCCATTTTATTTTTTATTCACGATTTATTATTAATTATAAATTTGGTTTTTAAATTCTAATATATTTATTAATTATGTATTGTTTAAAATTAATACGAACCATAAATACGCAACGAAACTTATAACTGAGTATTTGATTGATAAACGAAGCGGGTTTGGAAACCCATTTTTTCGACGAATGTTACATCTTATACATGCGTAAGTTATATAAATAAAGATATATGCAGGTAGAATAACATACACATGATATGTACATGTATAGGTTTTTTATATATATATATATATGGGATAGGTAAAATGAGAACCACCTCCAGTTGTGAGAACCGTAAGAATCACTTTCTAAACCATTAGATCTTGGAGATAGATGGATGAGATTAAAAGTTATAAAAATAATATTATATTTTTTTGTCTTATTATATTTTTAATATTTTAATACCAAAAGGGCAGTTTAGTAAATTTGCTTGTTTTGTCTTATTATATATATTGTTTTCTATTTTTTTTGTCTTATTAAATTAATTATTTTATTAAAATCAGATTTACTAATTAAAAAACATTTTAAAATCTGATTATTTAAAAAAAAACATCTTTTGTCAGGATTTTTATAAAAAACGTTTTTACTAGCCGGTTTTTTACGCACCGTTTTTTACGCGCCCTTTTTTACGACCATTTTTACGCGCCGTTTTTACTCCGGTTTTACGGGCGTTTTTTACGCCTTTTATGCGCCGTTTTTTACACCCCCTATTTACGTGTCGTTTTTTACGACCAATTTTTACGCGCCGTTTTTACGCCCGATTTTACGCGCGTTTTTTATGGCCGGTTTTACGCGCCGTTTTTACACCCCTTTTTACGCGCCGTTTTTACGAACCATTTTTACGCGCCGTTTTTTACGCCCGATTTTACGCGCCGTTCTTGCGCCCGGTTAACGCAACGTTTTTACGCGTGTTTTTTATGCCCTGTTTTATGCGCCGTTTTTTACGCCCTCGTTTTACGCGCCATTTTTACAATCCTTTACCGCCGTTTTTACGCACGTTCTTCGCCGTTTTACGCGCCGTTTTTACGCCGTTTACGCACCGTTTTGCTCCGTTTAGCTCGTTTTTTTTACGCTCGGTTTTATGTGCCGTATTTACGCCCTCTTTTTACGTGTCGTTTTTACGACCCATTTTTACGCGCCGTTTTTACGCCCGGTTTTACGCGCGTTTTTTTACACCCCGTTTTTACGACCCGTTTTTTACGCGCCGTTTTTACGCCTGTTTTACGCGCATTTTTTTACACCCCGTTTTTTTACGAGCCGTTTTAACCCCCCTCCCTCCGTTTCTACGAGCCGTTTTTACGACGGATTTTTTACGGCCTTACAAAATTAAAAAAACAAAAAACTTTACGCAAAACATCTTTTTTTCGCCCCCATTTTTTACGCCTCGTTTTTTACGACCCTTTTCACGACTCGTTTTTTACGAGCCGTTTTTTGTGATAATAGGACGTAAAAAAACCTAATGTAAAAAAAGACTTTTTTTACGAAAACCTCTTTAAGAAAAAATTTACGCCCTGTTTTTACGCGCTGTTTTTTACGCTCCGTTTTTACAAAAGATTTTTTTTATGAAAACCTCTTTACGAAAAATTTTTTTATAGGTTCTTTTAGCTTTTCATCATGTTTTTCCGTATGTGAACCATCTAAAAAATAATTTTACGCACGGTGTCGTGTAAAAAAACATTCACAGGTGTAAAAATACAGATTTTTTTTTGCAATGACGTAAAAACCATTTAAAAGTGTAAAAATCCAGAATTTTTTTACGGGTGTAAAAAACATTCACAAGCGTAACAATCCCGAATTTACATGTGGTTTGCAACAAGTTTTTGCTCAGGTGTCGCTGTGAACTTTTTACGAATGTAAACTTTTTACACCCCCGTTATTTTTTTTACAGGTGGCGTAAAAGGTTTGCAACAAAGTTTTTAAGGGTGGCGTAAAAGGTTTGCAACAAACTTTTTACACACCCATTGTAAATTTTTAGGCACGTGTTAAAAAAATTAAACCTTTTTTACGTCCCCGGTTGTGAGCCTTTTTTTAAGCCGCGATTGTTTAACTAGGCGTATGTATGTGGTGCAAAAAATTTACGTAAAGCGTCATCTGTTTAAGTAGGCGTCGACTGCGAAAATTTTGCTCATGGCGTAAATTTTGCAAATTATTTACACACAGCGTTGAAAAACTAGTTATATGCTAGTTTTACGCTCCTGTTAAAAAACAGTTTAAACTTTTTTTACGCCAAGTTGTAAACTTTTTTACGCCCCCGATTGTAATCTTTTTTTACATGCGATGTAAAAAAATATTCATAAGTATGTTTATTATAAACAAATGAGATTTGAATCGAAAATTACCAATTGAAATGCCCTCGTTTCTTACTCCTCCAAACTAGCACGACTCATAGATGTCTCAGATAAGTTAATACTTATCATCATCGACTGAAAATATACAAACCAACAACAAAAATCAAAACCATCTGTGGATCTTGAAAAACAAAGGTTTGGCTCAAAACTTTCCAAAAATCATGGCTGCGAGTTGGTTGCAGATCAAAACCTACCCTCCACCATCCTTGCCTCGCCATCCTCATCAATTGTCGAAAATTTTTTCCACCTATCACTGCCAAAAGAACAAACAATAATCAAAATGCTTGCAAACCCACCCCGTGTTCTTGATCTTTCCTCTTGTAACTCACGAACACCACTCCAATCTTGCACTTTTTTTACCTCCACCCCGGTTGAATTTTTTTTACGCCCCGATTGTAAAAAAAAATCACGTTACGCCCATGTTAAAAAAAATTTAAAATATTTTTACGACCGTGTTAAAAAAAATTAAACTCTTCTTGCACCACGGTTATAAACTTCTTTATGATACATAAAACCTCCAAAACTTCTATTTGATAAAAACTGTTAGCCCGTTTGACCCATTAACATGTAAAGATTCATTATCCTCTGAGCAAGATCATACGCTAGAGCCCGTTTGCCCCAACCCCCGAAACCGACCCATCCGATCTCGTTTCCATGTAGTTTTCTTTGAACCTATCATTTACAACGTAACCACACCATAGCCACACATGTAAAATCGGTAAACATTAAATTTTTATTGAAAATTTACAAAGAGGAGCAACTATGACCACAAAAAACCTGGTAACAATCAGTCCTTTGTTTCTTGAAGTTGTATAAACATTTGTGTAATGACGATTTATACAAAAGTTACAACCTGTTTAGGCGAAAACTCATTTTGACCCGTACACACGACTCGACCCGACCCGATCTGCTTGTTTTGCAACACTTACCGAAAATCCATTAAACTAAATGACACAAATAAATCTAAGGTTAAATAAATAAAATTGTAAATGCTTTGTACATGTTTTGAACACCCCGACCCCCATTTTGAACAAAAAACACAGCTACAAAACCAATTCCTATAACTTGACCCATATATTGCTACACAATTTGACCAATAATCCCAAGTTCGAACCCATTTATGCATAAAACAAAACCCAAGTACACTAACTAAACCTATATGTTCCTAACAATTTCTTGAATATTTTTTTCAAAACAATTTCTATAATCCTTATCCAGTAAATACCCATCACAAAACTGAAATCAACAAACCAATTAACAATCAAACACAATCAACATCAAACAAGAAATTAACAATCATACAAAGTCACTGACCTGAATCGGTTCTCCGACGTAACTCCGCCATAGTTTCTGGCAACGACAAAAGCTCAGATCTGATTTTCTTATAAAGCTCAACCTTAAAAAATCATAACTCGACATCAATACACTTTTGCTAATTGTTCAAACAAAAAAGAAACACGATTCACAGGGGATTGGAAAATGAAACCTGATTTGATGAAGGGGAATGGATGGAATTCAAGATCTGGTTTGGCTCAAAAGAAGGAGGTTCTGGAGGTTGACCCGCCACCATCTTTAACCACCGGATCTGAACCACCACATCGGCACCTTAGGGCTTGAAGTATTTCCCAGAATAGCATCCCCTTTGTAACTTACGGGCGAATTAGTAAGGAATACCTGGGTTCACTGCAGAGTTCGTAGCCAAAGACACTCCATTACCGACTGTAGCGATGAATAACCCCTCGCTGGCCTTGTTTGCATCTGAGGTTCGTTTACACCACGAACCTAAGGCCTCAAAAAAATTTGTGCTGGTTGTTTGGTGTGCAGATTGAAGCGATATAGGGAACTCCCTGTTCCCGTCTTGCACAAAATCATCCAGGTTGAGGTTCACCACAACCCCTCTTACCAGATTCAAGATTACCGGTGGATTGTGAGGAACCATCTAAACTTCCCACATTCAGATTCGGTTGCGGTTTGCTCCAAGGTTGAGAATGGCAGGTATTACAAGAGTCAGTCGTTGGTTTATTGTGGGGTAATCTACCATATTGTGACCCAAGAGATGGGTATTCAGATGGATTTAAGTATCAAGGGTCATCAGGAGGCCGATTTAGGGTTAAATTGTGAGTGGAAATCTCACAGTTTGATGGATTAATGGACAAAGGATGAAGATATCAGATCAGAGAAGGAGCACGGCTGGAGAGAAAATTTTAGAGAGAGAAAGAAAAAGTGCAAATGAAAATCAATGGTAGAAGGAGGGGGGGGGGGGGATATAGGAGAGAGAGTGTCTAGGAATTGGTGATGTCAGAGATTTGGGATGTGGGTTAATTTACCAAATTACCCCTCCAGTTATATTCAAATGTTTGATGATGTGTCCATGTCTAATTGGTCAAAAAGAGTTTCTACGGTTCTTGCAACTCGGCTTGGTTTTCTTTTAAACCGGATCCTATATATATATATATATATATATGGGAAGGATAAAATAAAAACTCATTTGAGATGAAAAACTCAAAAAACCTTTGTAAAAACCTTACATAACATTTTTTTAAATAGGGAATGTAACATACATATATTTGAATATATTTGTATAAAAAAACACAGAGCAATTTTTTTTAAATGTTAAAAATTGATGTTACATAATATATATGTCCAAAAAATGTAACATAGAGATTTTGAACATTTTTTAGAAAAAAACTAGTAGATGCTTTTTAGATTTTTTTATAAAAATATAAAATATATTTATGTTACATTCCTTTTCTTTTAGAAAAAAAAAACAGTTACATAGGGTTTTCATGAGTTTTTTTTAAATTCAAGTGAGTTTTCTTCTATACTTCACCTATATATATATACAGGGAAAGGTTCATTTGAGAAGAAATTTAATATGAGAAAAAAAAAAAGTAATGACATAATGGTAAACATTAAATAGTTTATAACTCCTCTCATTAATTATGTTATCTCTCATTAATAAAGCAAAAATATTTTATTCTACACATTTCAAAATTTATCCTACATATGTCTTACACTTACCGGAATTTACCCTACACACATGCAAATTTACCCTACACATTTAAAAAATTATCCTATACATACTCAAATTTATCTACACATGTCGAAAATTGTCCTCACCATAAATTATTTTATCTTGAAAGAGTATATTTAAAAAATGAGTTACAACTTTAATTAATTAGCAAATTAATGACAATTATAGATTTACCTATATGCTCTTTTTCATAACATTAAATACACAGATTAAATTAACTAAATAGAGAATTTCTATTGGTATAAAAGTTATTTTTTTATTCTTACAATTTTTTTTCTCATTTGAACCTTCTATTATATATATATATATATGGTGAGGTTTTGTAAAAATGTGTTTTTTTTGTGAGAAAGGTAAGAAAGAATCTAAACCATTAGATCTTTAATCTAATGGTTGAGATTTTAATGGCAATCTTGTAAATAATGTAACAATTAAATTAATTAGGTTTCTAGATTAAAGGTATAAAGGTAAATTTAACATTTTTAAATTAGAAAACTAACATTAATGCACATGCAACTTCTCCCCCGTCTTTTTTAAACGTTAATAACTTTTTATATGTAACTTTTTTTTTAAAAATAAATTTCACCAAATAACGAGCGTTTTTTATCTTTAATATGAGTACCATAGTGCTATACTTATTTAGAGAAAAATTTACATATAGTTCAGCCTACTGAAATGCAGGTTTAAATACTGGACGAGAACATCTACCTGAATGCAGGTGTAAAACACCATGCAAAGAACAACTCTGGAATGCAGGTATAAAACACCATGAATGCAGGTGAAAAACACCGTCTGAAGAACACCTATTAGAATGCATGTATAACACACCGTGAATACATGTTTAAAACACCATACGAAGAAGCTCTACTGGAATTATAATAGTAAAACACCACACATGATGTGCAATGCAATCATTCCAGATATTAAAAAACACCATGACTATATTACAATTCAAGTCATCGTGTTTTTAGAATCTGAATGGTGTTTTATACTTTCAAAAGACTATATTGGATTCAAGTTGTGGTGTCTTTTGGAATTCGTATGGTGTTTTATACATGCGAATTAACTAAAATTTTGATATGAATTTTATATCTGCGAATTAATCTTTATGTATAATCATATAAAATTCAAAATTGGAATTCCTAAAATAACTACACATTAATTGTATCCTTAATTAGAATTATTAGTACAATTACCATTATATTTTGATCTAAAAAAATGGATAGGGAAAGTTCTAATGGCTGAGATTCTTTCTTACCTTTCTCACACTTTTGGTCTTTTTACAGGAACCTCAATCTATATATATGGAAATGATAAAATGAGAACTACCTTAAGTCGGGAGAACCATAAGAACAACGCCTTCCGCGAGAAACAATGTCACCATCAACAAATTCCTTGCATTGTGTCTTAAATTGTTATGTTTGGTGTTTTTCCTGTCAAAACAACCCAAAACATCATGTCTAAGTCCAAAACATGATGCCTACATGTCAATTCTTATGTCTTTTCACACTTCTCACAAAAATTATCTTTTTTACATGATTCTAAGACTGTATGGTAATTATATAAGCTGCCTAAAAAAAATTTATTTACAATTTTACTTATCACATGAACTCTGTTTATATTTTTATTCTAAACTGTATAGATTTCTTGTTATTTTAACGTATGTAATAAGTCTTTATAAAACTGTATAGATTTATTGTTATTTTATAAATCCCTTACTTAATAAACAGTAATATTAAAATTATGGGTCATGATATAATAGGAAGTTTATATGAGTATAAAGGATGTGAATGGAATCTTGACCATCCGTTTATTAATCAAGGCTAAGATTAAATGAGTGAAATTGAAGGAAGAAAAAGAGACGCGTGTGTTTGTTGAGGGCATTGTAGTCAATCTAAAGTAATAGTTTCTCTCTCCTCCAATTCCATCTCATTTTTTAAACGTTAATAACTTTTTCATACGACATTATTTTTTTATAAAAAGAAAACACAAAAAAGAGCGTTTTTTAATCTTTAAAACGAGTATGCTATTGCTATATTTCAAAAAAATAATTTCGAAAACCCAGTTGCGTAAAACGCAATGGACAAAAAGCATAAAAAATGATTTTTTTTTCTAAAACACAATTGACAAAAAAAAAACACAAAAAATATCTTGTTTCTAAAACGCAATGGATAAAAAACACAAAAGAAATGGTTTTATTTCTAAAACACAATGGCTGAAAAACACAAAGAAATCTTTTTGTAAAACGCAATGAACTAAAAACACAAAAAATGTCTTATTTCTAAAACTCAATGGCAAAAAAAAAACAAGAATGTCTTAATTCTAAAACAAAATGGCCAAAAATGACAAAGAAATGTGTTTTTTTCTAAAACGCTATGGACTAAAAACACAAAAAAAATGTCTTATTTTTAAAAGCATGATAAAAACACATAAAATGTTTTTTTCATTCTTGTAAACATGACAAATTCAAAAACCCAGATCGTAAAAACGCGATTTAAAAATGTCGTACAAAGATCGAAAGCTGATTTCTTCGAAAAAAAGTTGGAGAACACATTGATTAGGTGTTTGAATCATTGATTTATGACGAAAATCGTATTATGATTTAGTGACATTGAGATAGAAAGTGAAGAAAATGTTGAAGAGTTGGGTTTTAAAAATGGTGGATTTTGAAGTTACAAAGAAAGAAAAAGAAGAAGATAAGCTATGATTAACTAAAATACTCTTTCTCTTTATTTATCAGTTTTACCACATGTCATAATCCTATCGTTTTCTATCCTTCCTACCATCATTTGTTTTCATATGTTTATATGCATGCAATGGTTACGACAAACAAACAAACTTAAAACAAAAACATTCTGAATTAAGTTATATAAAAATAAATGCTTACCTTTCAAAAATTAATTATTAAAAACAATTAGTATGTGGTTTGGGGATGAAGGTGATGAAGCAATGTTTGTCGGCCATCGACATCAAATGACAAGGCAATAAATCACCAACTATACACGTGTACCTTAATGCTGTTTAGGCTGTACCATTTCTCCTTAAATTATAAGGCATTAATTATGTTCGTACAAAGTTGTTTTATCAGTGTCCGGTTCATTAGCTCGTAAGTCGTAACTTATGTACCGAATGTTTGGCCAGTTATTGAAATGACAGTTGTATAATAAACTGACTCACCAGGGGTGAGTATGGTGCGGTTCAGTTCAGTTATTGTCTATAACCGCACACTTTGGTTATCAAAAAATTATAACCATTCGGTTTGGTTAATGCGGTTTCGGTTAATTGGTTAATTGCGGTTAATGCGGTTTCGGTTCGGTTATATGTTGGTTATTTTATCGTTTCTAAAGTTAGGCTTTAAATGTGTGGGTTATGCAAATATCATACGCAAAAAATAAATATACAGTTAAAGCTTGTAGAATTATCAATTATATTTTACTTTCATATGTTACGTGGAAGCATGTATACGAACACAAAATGACTAGAGTTTTAAATTCAATGAGGTTGGATAATTGTTAAAAGACTTAAACACTTCACCAAAAAAAATATGGATTGGTCCATGGTTAAACACTTAAACACTAACTTAAAAACCTATGGTCTTATGGATTCGGCCACGTTTAAAACATTCGGTTTGGTTTGGGTATTTGCGGTTATGTAACTAATAATAGCCATAACCGAACCACAACATGCGGTTATCAAAAATATAAATAACCGACCCTTCGGTTATTTCGGTTCGTTTTTTCGATTGCGGTTCGGTTATTTCGGTTTTATGCTCACCCCTATGACTCACATTATAAACAAAATCCATTTAGAAACAAACCATAAACATGAAAAAAAGAATTGAGATATTGAGTTTAAATAACTCTAACTTTTACACGTTAGCTGATAGCACTCAGAACTTTCGATTTGTACCACATCACTCCCAACTTTCAATTTATTGGCCGATAACACTTTCAAACTAACCTAGTTTGCTAACATCAACGGGCACATCACCAAACCAGTGCCACATCATAAAAAAAGCCAAGTCAGATGCAACATTAGCTACCACGCCATCAAAAGCCAAGTCAGACGCCACGTCATCACACAAGTGCCACATAAGCAAAAATCAAATTGGGTTAGCGTTCACTTAGTTTAGGTGTGCTGTCAGTCAAATGGTGTGGTACAAATTGAAAGCGTGGAGTGCTATCGGCCAAATGTTGAAAGTTCAGGTCATTTGAATCCAATGTCCCAAAAGAATTTAACAATTTACTAAGCAGCAGGGGCAGAGCCAATGTAGTAATAGGGTTAGCACGGGCTGATGCTCAACCCCGTATACGTAGTGTGTATTTTTTGGGTTTTATACAAAGGATACCACTAAATAAATATAAGGATACCCATGAACAAAAAATAGGATAGTTGATATTATTAAAATCTTAATTTTTTATAAACCCGAATCATTTACGACCTAAAAGTTGTAAAATAATATATATATATATATATATATATATATAGGAGAAGGATCCGTTTGGAACCAACATTTATTGCGAGAACCGCGAGAACCAATGTAAACACAACCAAAAATACCTAAAAAAATAAAAAAAAAACCAAAAAAGTTTTTTTTAAACAGTTTTTTACCAAAAAATTGCTAATTTTCGTCACCAAATTTATATATATATATATATATATATATATATATATATATATATATAGGATTGGGATCAAGGGAAAACCCTTACGAGTTGTGAGAACTTAGAGAACTCGGTCTTCCCGTGCGATTTTCGACCGTTTTTTTCTCACCCAAGATTAAAATGTTAGAAAAGACCGCCTTAAAAAAATAAAATAAAAATTCGAAGTGGTGTTTTTTCGCCCCCTTACGGTGGCTGTAAAAATGTGATAACATAAGTATGACATCACCTTTTTCAGCATTTACATTTACGGCAGCCGTAAATGAAAAACAAACAAGTTTTTTTGTTTTTTTTTAGGATTTTTGGTAAAAAAAGTTTTTGAAAAGACCTTCCGTAAGGTCGAGTTCTCTAAGTTCTCACAATTCGTATGAGTTTTCATTTTACCCTAACCTTATATATATATATATATATTTTTTGCTGAAGAAAATTAGTGATATTTTGGTAAAAAAATGTTTTTAAAAAATTTTTGTATGTTTTTTAGATTTTTTTTGGTTTTTTGGGGGGTTTAGTTTTTAGCATTTAGCTTGTGGGGTGGGGGGTTAGGATTTTTAGGTTTTTTTTTTGGTGGGAGTGTTTGGTTTTTTTTTAAGAGGTGGGGGTTAGGTTTTTTTAGGTTTTAAGTGGTGGTGTAGTGGGTTACATTTGTGTTCACATTAGTATTCGTGGTTCTCACAATAAAGGTGGTTCTCGTTTATATATATATATATATATACATATACATATGCATATACATATATATATATATATATATATATATATATATATATATATATATATATATAGGGAAAGTGTAAAATGAGAACCACCTTAAGTTGTAAGAACCGCGAGAACTTTTTGATCCGGTGCGAGTTGAGTCAATTTCTTTTTTCACAAACATAGATGAAAAATTATAAACACATCTATAAAAAAAGTAAAAAAAAATTACAGACTTATGTAAGTTTTTTTTACAGTAGACGTAAATTTTGGAGGAAGATAAATTTTTTTACGCCTCATGTATTTAGGTTTTTGGGTGGTGGTGGGTATTTATGTTTTGGGTGGTGGTGTAGTGAGTTTATTTTGTTGTGTTCACAATTGTTCTCGCAATAAAGGTGGTTCCTAACGTATCCTTCTCCTATATATATATATATATGGGATCGGTTCAAATGAAAATCATCCCCAGTTGCGAGAACCGCGAGAACCACTCCTCACCAATTAAATCATGCCACCTATACACTATTATTTTAAATCTTAAAGGTTATTTTGGTAATTTACTCAAAATGTCATATTTACCTCTCCCTCTCTTTAAAGTCTTATCAGACTTTTCCATCAATCATCTCTCTCAAAATGTCATATCTATCTCTCTCTCTCTCTCTCTCTCTTTAAACTCATATTTTCACATAAATCAAAACTAGTTTTTTCCCAAAAAAAAACAAATAATAATAAATAAATAAAAGCATTATGTAATCAGATTTTTTCTTTTCAAAATTTGTAATAAAACTAAATAGATACGTAAGTAAATTCAAATAAATTAATATATTAATATATACTTAAGTCAGTTGGAAAAATAGCCTCCATACGGTAGTATTTTACCAATGTAATTATAATAAATTAATATATTATTATATCATTAAGTCAATTGGAAAAATAGCCTCCATACGATAGTGTTTAACCAATGTCACATTTTATAGTATGAATTAATTTGGTCAGTAATTGATATTATTAAAAATTAATATAAATCCAAGAAGAGACCCCATTGTATATATAGTACAAAACATTTTTTTCTGACAATTGATGACGATGGCGTGGCAAGGATGGTGGAGGATAGGTTTTTGACCCGCAACCCCACTTTGGAGCCATGATTTCTGGAAACTTTGAGCAAAACTCTGTTTTCTTTCAAGATCCACACATCGTTTTGATTTTTGTTGTTGGTTTTTATATTTTTTTCAGTCGATGATGATATGTATCAACTTATCTGAGACATTATTGAGTCGTGATTTTTCGATGAGTTCGTTTGTTAAGATACTCAAATTTTGTAAACCCGAAATCGGGGTTCGGGGGGGGGGGGTTGTGGTGGTGGGCAGATAAACCAACTTTGTCTGTTATGAAGCAATCTTGAAGTTTAAAATCGTGCGTAAAAAAGTTTATAACCGGCGCGTATAAAAAGTTAAAAACCGTGCGTAAAAAAGTTTAAAACCGCGCGTAAAAAAAGTTTTATATCGGTGCGTAAAAAATTTCCATGCCGTCGCGTAAAAAAAGTTTTAAACCGCGTGTAAAAAAGTTCTAAACCGCGCGTAAAAAAAGTTTTAAACCGCGTGTAAAAAGAGTTTAAAACCAACGCGCAAAAAGAGTTTAAAACCGGCAAGCAAAAAACGTTTTTAAATCGGCACGTTAAAAAAGTTTAACACCGCGCGTAAAAAAAGTTTAAAACCGGCGCGTAAAAAAAGTTTAAAACCGCGCGTAAAAAAAGTTAAAAACCGGCGCGTAAAAAAAAGTTTTTAAACCGGCGCGTTAAAAAAGTTTAAAACTGCGCGGAAAAAAAGTTAAAACCCGCGCGTAAAAAAACCTTTAAAACCGGCGTGTAAAAAAAGTTTAAACTCGGGTCTTAAAAAAGTTAAAACCGGGGCGTTAAAAAGTTTTAAAAACCGGATCGTAAAAGTATTATCTGAGATTTAAAACAAAATTAATAATTCATGTTTAAAAAAATTAATTGAGAGTTAAAATAAAAAGTTATCTGAGAATTAAAAGAAAATCAATAATGCATGTTTAAATTTTTTTAATTAAAAAACAATCTTATTAATTAAAACAAAACTAATAATCATACCAATTATTAAAGCTATAGTAAAAAGACCAATATCCGTTTTCTCACTAAAAAACAAAATGTCATTAATTAAAACACAATAATTACATTGCTTTATTTTCTTTTTAATCTCATCCATCCAAACACCTTTGATCAATAGTTAGTATTGGTTCATACGGTACTCACAACTCAATGTGGTTTTCATTTTAACTCATCCCTATATATATGTATATATTATTGCGAGAACCGCGAGAACCAATGTGAACACAACCAAAAATACCTATTTTTTGTGACGAAAACCAGCGTTTTTTGCAAAAAAAAAAATTTAAGTTTTTTGGTTTTTTTTTTGGGGTTAGTTTTTTTTAGGTTTTGGGTGGTGGTGTAGTGGGTTTACTTTTGTGTTCACATTGGTTCTCGCGATTCTCACAATAAATGTGGTTCTCGCATGAACCCTACCATATATATATATAATACTAGGTTGTGGACCTTGTGTGTTACACGGATTGAACAAAGAAAATGTCTTACGCAAATAAAGATGACAAATACCATAAAAATTTGCGACGACCCATATTCAAAAAAATGTCAATTTCATTGAAATTTGAGGAAAATCAAAATAAATTAACACCATTTAAGATGCAAAGATATCATAGATAATTACTGTTATTTATCAATATTTACATAAGTTAAAACTTACAATTTAGACAACTTGAATTATGAATAATTTGAAATGGAAAGCTACACATGATAAATCTGCTAGTACGTCTAAATCTTAATATTAGCTAGAGTACATATTTCATTAATGAGTTTCACTTTGATATCATGTTTTGTTTTTTGTGCAAAGAATAGTATAATTTAGAGTAAATTGCACAAAACATCCTTTATGTTTCCTCAAACTTGCAGGTTCCAGCCTTAATGTTTAAAAGTTGCTAAAAACAACCTTTAAGTTTATTTTTGTTGCGGGTTCAATCCTTTACAGCTAACCACGTTATTTTCTTCAGTTAAGTTCCCTCACATGATCAACCAAAATGACAAATATACCCTCACATGTTATGCATGTGAGGGAACTTAACTGAAGAAAATAACATGGTTATCTGTAAAGGATTGAACCCGCAACAAAAATAAACTTAAAGGTTGTTTTTAGCAACTTTTAAACATTAAGGCTGGAACCTGCAAGTTTGAGGAAACATAAAGGATGTTTTGTGCAATTTACTCTATAATTTATTTTTAAAGTTACCACAAGATTTTTGTAATAATGTTTAAGGATTTTATTCCATTTGTTTTTTCTTTAGGTTGCTATAACCGAATGACGGTATCGTAACGAATCTAACTGATATTGATCGAAGTTGAATTCCTGCCGCATTGTGCGAGGGATTCCACTATTTATAATTTTAAATTATATAATTTTTATTGTTAATAAATAAAAAAAAACTAAACTCATAAGTTATTCCACCGATCAAATGTAAACTCAAGGTGCTATGTAATATTATTTATAATGATAAAAAAAGCTTATATATATGATTGATCGTAAATAGATTACAACCATAAGTTAAATAGAATTCTCCAACCGTCTATAGCTATATTAGCAGTAATTTATATTTATATTCTATTATATATATTAATAAAATAATATTAGAATTAGATTAAACCCGTGCGAATTAGATCAATATCCTTATGTTATATATTAATTAATAATTATAGCTATATTCAGCAATAGTTTATATTTATATTATATATATATTATTAATAAAATAATATTAGAATTAGATTAGACCCGTACTAATTAGATCAATATCCTTATATTATATATTAACTAATAATAATATTAGAATTATTAGAAAATATTCTTTATGTTATTGTATTATATTAATAATAATAATTAATAATAAAATACCTATATTAAAGAAGAAAATGTCACATGGTATAAGCTCATGTATTACACGGGTTAAATATAAAAAAAATCTTGATTGCCTATATATTTTATTTAATTTATAGGTATTAGAAACCGTGTATTACATGGGTTAAATATAAAAAATATAAATCATAAACTTTTATATAATCATTATCATATGATTAAGAAATTTAATAATATTATAATCTTATATATTCATATTTCATGATTTTAATCACACATATTGAGGAAATATAAACTATATTATTATAAAAAATGTGTAATATCATTAATAAACGTAAACTCTAAATGTAATAATATTATAAAATTAAAATTAATTTATGATATTAGGTTTAAAACATCTTGTTTTTTAATCTCTAAATATTATGTATATTTCATGTGACATATTTAAAAAAAAATCTTGTTTCTTAATCTTTATATATTATTGATTAGTTATTATTGGTCACATACGGATACTTGATCAGTAATAGTCTCAATTACTTACAAACAAGTGAATTTCGTCAAATATAACCATACTTGACCATGAGTAAGCATACATAATCAGCATTCATCATTTGTGAAAAGGACTTTCAATGAATTAGTGAAAAGCTTTATTAGTTTTATTATAAGAGGTTAAATAAACCATAATTTCCTGATATTATTTTATAATATCAGGAAGATGTTTTAATATATAATATTAATTAAAGTTAGACGGAGAGATCATCAAAATTAAAATTAAGATAACTTATATAGTAAATAGTAATAATAATAAGGATAATGATAACAAAATTATTTTTAAATAAATTAAACATAAAACGGTAAGGTTAAAGGAGAGATTGTAATGTGGCATGTATTTTGTGATCTTTTATTAATATTCAGATATAACATTTCAAATAGGTGTTTTACTGTGGCATAATTCAAATCAACAATTTTTTTTCCTTTTATCTTTTTGGTTTTTTTACCATCAGCATTTAACATTGTTATTTACACGTCATGCTTGCGGTATGAGCATATAATGTATCTATGTGCGGACGCTTGGGGGCAAAAGTGAAAGTGCACTAGTTTTAACGTTATTTTACTAATTTGGTAAAAATAACGGTAAAGAGGGGGATGGTTAATCATGCATCATGTGGTGGCGTTGATAGCCGAAAGACAAGGTAGTACATGTACTAATCAGCTTTTGTCTTAATTGCTGAGTGTTATGTGCCTTATGTCCAAGGCTTGATGCAAAACTACTATCGAGCCGGGGGTCTCATTGGAAGCAACCTCTCTATTCCTACGGGTAGATGTAAGGCTGTCTACATCTTACCCTCCTCAGACCCTACTTTAGCTGTGTTATTGGTGGGATTTACTGAGTATGATGATGATGATTTAACATTGTTATTTACACTTCTTACCTCATAAAAACTTGGTAAAATGTCATTTTGACCCCTTGAGTTTTACATGCTAGATTTTATGTACGTGGGTCAAATATAATACGTTTTCGTTCTTATTTTTATGTATGTTTTCGGTTTGTCTACATTTTATTAATACATTTTCGTGCTTTTTTATGTATGTTTTTAATTGGTTAACTTTTTTTCATATATAATACGTTTTCATTAGGCAGTATAAATTCGAGTTGCTTTATATTTCAATGCTGCCACATGCGGTACCATTCTTAATATAAAAAGACTATTTTCTTACGTGTTTTAAGTACGTTTCGGTATAGATCCAAGTTGGTTTACGCTTTGACGTAAATGATCCAAGTCGGGTCAAATATAATACGTTGTCACTAGGCGATATATAAGTTCGAGTTACTTTACGCCTCAATGCCGTTGCAGCGCGCGTTACCATTCTTTAACTTAGAAATTACTATTTTCTTACGTGTTTTTTTAAGTGTGTTTCATAAACCTAAGTTGGTTTACGTTTTGATGTAATTTTTTTTGGCAATGAGTCAGGACAAATATAATACGTTTTGTTGCTTTTTTATGCATGATATATGTTTTGTTAAAAATGAGTTGGGTTAGATATGTGACGGTACAAATTCGAGTTACTTTAAGTTTCGACGTCGCCGCAACTTGCAGCTGGTCAAATTCTAGTTATAAAGTAAGCCCAAATTAACAATAATATAATTTAAAGAAGCCCAATTAGTAAATGCCAAAGCTTAGCCCAATGCCCAAAACATTAATAAACCTTTTTCATTATGGGCGGCAATTGGAAAGTGGAAACAAAACATGGAACCTGAAATATTGAGCATAAGCAAGCTCTGAATCACTGATGATCGTCCCTGCTGAAAATCAAGCATGTTGAAGTCGTCCCTGGTCACATCCCTGTTAAAAATCGATTTCGTCCGACGTCCCTGCTGAAATATCAAGCATGCTGAAATCGATTTTGTGAGTTTTTAGTTTTAGATTTACTTGGCTATTGGTAGTTTGATTAAATAATTGATTTATTGTTTGTTGTTAATGTGTTACAGTTTATGTTCAATTATACTTTGTATATATGTTAGGATTTAAGATTTAAGACTTTAAATGTTTAGATAAGTTATTATTTTCAAAACTTATACTTTTCTGTTTTTGTTATTAAATTAGGGACCTGAATTCTTTAATTTGAAGTGAAGATGAAACCACAATGTAAAAAACAATCTCTGATTGGAAACTTTTTCAAAAGAAGCTAGATTTGGTTTTATCAGGTAGTAAACCACATGTTAATACTGATTTGCGCAATCGAATGGGCCCGGGATATTTGAACAATGCTATGGTTTGTGTGGTCGAAAAGAAACTTTTGATAAAGTAAAAGATGACGACGTGATGGAATGAAGCGTGTTTTTGATATAGAGACTTATGTAACACCCAAAAGTGCATTAAAGCGAAAAAGGGTTCAAGTATACTCGTTGTTAGTGTTTGATAAACAAACACGAAACAGTTCTGGATTGAAGGGAGCCCCGGTTCAGCCTGTAAACGTGAACAGAAGTGCATCAGTCTTTCGAATTGCTGAAACGGTCGAAACGTGAAAGAGCAGAGGACAAGTTCGGGCGAAGTTGTACCAAATCCCTCCAACCTTAAGCTACTGAGCAAAACATAGGTTGGAGAGGTCTTTTGGAGCGAGTTTAGCCATTTTACAGAAACTCGGGCTAATCCGGGCGAACATGATGGTTCGTACGGGTTAGTCCAGTTTGTGCAAAGTGACGATTTCGTCCTTGTGGTTCCGGATCTGAGATCTTGCTTGACAACGCCTCGTTCCACTTCATAGTGAACGAAACATACGTCATGAGTCCGTATTTTGTGTAAAAATCAATGTTTTAAACATTTTTTCTTAGATCTAACACTTCGTGAGTCGAAATCATCAAGATTTCTTGCTTGGGAAGCCAAAGCTAAGCCCAAATGCACTCGTTTAGTGTAGAACTAAGTGAAAAAAAGAAGTTTATAACCGAAAAAGATGAAGATTTTCATAAACATAAGAGATTGATGAAAACGAAGGTAAATCCTTTTGCAAAATCGTAGTAAAACGTTGTTGTTTGCATGAAAACGGGTTGATTCTTACTTGGAAATCAAAGGTTTTCGGTTTTTGGGAGCTTTCGGGCGAACTTGCAGCAAGGAGAGCACGAATGGAGGTGCTGGGTATTTATAGGTGAGGAGAAAATGAGCTGTTGGAGACCAAGTTCGGCCGAACTTGGCATAAGTTCGAGCAAACTTGGCACAAGTTCGGGCAAACTTGGCCAGTTCTGCTGGAAATCATGCAAGTTCGAGCGAACTTGAGGATCCTTGAGAGAAATTCTTATGTTTTCACCACTCGTCAAGTTCGGGCAAACTTGGAATACCCAAGTTCGGCCGAACTTGGCCTGATGGCGAAGTTTTGTTTGTTGTTTTCCGTGTTAGGTGTTCGTTTGGCTATTCGGTTCGTATTAGATAGTTATATTAAGCGTTGCGTTTGATAAAATAAATGTGATTTAGGGATTCGTGCGAGTGAGAGTGTTGCGATAGAGAGTATAACCATAAAACATAAAGCACACATAACACATAAATAACATAATGTAACATAATTATCCGTGATTTGAGTTTGCGTTGAGAGTTGCGAGTATTAAGCGATTTTAAATGTGATAAATAAGCGATGTAATTTGCGTTTTACAATAATCCAAACCATTATAATTAATCACAGAGTACAAAATGAGACATAAACTGAAATAACAGTAATAACAATCCGAAAGATCAGGTTATTAC
This sequence comes from Scalesia atractyloides, assembly GCA_947069175.1. Classification (NCBI taxonomy): domain Eukaryota; kingdom Viridiplantae; phylum Streptophyta; class Magnoliopsida; order Asterales; family Asteraceae; genus Scalesia; species Scalesia atractyloides. The sequence goes on along the minus strand of CAMTDV010000016.1, from coordinate 9,210,904 downwards.
AGTCTCCCCTACTTTAGGGAATTTCGTCCCGAAATTTAAGTAGCGGCAGTAACGAAGAGATGAGGATATTTAGCTTTCATATCACTTTCGAGTTCCCAAGTGAACTCGGCGCCACATTTGCCTTCCCACCGGTCTTTCACAATAGGAATGCGAGAGCGTCGAAGTTTCTTGATCTCTCGATCCATGATTTCTACCGGCTTTTCCACGAAGTCCAGAGTTTCATTTATTTGCAAATCTTCTAGTGGCACATGAAGATTTCCTTCGGCTAAACACTTTTTGAGGTTTGAGACGTGGAAAGTTGGATGTATGTTGCTGAGTTCTTCCGGTAGTTCGAGTCGGTAGGTCACTTTTCCAATTCTTTCCAGAATCTTAAAGGGACCTAGCTTTCGTTTCTTTCCAAATCGGAATACTACTTTCCAAGGTGAAACCTTTAAGAGAACGTGATCTCCAATTTCGAATTGCAGGGGCTTGCGACGTTTATCAGCATAATTCTTTTGATGACTCCGAGCTTTCAGGAGATTGTCTCTAATTTGGAGGATCTTTTCTGTCGTTTCTTGTATTAACTCGGGACTAGTGATCTGAGCGTCTCCGATCTCGTGCCATATGATGCGTGGTTGAAAACCGGTTTTCTTATGTGTTAAAGTTTGTATATTTACATAGCTTTTAATCTTGAATAGACTACTTTTAATGGGATTTATGTTTTACAGGTCTAAGAGAGTTTAAGGAGCTAGTCAGGAGCTTTACGGAGCACCGGGAGCGGACGGGATCAACCGGGGATGTGAAATGAACAACCGCGAAGATTGGATGTGTTTTGGGGGGAAGTTAATGGATTGAAAATGAATATATTTGCAGATGGCATGATAGAGGGCTGAATTATGAGTACGTGGGCGAAAACGATGAGTAAAACAAAGCTATAACGAAGAAGTTATGAAGAAAACATTTTTCGCAGGAAACCAGCAAAACTGGGCAGCGTCGGGGACGCCCAAAAGGGGCGTCGGCGACGCCCTCTGGATTGTCCCGTCGGCCAGAAACCTCCGTAAACAGCATATTAAGCCGTCCGGTGAAACTGGGACTTCTAGGGGACGCCACCTGCATTCCCACTTCGCGAAAAACTTGATTTTTGAGTTGGGGGACGGGTTATATAATTTGTTTTGACCTATTTTGAGGTAATACGAGTTTTTGAAGTTCAAAGAGAGTTCTTGGAGCAATAATCACCCACCATCATCATCTCTCATAATCCCAATCCATCTATTCCATCCATCATCATCATCATCCTAACCCTAACCTACCATCATCCCTTCCATCATTCATCCACTCACATCATCCATACCAAACCCTAATCATCATCTTCATCACTTTCAAGGCTTCAAGATGTCCAAATTCGAGCTTCGAATCATCATTGCTCGTGTTCCGTTCACCATGAGCGGCTAATTCCTGGAGGTTTCACCCGGTGTAGACTTTTGTAAGGTTCTAGGGTTTACATTTTGTTAACATTTGGTTTGTGACTAATTTAATTGCATTTGATCATTAGATCATTGTCCTACGTTTGTATTGTATTTGCGAATTGACGAATGAGCTATGAAATTTGTCTTTGTGAAATGAATATGCGTATTTATGCTTTATCTTTTGATAGATTTCACTTGTCCAAGGTAACAAAGTGCATTGTGGTCCGTTGTCTATGACGCTGATAACAATTGGCACCTAAGCCTTGTGATTCTAAATCGTTAATGAACTAATTTGATTAAACCAAATTTAAACACTTCGTAATCCTAGGTTTTGCAATTGTTGAACCGGGTGTGAACCTTGTTTTCTCCATATTGTTTTACAATCCTAATTACTTTCATTGCAATCGTTCTCAAATTCTAGTAGTTAACTAATCAAATCAAAATTTGTCGGTTCATTCCGACATCCTTTTCAACCAAACAATTTAATCAATTTCGTTTGCAAGCTTCATAAAAGTGACAATCTTAGTAAAATCAATCACATCCGATCGTAAACCACAGACTCTTCGTGGTTCGACCCCTTACTACCACTAACACATTGTTAAGGGTAATTTGGGACTATAAATATTATTTTTGACCGGAGCGCGACACTCTAATCAAATTTTAGCGCCGCTGCCGGGGAGTTCGTCCGCTTTGCGTTAGGATTTATTGATTTTTGTGATTAACTTTTTAATTGCTTGTTTTCTTATTATCGTATCTGCTTTTGTGTTACGCGGGTGTGTTACTTGTGCAGGTTACAGGTAGTGCATGCATACACCAAATTCCGGAAGAACTTCACCGTTAGTATTCGAGCCGGAGATTGAGCGGGTCGTTAGAAGAAACCTAGCCAACCGATTATAGGCAACCGTTGTCTCTAATCCACCAAAACCCAACACACCAAGTACCTTATCTGTTGGAACCGTTCCAATGGATAACCAAAACTCCAATCAACATCAACATCAATACCCTAATCACCCACCTCAAAACCCAAACAACCAACCGGGTGGCAACAATTCAAGACCACCTACACCACCATTTCCAAACTGTGGCCCAAACCAAAACATTAACCAACGAGCCCATACACCTCCACCTCAAAACCAAACCGACAAAACCCATTACCACCAAATGTCAACAACCGCAACACTAACGCCAACCGTGGTGTTAATGTGAATCGTGGCAATCCCGCGAATGAAGACCAAATCGTCAATCTTGATGAATTGAGGAATAATATCCCGGATGACGAACCATATAGTGTACCCGATTATCAATCACCGAAACATGTGAGTGTTCACACGGAATACTCGGACGATGGGGGATATTATAATGATCGGGTTGAAGACGATGGATGGGGGAATGACAATGAAGAGTTTTTCCACAATGGTGGGAATTTTGGTTATGATGACGAACGGTATCAATACGCGAATGTTGTGGGGAATTATGACGGGTTTGGTTACGACTACGGTATAAATGACGGTTATGGGAACAACGGTCAACCACGTAATAACAATAGGAACCGAGACGATGGTAACAACAATTACAACAATCAAAATGCTAATCGTAATCGGATTCCACAATACGTGGGTGGCGGGATCAAGGGGGTAATCGAGACGGTGATAGAAGAGGGGATCGAAGAATGGGGGATCAAGAGGTGAACGGTCCACCAAGGGATAACAGGCACAATCGCAACAACCAACGTCAACCATCGCAAGGAGTTGACGGTCGGTTTCGACTGATGATATCAGAAAACGATTCTCTGATTGTACCACCACCAAGAGGAAGAGCGGCTTTTGATTGCAAGCCGAATTACATCAACATCCTTCCTCATTTTAATGGGCGATCGAATGACGAGCCTTACAGCCAGTTGGCGGAATTTTCGGCCATATGTAGTACCGTTGGGGGTGGTCATTTTTCTCCAGATGAGATTCAGTTGCGGTTATTTCAATTTTCTTTGAAGGATAAGGCCAAACAGTGGTTTTTGACACTACCTACGAATAGTATTCACAACTGGGTTGAGATGCAACAAGCATTCTTGGATGAATACTATTCGATGGCTAAAACTGATGATGCTCGGGATGAAATCCGGTCTTTTAAGCAGTTGTCAAGTGAGCCATTACACGAGGCATTTATGAGATATAAGGAATTGATTAGGAAATGGCCACACCATCAAATTGAGAAGTGGGAGTTAGTGAAATGTTTCGTAAGGGGTCTAGATGGTGAGACATGGAACCATCTTGAGTCGACTAGCAATGGAACGATACTAAGCAATAACGAGGATGATGATTGGGAGTTCCTTGAGAGAATGGGGAAGAGATCGAAAGCCAAAGAGTCGGCTGACCGAGTTAAGAAGCACCCTATCTCCCGGTCACTACCCGACCTTGATTCTAGTTCAAGGGATCGCATTTCTACATTAGAACGGGAGTTGGCCCGTATGAAGAAAAAGGAAGTTAATGCGGTACATTTCGCGGGTTGCGACGGGTGTCGGGGGCTTGATCATAGAACCATCGAATGTCAAATGGGAAAAGCCGAAGATACCGAATAAGTAAATCAAGTGTTTCGTGATCGCAAGAATAACGACATGAACTCAAACACTTATCATCCTGGTTTGAGAAATCACCCTAATTTCCGTTATGGGAACGTCGAGAATCAAATGAACCCGAATTTTCATAATGGTAATCAAGGCGGATCATCGTACCAAAACCTCCAAGGTGGTAACCAAGGGGGTTACCAAAGGAATTACAACCAAGGGGGTAACCAAGGGTATCAAAACCGAGAAGGAGGCTACCAAAGGGGTTACAGTCAAGCTGGCAATGGAGGCGGGAACTCAAATTCTCAAACAGGTGATGATTCGCTTAACTCAAAGTTAGATGCCATCATGAATGCTATCACTGCATCGAACCGAGAGATCAAGGCGGAGGTGAGGAAGGAGTTCGAGGTACGCGACAAATCTCACAAGGCATTGGAGAAGCAAGTGGGGCAACTTGCGGAGGAAGTGTCCCAAATGCATGGAAGTGGAGGAAGACTTCCGAGTGACACTACAGTGAACCCGAAGCATCAAAGTTCAAGCACGAATAATGTGAGGAATGTGCACATTAACGCGGTAAGTCTTCTTTCAAATGATGAGGTTTGTAGTGTCGAAAGCATTCCACCACCACAACTTGTTGATGGTGTAGTGGAAGATGTAGGTAATGAGTCGGGAAGTGAAAATGAGCAACAAACGATTTCACGAACTAAAATTGAAAGAGTAACTAAACATTCTTTTTGTGAAAGTTGTTTAAATGAATTGCATGCTAGGGCCAATGATATGGGTGTGGAGTTTAATACCATCCCATACCCGTTGGCTCTATTAAAACAAATTAATGAATCAAGGTCTGAAAAACGGTGCCCACCAAAGGATGAGAGGTGGGAAAATTTTAAACAAGCAAAAATTAATTTGCCGTTACTTGATGTTATTAAAAAGGTTCCGGCTCATGTAGAGTGTTTGAAAGAGTTGAGCACCAAGAAACGGAACAACAAACTACCGAAACAGTTTGATTTAATATCTCATGTTAGTGTCGTTTTATCGAGTGCCCTCCCCCGAAAAGCTCAAGATCCGGGAGACCCTTTGATTCTAATACAAATCGATAAATTTAAAATTAAGAGGGCGCTCCTAGATCTTGGAGCTTGTGTGAGTATCTTGCCTGAGCGTCTGTATGACCAATATGATTTTGGTCCTTTGAAAAATTTTGACACCCCCGCGGTGTTGGCCGATCAGACTCCCACGCATCCAAGGGGGATGGTGCAAGATGTAATAGTAAAGGTTGAAGATTTTTATTACCCAGTTGACTTTTTGGTAGTTACTATGTTGGGCGTGTTGAGGACACACAACCGATAGTCATACTGGCAGACTATTCCTGGCAACTGCTAATGCCATAATAAATTGTGCAACGGGAACGGTAAACATAAAATTTGGGGACCGGAAACTAAATTTGAATGTTTTTCCTAAATTTACTAACCCGCTATGTGAGGATAAGTGTCCTAAAGTGGACATGAATCCAAACAAAAAGATATGTGCTATGGTTGGTAGGTTTGGAGAATCGAAGAAGAAACCGATCAAGAAGAAGAAGGTGAAGAAGTCACCTCAAGAGAAGAAAGTGGAGGAAGAATTAAGGAGGTTTGGCCCGTTTGGAAATAAATGGTATGAGTCACCGGTCGGTGAGGTGGAAGAGTTCGTAGGAGACAAGCACTCCATTCGACCACCATGAGGTGGTATTTTTATTGTTGTTGTTGTATATTTGTTTCTTTTCCGTTGAGTAGTAGTAATTTATTGCTTTTATAGATAAATGAACGTTGTGGGTGCGTTCTCTATATAACCCTCACGAGACCTACTCGTCCATTCGAGCTATCGGAAGGTTTAAAAGGGCTTGTTGCATAAGCTAGATGCAATCGTGATTCCTACGAAAGTGAGTTAGGATTGTCGTTGTTGTACATTATTTTCCACATAAATCAAAAGTAAATTAACGTATGGCCTGGTAACATTCTCATAAAATTGGTAGAACTAGGTTACTAACAAATGTTGATGGTTGTGAGAAGCATGCTTCTACACAAGGATTAAGATTTGCAGGTACACCATGTTCGTGAGACGACCAAGTTTACTGAAGAATGAAGAGCACACGAGAAATCAGATGAAAACCAGGTGCATACGTTTCTTTTTACTTTTGATTTTTAGTTAGCGAATAAGTGGATTGTAAATTGTATACTATTTTTCGAGGTGAAATTTCAGGGAAGTTAGCCATGTCACATCCCTTGTGCGTTTTTAAAAGCTCCATTCTTACACATTGAGGACCATGTTGACCTCAAGTGTGGGGATGGGGGGATAAAAAGTTTTTCGATTTTGACCCATTCATTTAAACACTACACATTGAGGACAATGTTAACCGCAAGTGTGGGGATGGGGGAAAATTTCAAATTTTTTTTCAAAAATGTCTTTGTTTGAGGCAATCTAAGAAGCACAAGTAACTAAGTTAATGAGGGATGACACAACCCATTTGGTCTTTTGTCATGGTCAAGTTCAAGTTAATAGCATGACAGATATTTAGCGGGTGGTTATTTGGAAATAATTCACCTAAGAAACTAATAACTTATGCATACCACATATCATACCCTTTATATACGTGAGATCTTTGAACCACCTTTATAAATCATATATTTCTTTGTTTGAGTGGACCATTAGTCATGTATTGTAGAACTTGCATCTTTTGATATGTTTGAGACCATAGATCGAGTACAAGCACGAGAATGATTAAAGCATTAGGTAAAGCTTTTTCTTTTACACCATTTGCTTACCCTTACCCGAAATCTACCCCCTAGTCGCCAACTTTGAGCCTAAACCTTTCGTTTGATCACCCCAATTAGCCCTTAACCTTTAAGCCTCTTTTAACCCGTGTGATGAAAATTCGATTATAGGATTATGTGTTTGTATAGTTATGATTTATATTTGCAAAAAAAAAATCAGAAATGTTGCAAAAAAAGAATAGAAAATCATTGAGAAAAGTACAAAAACATGAGTCATTAGTCGTTAAATAAAAGGCGAAAATCGTTGCCTCGTAGTTGATATTTATAGTTAGTTTTGTTTAGAGTAGTTGTTTTGTAATAAAAGTCGAGTTTCATCACCTTCACCACTTTAAAACATCCTATTTCCTACCCTTCGCCTAGCCCCATTACAACCCTTCAAAGACCTTTTGACTTGTGCTTAGTATTCGTGTTCGATGGTGGAGAATGATTAAGTTGCAAGCCTATGCGGGTACGTGTTCTATTCGGTTTTGAGTGATTACTTTAAAAAGGTGCTAATACATCATTAAAATTAGCCAATTGGTAAACCGAGTAGAGAGCACACTGTGAGAGATACGTATGAATTGTGAGTTTTAAGGGCGAGTTAATATTGGGTAACCATTTTATATGTGATTATTCACTTACCGGTAAATATTTTGTAAATTGTAAAAGTTTGAACCGGGTATGACATTAGACCTTAGCTCACGTCTCGAGAATGGGAAGTGTATTTCTCGTTCAACCCACGTGAAAGTGAAAACAGATTTGCTTGAGGGCAAGCAAAAGACAAGTATGGGGATGTGACGCGTGGTCAAAAACCGGTGTTCTTATGTGTTTAAGTTTGTGTATTTTCATCGCTTTTAATCTTGAATAGCCTACTTTTAATAGGATTTATGTTTTACAGGTCTATGAGAGTTTAAGGAGCTAGTCAGGAGCTTTATGGAGCACCGGAGCGAACGGGATCAACCGAGGATGAGAAATAAACAAAACAGGGTTAACCGCGAAGATTGGATGTGTTTTGGGGGGAGTTTAATGGATTTAAAATGAAGATATTTGAAGATGGCATGATAGAGGGCTGAATTATGAGTACGTGGGCGAAAACGGTGAGTAAAACGGAGCTATAACGAAGAAGTTATGAAGAAAACAATTTTCGCAGGAAACCAGCAAAACTAGGTAGCGTCGGGGACGCCTAAAAGGGCCGTCGGCGACGCCCTCTAGATTGTCCTGTCGGCCAGAAACCTACGTAAACAGCATATTAAGCTGTCCGGTGAAACTGGGACTTCTGGGGGCCGTCGGGGACGCCTAAATGGGCGTCGGTGACGCCACCTGCATTCCCACTTCACGAAAAACTTGATTTTTGAGTTGGGGATGGGTTATATCATTTGTTTTGACCTATTGTGAGGTAATACGAGTTTTTGAAGTTCAAAGAGAGTTCTTGGATCCATAATCACCCACCATCATCATCTCTCATAATCCCAATCCATCTATTCCATCCATCATCAACCGAATCGATCATCATCATCATCATCCTAACCCTAACCTACCATCATCCCTTCCATCATTCATCCACTCACATCATCCATACCAAACCCTAAACATCATCTTCATCACTTTCAAGGCTTCAAGATGTCTAAGTTCGAGCTTCAAATCATCGTTGCTCGTGTTCCGTTCACCATGAGCGGCTAATTCCTGGAGGTTTCACCCTAGTGTAGACTTTTGTAAGGTTCTAGGGTTTACCTTTTGTTAAACATTTGGTTTGTGACTAATTTAATTGCATTTGATCATTAGATCATTTTCCTACGTTTGTATTGTATTTGCGTATTGACGAATGAGGTATGAAATTTGTCTTTGTGAAATGAATATGCGTATTTATACTTTATCTTTTGATAGATTTCACTTGTCCAAGGTAACGAAGTGCATTGTGGTCCGTTGTCTATGACGTTGATAACAATTGGCACCTAATCCTTGTGATTCTAAATCGTTAATGAACTAATTTGATTAAACCAAATTAAAACACTTAGTAAACCTAGGCTTTGCAATTGTTGAACCGGGTGTGGACCTTGTTTTCTCAATATTGTTTTACAATCCTAATTACTTTCATTGCAATCGTTCTCAAATTCTAATAGTTAACTAATTAAATCAAAACATGTCGGTTCATTCCGACATCCTTTTCAACCAAACAATTTAATCAATTTCGTTAGCAAGCTTCATAAAAGTGACAATCTTAGTAAAATTAATCACATCCGATCGCAAACCACAGACTCTTCATGGTTCGACCCCTTACTACCACTAACACATTGTTAAGGGTAATTTGGGACTATAAATATTATCTTTGACCGGAGTGCGACACTCCGATCACCATATAATAGGCGATCGACATTTTCTACCGTATAATGTCTCAAAAGGTGCCATTTGAATACTAGTATGATAACTGTTATTGTACGGGAATTCTATTAAAGGTAAATGCGTATCCCAATTACCACCGAAATCTATCACACACGATGGAAGCATGTCTTCAACGATGCGAATCGTACGCTCGGTTTGACCGTTGTTCTGAGGATGGAACGCAGTACTAAGGTTAAGCTTAGTACCGAGTGCGGATTGGAAAGTCTCCTAGAGACGTGAAGTAAAGCGAACGTCTCGGTCAGAGATGATGTCACGAGGCGTCCCGTTTCGACAAATGACTTCGTCGGTATAGATTCGTGCTTATTGTTCTACCTTAAAGTCTTCTCGTATGGCAAAAAAGTGAGCAGATTTCGTAAGGCGATCGACGATAACCCAAATGCTATCGTGACCAGAAGAGGTGCGAGGAAGTTTTGTAACAAAATCCATAGCTATACTCTCCCATTTCCACACTGGAATGTCGGGCTGTTCGAGTAAGCCAGAGGGGCGTTGATGTTCGGCTTTAACTTCCGCACAAGTTAAGCATTTCAAACGTATAGAGCGAATCCTCTCATGCCGCACAATAGGACGAGTCTGGTCATTTGTCGGCACAGGTGAATGGATATCAAACTAGCAGGTCATGTAACTCTCGAAGGTTATTGGCTATTGAAAGTATAGATCCGTTTCTGTTAAACATTGGTTTCGGCACCACATTTCATTTCCTCGAACAAAGTGTTCTCAATGAAACATGCGTGCTGGGTTTCGCGAATCAGGGTTTCGAGTTTATTCAAAGCTTAAGAGTCATGAACACTATACACATAGCTTCGTCGGCTGAGAGCATCGGCTACGACGTTTGCTTTGACAGGATGGTAGTGTATCTCACAATCATAGTCGTTGAGAAGTTCAACCCATCTGTGTTGGCGCATGTTTAGTTCTTTCTGGTTAAAGATATGTTGTAAGCTTTATGGTCGGTGAGACCATACACTTGGTACCGTAAAGGTAATGTCACCATATCTTCAATGCAAAAATGACTGCACCGAGTTCGAGATCGTGCGTTGTGTAGTTCTTCTCGTGGATTTTGAGTTGTCGAGACGCATACGCGATAACCTTATCTCGTTGCATGAGAACACAACCGAGACCTAGGTTAGAGACATCGCAGTAAACAACGAAATCGTTGTCTCCGTCGGGAAGTGCGAGAAGGGGAGCGTCGCAAGCATACGCTTGAGAGTCTGAAAGGCTTCCTACTGTTTGAACCCCAAACAAAAGGTTTATCCTTGTGAGTCAGAGAAGTAAGAGGCACGGCGATTTTTGAAAAGTCAGTGATGAATCAGCGGTAGTAACCTGCCAATCCGAGGAAAGAACGGATTTCGGACGGATTTTTTCATAGTATTCCAACTCTTTACAGCTTCAATTTTGGCGGGGTCGACTGCATTCCTTGATCATTGACGACGTGACCGAGGAATTGGACTTCATTAAGCCAAAATTCACACTAGGAGAATTTGGCGTAGAGACGGTTTCCTTGAGAAGTTCGAGAACTAAACGGAGATGATGCACGTGTTCGGCTCTCGACTTCGAGTAAATGAGAATATCGTCGATGAAAACAATGACGAAATGATCCAAGAAGGCTTTGCACACACGGTTCATCAAATCCATGAAGACCGCGGTGCGTTTGTAAGTCCAAAAGGCATGACCACGAATTCAAAATGGCATAGCGGGTACGAAAGGCGGTTTTCGGAACGTCTTGCTCATGAACACGTAGCTGGTGATATCCGGAACGTAAATCAATCTTAGAAAAACAAGTAGCGCCTTGAAGTTGATCAAATAAATCATCGATTCGGGAAGAGGGTAGCGATTCTTTATCGTGAGTTTGTTAAGTTCACGATAATCGATGCACATTCGGAACGATCATCCTTCTTTCTCACGAAAAGGATGGGTGCGCCCCATGGTGAAGTGCTCTGGCATATAAAGCCTTTATCAAGAAGCTCTTGAAGTTGGCTAGATAGCTCGCGCATTTTGAATGGTGCAAGGCGATAGGGAGCTTTAGCGACAGGTGTAGCACCGGGGATTATATCAATATGGAATTCGACGTCACGAGTAGGGGGTAAACCGGGTAAATCGTCGGGAAAAACATTAGGAAATTCACAAACAACGGGTACGTCTTTCAAGGTTTTCTTTTCCTTCTCCGGGTTCACGATGTGAGCTAGGAAAGTTATGCACTGCTGGCGCAGACATTTGTTCGCTTGGGTACATGACAAAGCATCAACTTCTTTGAGGGAGTTTCACCGTAAACATGTAGTTGATCACCGCTTTGGAAGGGGGAAACGAATCATTTTATCGAAACAAACGACTTCAGCACGATTCTCGCGAAGAAAATCCATGCCTACTATGACATCAAAACTACCTAATTGCATAGGTATGAGATCAATCGAGAAGCTGTGATTGTTAAGCTCGAGGGTACAATCACGTAGAACGAAGTTAACGGTAACGGTTCTTCCGGTGGCGATTTCGATGTCGAAGGTATTTGGGAGATTAACGCGTTTACATTTTAGAAGCTTTTCGAATTCCTAACGATACAAAACAGTTATCGGCGCCAGTATCAAATAAACAGGAAGCATAAATACCATTGATGAGGAACGTACCATTGACAACATTGTTGTCATTCTGAGCCTGGCGGTGGTTGATGTTGAAAGCTCTTCCACGCACAGCCTGTGGTTGTTGCTGCTGCGGTGGCTGCTGCTGCTGCGGCTCTTGTTTGATGGTACGGTTTGGGCAGACATTTCTAAAATAATTCGGGTTACCACATGTGTAGCAAGCACGTGCCTGAATCGCTGGCGCTTGCGGTGCTTGGTTGAGAGGTGCAACGTTGAGAGGAGCTGGACGAGCTTGCGAGAATAGGAGGAGCTTGTGACGTGGACCAGTACGGCAGTGCGCCGTGAAGTGCCCATAGGTGTTGCAGTTGGCACAAAAGCGGTAGTTTCCTCCAACCGCGTGATGATATGTGCACTTGGAGCACAAAGGGTGAGGTCCAGTGTACGCACGCTTAGCTGCTGGTGCGTTGGGAGTAGCAGCTTGGCGAGGCTGAGAGTTTGGAGCGGTACCATTGCGCAGTTCTTGTTGTTACCCTTTCGCTTGCGGTTCTGGTTACTTGACTTGGGGCTTGAGGTGGAGCAGTATTGGTGCTTGGCTCAGTAGTAGCTTGATTGAGATTCTTGGTTGAGGTTTTGAAATAACCAGCTTGGACTCGTTTGTCGTTGATCTCTGCGGCTATCTGGTAAGTCTCCTTGATGATAGTGGGTCGAGCTGCTTGAACAAAGTCGGCTACGCAATCCAGTAAGGCACGGACCACCTGACTTGGTCATATGATACTGAGTTGCTTGAAACGAGCGGTGAGACCAGCATTGTCACCACCATTTTGCTTGATCCCCAAAATTCGTTTTCCAGCTTTTGAACTTCGTGAGGGGGACAGAACTCCTTGATCATTAGCACCTTGAGTTCTTCCCATGATAGCTCGTAAGCTTTGTCATTTCCGTGCCTGTTGCGCTCAGCGGTCCACCATTCAAGTGCCCTTGACTGAAATACACCGGTAGCATTAATGGTGTGGAGATTTTCGAAAAAGCCCTTTGACGAAAGGTGACTTCGATCGAGTCAAACTAGTGGAACATTTTGCTTGGCCCATCTTCACCCGTGAAACTCAGGGGACCACATGCTTTGAACTGCTTGAAGCTAAACCGAGATTTTGGAGCATCGTTCTTAGAGTCAACTGATGAATTGTTGCTGACCGCTTGAATTTCGCTGACAATTTGGGGGATCACTTTAGCCATTTCCTTGGCACGAGTGAGGCGATGTGTTTGTCGGTGTTGTTGTGCTAGACAGTCTTGCGAGTGTGAGATCCCATGGATGCCATCTAAAGACAACGATTGGAGATTATATAATGGGTTTTTATTTAGATACTTAGTGTTATTATTATTCATATAAGGCACAAAACACGTTAGCAGGTATGGCACATAAACACGTAAGCACATAACACGTAAGCACATAAGCACGTAAGCACATATTTTGCACGTAGTAATCTTCACTAGATCTTGCGTAGCGCGATGCGAGTAGTATAAGCGTAATGTAAGCGTAATAAGCGAGTAATACCGCGTATGAGGACATTCGCGTAAGAGAGTTGAGCATTTTAGTTTGGTTTGTGTAGCGTTTTAGATTACGAGAGCTGTGCGAGTTGTGCGTATTTTCATAAAGCGAAAGCGATAAAACGAGAAATTGATAATACGAGAAATCAATAAAGCGTAAAATTTTCAAAATTTAAACACATAATAAAACTCGATGATGCGTAAATCGGCGATTGCGGCTTAAATCCATTTTGGAGCGTCCTGGGTTTTGAGACAGCGACTACCCGAAGTGATTCGAAAATTCTCTGAGTTGGGCACACGATTTGGACTAATAGACAAATGCTCTCGCCGTACAACGGTTAACGGCATTTATCCTTCCGGTTATGTCATGCCCGAGTCATCGAAATAATTGATACTTTGGTGAGATTGAAAATCGAGGTGTGGAATTAGTTATTAAGATGTAGGTATCACCCCTAACTTAACAACTTCGTTCCATGTTTGTGGTTTTCACCAAACGCGTCGGGAATTCCACGGAGATAAAGGTGGAGATTATCGTCAGATATGGATATCACTCCTAACTTAACGAAAGAATCGCGTGCCGTAAATAGTACGCGGAGTGAGTAATCTTATCGAGAGTTCTTGGTTTCACACCTAATCCCGACTCAATCACTCGTTTGTGTTATGCGAGCGTTTTCAAGCGTGTACTTTGTGTTAGCCTTAGGAAAGGCATGTAAGCATTTATGGCAAGTAGTTTAAGCATTTAAGTCAAAGATCGGTCAAATTAGGTACTTAGACTGTAGACTAGGTCGAACATGGCAATTCTACCTAATTCCCTACAGTTATGGCTCTGATACCAATCTGTCACACCCCAACCTATTAGGTATTTGCTTTACTTTATTTATTATCGTGTTTTTTGTGTTATTTATGATTGCACGGTATAATTTCTTTTTGGGATACACATAAATTAATAGGGTACCTCCGCCTCTCCTGGGAAGTAAGGATATTGTTAAAACAACAAGAATATGGTAGGGGGAAGGTTCAGGATCAACTCCAATGGAAGCTCCTCGACTGGAATCTGCGGACAAAGAGCACCGTTAGTCTTAACGCGAGAGGTGGCCTCCCGCGTTTGGACTCCGGCGTGAGAATCAGTTATATGTTCTTGAGAGTCTTAGCATAGTAAAGGAAAGAGTTTTAGAGTGAGAGAGTGAAGAGTGAATACCTTTGGCTGGACCAAGACACTCCCTTTTATAGGCCAGGTGACCTGCCCAAGGGAGCTCCTTTGCCAGCAACTACCTTCTCTATTGGTAAGCTGTCACACCCCAATCGATGGGGGAATCATCGGGGTGCGGCACAAGGCGAACCAGATTGCTCAAGAGAATCCATAACGACTATTTTAATGACAATACTTTATAACGCTTAATTTCCCATACAATCAAACTAGCATTCATAAACAGTCAATACAGATTACAATCCCTTAAACAAAACAAGTTCGACAACCTAGACTTTATTTAAATGAGTTTCTAAGATAAGCCCTAAATCCATTGCTGCAAGTAGAAAATCCTCAACCTGTTACATGCGTTAAAATACAAGTCAATACAATAAAGTAAAGGTGAGCATATAGGTTTAATAGCATAATAATAGCGATAAAGCGTTTACGCATAACCAACATGTACACGTAGAGAAAGTGAATCTAAGTAAGCTAACAATAATGATATAAGCTAACCAACACGACTGCGATGTGAGTATGCGCGATACGTGTTCACAATAGCGAACACGCACGTAAAGTAATTTGTGAGCCTTAACCCCCAAATCAATCGAGTGTTAAGTCCAAACTATAGTACTATCGTTGCTAAGGGTGGTCTACAAGTCCTCATTATTCACACATGTCACACCCCAACTGATGGTGGAAACATCGGGGTAGTGGCACTAGGCGAACCAGATTGTCTCATGAGAAATTCCATAACACTATTTAAACGACAATATTTAAACGTCAAAATCCTATACTTTCAACATATAATCCTTAAACAGGTTACAAAATAAAAGCAATCCCATAAAATAAAACAAGTTCGATATCCCCTAGATTTATTACAATGCGTTTCTAAAGCAAACCTAATCTTAGCGTCCAAAGCAATATCCTCAACCTGCCACATATGTTAAAATAAAACGTCAATACAATTAAGTAAGGGTGAGCATACAGATTTGCGTACATAATAGATATAAAAGCGTTTAGCATATACCGCATGACATACGTAATAGATGTGAATGATGTAACTACTTAGATTCAAGCAAACCAACAAACCGCGATTGATCGAGGCATGCGAACGAGTGTCCACATCCTAAAAGAGAAAATAAATGAGAAAGGTAAAATGCGAGCCTTAACAACCCCAGGCCTCCGGGTGGCGGGTCAACCTCTAGTATACTATCATGTTAAGGGTAGCGTACAAGCAATCAAGCAATACATACAATTCAGCAGATTTCACGTACAATCATGTAACAGCGGGTTGCGAATAAGCATTTGAGATTCGTGTGATTTTATCTGTCACACCCTCAATTTCTACTTGCGGAGTTTTACCGCGAGGCGTGTGAACAAACCAGAATCTGAGACACTAGTAACTTCGAACGACTCTATATGATTCGTTTATACGTTTTCCAAAATCATTTGTTTAACCATTCATAGTTATTTTCAAATTGTCTTAGTTTGGTTTCATAGTTTAGCGGAAGCATTAGTTTTAAAGTTGAGCGGAAGCATTAAAGTAAAGTAAAGGAACGGGCGCCAACACAAACGCCAAAACTAAAGAAAAACCCAAACAACATTCGTAAATGAGACCCGATAAAAGATGTCTTGATCAATGCAAGTGAGTGCACCTAGAACTCCTAGCGTCCTGAGAAACATGTAAAGAAACAAGTGTCAACATTAAAGAAGAGTGAGTTCACATGTTTTTATAAGTTCATTAGTTCGGTTAAAAGTTTGTTTCCCCCGTTATCCCTAACCCGGGATAACGATTTAGTTCCATTATTCCCAACCCGGAATAATACTGATGGTTGCATTATTCCTTACCCGGAATAATAATGATGTTCCATTATTCCTAACCCGGAATAATAATGTTGTTGGTTCCATTATCCCTAACCCGGAATAATATTGTTGATTCGTAATTAAGTTCAATGTTAACATGTAGGTAGCGAGTCTAAAGTTATGTCACGTAAGTGTTCGCGATCGAAGCTGACTGTTGTGCCTCCGTGTTTCCAGGCTATCACTGACCATGGCGAAAGTTAGGCCAAATTATTCACCCGTTGACCATACCCGGTCGGCTAGCGCGACTAGCTCGGGTGGGGCTTGTCGGGCCCAGTAGTACTACTTATAATTTCCCCGCTATCTAACCCAATACTAACGATCCGAGAGTTTGTCGAGGACTTGTGTGATATAGCTGCTTAGTGACCATAACGTACATTAACATTAACTTAGTTACCGAATAGTTTAATGACGTTAATTTCGTATAACGTAAAGAGATAGAGTTGTAGAGTGTATACATGTTTCTCCCCCTGTTGTTTAAAACCGGATAAAATAGGGGCCGTGAACTCACCTTTAATTGCTCGGTTAGTGAACACAGAAGTAGCAAATGATGGGACCGCGAATTGCGTCCTAACAAGTCAATTGGTTTAAAGTTAGTGTGTGAACACACCGATACAAACCCTACACATAACTAACACACAATGCGGCACACACAATAACAAATTCTAAAACACAATCATGCATGCAAAGTATTATCATACCAAAATAGTGATCAAACCAACCTATCATGAACACAAATCAACTCATACAATACTTTGGTACACACATTCGCAAGTTATCAAGTTTCAGCTTGTATACTCATAATTAGGCTGTTTTCGAGGATTTTTATAAAATAGTTCCAAGATTCCAAAAATTCCAATTTTTTTACAGAAGGTGTCAACTAAACTGTAGAATTTTATGTAAATTTTTTAAGTCCTAACACATTACTAATTATTCATAAATATTTATATACTAGGCTGAAGTCAGATTCGTCGCTTTCTGACTGCAGTCCACGGGAGAATTTATTTAATAATCATCATTCATCCAATTAACAAAATTCCAGTGGGAGTTTCCCGGAAATTTCCATCTCCAGTTGCTGTACAACTTTCGTGATTCAACTCTCTACAGATTATGAGATCCGACTCGATAAACAACTAACAATTTTTCAGAATTTACACAGCTTCAGTTACTGCACTTAATTAACCACTTAAAAATATCAAACGACCTCATAAAAATATGAATCCAGCGCCATTAGAAGCGTTTTTCAAAAATATACATTTTAGGCTTCAGAAAATCCGTTTTTCGATAAATAATAACCAAGTTACAGCCAATTGAAGTTGGCTGTAAACACCATTCAGCATCCTGTTTTCAACCTTTATCGCAATAGAACTCGCTTAAACAATCGAGACGTTAAATATAAATGATCAAGAACAGAATTATTAGTCACATATCATCATGTACATCATACTCATGCAAACCCTAATCATACAATATGATTTTTATCACAAAACGCAGCCTATGATTCTTGTATCCAACTAATCATCATAATCGCAAAACTTTCACAATTAATCGAACTAAACATCATAACACTTTCATAACCATGATTCTACCATTACATACAAGCATGATCAATAGTTTATAAACCCTAATGTGATTTGCAAAACAATAGAAAACCCTAACCTTTAACAATGAAGATTAACGAACCGGGAACGAGATGGGAGTCGATTCGGGTTTGAAGGAGATCGCGACCGAGAGAAGGAGTGGGGAAAGGGCTGCCGTCGGCTGATCTTAGAGCTAGGGTTCCTCCTTTTTTTTTTTGTTAACAACTCTCATTCATGCTTATCTATATATAGTGTAGGGAAGGAAATAAAAGGATCAAGGGTTTGCGGTTTGGTGCTTGCGGCCGCAAAGGGTTTGGGTGGGGCGGTTTGGGTCTTTAACTTGAGCCTCAAGTTTTGATTAATTCCTTGAGTCGCAAGGAAGTGAGGTCAACCCGTTTCGCGGCCCGGTTCGGTTCGTCTATCGATTTACTATATATTTTTATAACTAATCATCACGAAATCAAAACATAACATAATAACTCACCAAACTTATAAACGTCTAATACACATAGCACGTAATTCACTTGATAAGTTCACAAAGTTAGCGTAGTTATTTCGAGCGTGTAAATTAAATCTCCGAATCAATTTAGCGTAGGAATGAATAACCGTGAAGTAGTGCGTTTAAGATACCTGAAAAACCGGGATGTCACATTATCTGATATAGGAACATATGTGACACCCAAAAGTGCGTTTAGAGAAAAAAGGGGTTCAAGTATACTCACAGTTGGTGCGTTTTTGGAGATGAGACGGGATCTGCGAAGAGTTGCGGAGAGCGCCGGATCAGCCTGTAAGCGAACAGAAGTGCATCAGTCTTTCGAAATGCTGAAAGGGTTAACGGTTGAGAAAACAGCAGACAAGTTTGGGCGAACTTGTACCCTGGGGTACAAGTTCGGGCGAACTTGTACTATTACCCTTGGGAGAGTACAAGTTCGGGCGAACTTGTCTGGTTTCCTGGGAAACAGGACAAGTTCGGGCAAACTTGCCTCATATACTTGAGGTTTATACAAGTTCGGGCGAACTTATCTGGTTTCCTTGGAAACCATGCAAGTTCGAGTGAACTTGGTTGAAATTCTAGAGAATTGTTATTGTTGATCAAGTTCGGGCGAACTTGTCACCAATCTGGTGATAAGTTCGAGCGAACTTGATGTCTTCCAAGCGAACTTGACTGTTTTAGCATCCAAATCTTGCATTGTCGCGTCGTTTGCTGAGGAAATCGAGTGTCCATCCCTCCAACCTTAAGCCACTATGTAAAACTTAGGCTGGAGAGGTCTTTTGGAGCGAGTTTAGCCATTTTACAGAAACTCGGGCTAATCCGGGCAAACTTGAGGGTTCGTACGGGTTAGTCCAGCTTGTGTAAAGTGATGATTTCGTCCTTGTGCTTCCGGATCTGAGATCTTGCTTGACAACGCCTCGTTCCACTTCAAAGTGAACGAAACATACGTCATTAGTCCGAATATTGTGTGAAAATCGATGTTTTAAAAGGCTTTACTCAGATCTAATAATGGATCTGAGGGAAAAAGAGAAGTTTTATAGAAAAAGATGAAGATTTTCATAAACAGAAGAGATTTGATGAAAACGAAGGCAGTGCCTTGTATAAAATCGTTGTAAAGCGTTGTTGAACGTTGTTGTAGTTGAAAACGGGTTGAATCTTACTTAGAAAACAAAGGGTTTAGGTTTTGGGGAGCTCCGGCGAACTTGCAGCAAGTTCAAATGAGGAATGGAGCTGAGTATTTATAGGTGGAGTGAGAATGGGAAGGGCAGACATCAAGTTCGGGCTAACTTGTATCAAGTTCGGGCGAACTTATATGTTTCTAGTGATTCTGAGACAAGTCCGGGCGGACTTGTGGTTGGTGAAGAGCTATATGGCTCAGACAAGTTCGGGCGAACTTGTATTATACAAGTTCGGCCGAACTTGACCTAGTGGCCAAGTTTTGTTTGATTATTTCGCGTTACGAGTTCGTTCGACGATTCGGTTCGTATTTGATAGTTATATTAAGCGTTATAATTGACTTGATAGTGCGATTTAGCGATTCGTGCGTGTGAGAGCGTCGCGATTGTTACCATAACATAAACAAATATAACACACATAAAACATAATTCCACATAATTAACTGCGTTTTGCGATGCGATGAGATAAGCGATGCGATGACACAAGTGTTTATTAAACGATAACACACTCGGTTCGTATAGTAGCATAACTACTTGTGATTGTGATTGAATTAGTGATGCATTTAATAAGCGATTAGATGTGATAAACATTGTAACAAACATAATTAATTAACATAACTTTCTTATAAATCGAATCTCGGGATTACAAAGATGGAAACAAACGGAATAAACTGAAACAAAATTAACAACGAAAATTTGGGGTTGTTACAACACATAGCAAAAAAACAATCAGCAATACACGTATAACATGCGAGAGCAGTTAGCGTTTAAAAGAGTTTTAGCGTTGTGTGTAGTGTGTAGCGTGTTTTTGATATAGAGACTTATGTAACACCCAAAAGTGCATTAAAGCGAAAAAGGGTTCAAGTATACTCATTGTTAGTGTTTGATAAACAAACACGAAGCAGTTCTGGATTGAAGGGAGCGCCGGTTCAGCCTGTATAACGCGAACAGATGCATCAGTCTTCCGAATTGCTGAAACGGTCGAAACGTGAAAGAGCAGAGGACAAGTTCGGGCGAAATTGTACCAAATCCCTCATATTTGGTACAAGTTCGGGCGAACTTGCTTGAAGTCTTCTGGATTACACAAGTTCGGGCGAACTTGTCTGGTTTCCTTGGAAACGGGACAAGTTCGGGCGAACTTGCCTTGTTGTCTTGAGGTTGATACAAGTTCGGGCGAACTTGTCTGGTTTCCTTGGAAACTATACAAGTTCGAGCGAACTTGATTGATTTTCTTGAGAATTGAACAAGTTCGGCCGAAGTTGGTCACCAATCTGGTGACAACTTAGAGTGAACTTGCTCTTTTTGGAGCGAACTTGACTGTTTTGGTCACCAAATCGTTTGTTTCTCGTGTCGTTTGCTGAGGAAATCGAGTGTCCATCCCTCCAACCTTAAGCTACTGAGCAAAACATAGGTTGGAGAGGTCTTTTGGAGCGAGTTTAGCTATTTTACAGAAACTCAGGCTAATCTGGGCGAACTTGATGGTTCGTACGGGTTAGTCCAGTTTGTGCAAAGTGACGATTTCGTCCTTGTGCTTCCGGATCTGAGATCTTGCTTGACAATGCCTCGTTCGACTTCATAGTGAACGAAACATACATCATTAGTCCGTATTTTGTGTAAAAATCAATGTATTAAACAGTTTTTCTTAGATCTAACACTTGGTGAGTCGATATCATCAAGATTTCTTGCTTGGGAAGCCAAAGCTAAGCCCAAATGCACTCGTTTAGTGTAGAACTAGGTGAAAAGAAGAAGTTTTACAGAAAAATATGAAGATTTTCATAAACAGAAGAGATTTGATGAAAACAAAGGTAAATTCTTGTGCAAAATTGTAGTAAAACGTTGTTGTTTGCATGAAAACGGGTTGATTCTTATTTGGAAATCAAAGCTTTTCGGTTTTGGGAGCTTTCAGGCGAACTTGCAGCAAGGAGAGCACGAATGGATGTGATGGGTAATTATAGGTGAGGAGAAAATGAGCTGGTGGAGACCAAGTTCGGCCGAACTTGGCATAAGTTCGGGCGAACTTGGCACAAGTTCGGGCGAACTTGGCCAGTTCTGCTGGAAATCATGCAAGTTCGAGCGAACTTAAGGATCCTTGAGAGAAATTCTTATGTTTTCATCACTGGTCAAGTTCGGGCGAACTTGGAGTTCGTTATTTTCCGTGTTAGGCGTTCGTTTGACGATTCAGTTCGTATTAGATAGTTGTATTAAGCGTTTTAGCGAAGTGTTAAGCGTTGCGTTTGATAAAATAAATGCGATTTAGCGATTCGTGCGAGTGAGATCGTTGCGATAGCGAGTATAACCATAAAACATAAAGCACACATAACACATAAATAACATAATGTAACATAATTATCCGCGATTGAGTCTGCGTTGAGAGTTGCGAGTATTAAGCGATTTTAAATACGATAAATAAGCGATGTAATATGCGTTTTACAATAATCCAAACCATTATAATTAATCTCATAGTACAAAACGAGACATAAATTGAAATAACGGTAATAACAGGGTTCGGATAACAATCCGAAAGATCGGGTTGTTACATAAGCATCTCCTTTGATGTTGGTTGCTTGCAGGAAAGACCTTGCCTTTTGAGGTAAGTTCACAGGTTGTGTGTCTCGAGGACACTGTTTATGCTTTTAGGGAAAGGTCAAGTCAGTTTGACCTTTGTTATACGAATCTCGAGGCTCTACAGTAACAGTAGCTCCCTCATGATGACCCAGCTCCTGGTCGGGAGCTAGCTACCCCACTTGGTCAGCCTTTGCTTTCCTTTATGTTTGGCTCATTATTGTTTATTTGGGTTTCTTGATTATTCTAGCGTTGTTTGATTAGGGTCCTAGCATACCTACGTCATCATATATTAATACGATCTTCGTTCCCTCTATAAACAAAGTGTAAGTATCATGTCGTGCAAACTCATCTAATAACCATGGTCTACTCTATAAGCAAAGAGCAGGTATTCAAATACTCATTATGTCGTGAAAACTTATCTAATAACCATGGTCTACCCCGTAACAAGTCGTTTGCGTCCATAGAAATAACATTGTGAATAATTTGTTCTTTTGTAAGAATTGTGATGAAAGTATAATTGGTTAACTTAACGTCATTGTTAACGGTCAACCATTCAAGCTTCTAAGGATTGGGATACTTCATGATAAGCATACCCAAGTTGGTAAGCACAACTTATTTCTCAATAATTCATTACAATCAATTGCTACCCCATCACGTTCTTAATAGACTACTTCTATTTCGCATTTGAGTTGGATGTCTTCTTGCATTTCGACAAACATCCATATGGATTAGTAAGAACTTTTAATATTAGACATTGTATCTATATGTCACACACTAGTAAACATGATATTGTATCTATGTGACTATAATGTCATTGGTATATGACTCTAAAGGGACACACTAGTTGACGCGATCAAGTATGCGTTCGAATACCTCTTAATCATGGTATTGAAGTCATTACTCGTATAAGTTTTTAGTGAAATTTGAAAATACGAATAACAAATAAAAGCATTTTCATATAACGAAACTTTATGTGATTAAAAATACGAATAATAAATAAAAACATTTTCATATATCATAAACCTTCCCTTCTTGATTTCACTGTATCACCGGCTAATGGTGATTGTTTTCGATTTTATGATTTTTTTCTTCTTTGTTGAATACATACTAGATCTATTACCTGGAAATCGAAGGCCATTGATGGTCTATTACTGATAGCCAACATGAACTAATAAACAATGTTGATCAACACTAAATGTCTCACTGAAAGATAAAAGACTTAATCCTTTAATTGAAATAAAGTTTTTATTGGAATATGAATCAAACCGAAAGACCACTTAAGTATTATGAGAGTTCATAGAACGAATCACAGTTTTGCCTTTAAACTATACCCGCTACAATGCAATTATTATAAAAATGAACCTTTTGTCGAGGCGCTTCTGTATATGTGTAGTTGGGCTTCTTATATAAAAAGATCTATTTACTTACCTAGTGCAGTTACCCGTTCAGGAATTCAATGAACCTAATCCTTTTTAACTCAGTGCTAGAGTAATCCCATGGTAACATGTAAGCCCTCGGTTCAAACCCGACAAGGGGATTTGTTTGGGTTTTTTCAGTCATAGTATTCATATTCATATGAAGAATAGAGATATTCTTAATAGGAATAAAAAAAAAGTAACTAACTATGTAATATTATAATCTAATGAATTATAGTATATTAGTTATCACGAGTCATGATAAGTCATTTGTTGAATCACCAAATATTCATATTTTCAATTAGGTCAATGAAATACATTGTAAAGACTAGAAATAAATAAAGGAAAAATAAGTGAACCTGACCAATTGAGTTATCACTATATCCAATATTCTATTATGATTTTCAAATTCAAAAGAGGTGAAATTAGAACAAGTCGACCCCTTTTCATTTATTTTCATTTCTTTGCACTTCGCAAGAATTTGTCGATATTTCTAATTCAATAGTCTTGTTCTATAGGAATAAATAGGAATAAATTGTCTTTCATTCTTTCATAGAGAATCATTTGTTCTAAGTCACAAGATTAGAATTCAATTTCTTTCTTTGATTGTAGAATCAAGATTAATTTATATCCATATAATATTTCTATTTAGATTTATAGCTATCAGATCGCAGCTTGATATACCAAAAAATTTCATTTCATTGCATCTAATATTTTTGTTCAGGCAATCATATGAAGAATCGATGTGGGATAAATACTCTCATTTCCAGTCTCCTATTTATTAAATATTATTGTTGTATTAAGTATTGAAGTGAAGTAAAAAATTGGAAACTAACTCCTTTCTAACAAAGAAAAAGAAATAAAAAAAACTTAGTAATTTAGTATACATACAAATTAAAATAGAAAGAGAGTTCTTTTTCTTAATCTTACGAACACGATCTAAGAATCCATTAGTTGATGGAAGTAGATGAGGGCAGGTCTGAGGATCAACCGGTAGTGGGCAAGGGGATGGCTTTTCCTTGAACAGCTCTTTCAAAAAATGAATATATATACCCGATTCATGAGTCATAATAAGACAATTCATGATTTAGATGCTTAATAATAAGAAGGAATAATCAATTTGAATTCATGAATTTACCTGGGTGGCCAATTATGGCCAGTCCAATAAAGGATTTTTATCTTCGAAACCCATTGTATTGTAAGGGGTAGTGCACGAAAAAATCATGGAAAAATGATCAACCCTTTGGATGCCCCGAAAATACCATGAGATGTTCGGAAATGGTCAAAGTAGTTGAAGGCCATAGTTGAATAGGAGGATTACGATGACTATAGCCCTTAGTAAATTTACCAAAAGACGAAAATGAGTTATTGATATTATGGAGGATTGGTTACGTAGGGACAGTTTCATTTTTGTACGACATATTACTATTTCCTTGTGCATGTTTTGTCGTAGGGGGATGGTTCACGGGTACAAAGGTTGAAATTGGACATGCATGATGGTGATCAAACTTTGTGCTTGATCTTTGAGCTGACCTTTATTGCGTTCATTGTCTTCTTCTCCTAGACGATTTTTGGTTTTGAAATTACCTTTCGTTTCTAAAACATCACAAATTCAGGGGTCTCGACTATTAGATTTGCTCTTTGGCATATAGTTCTTAAAAGAAAGTTCATTCATTTGCCAAGGAGCCTTCGCCACGAACCATTTTTTGCCTTGCCAATCAACCTGATGTGCATAGTTTAACAAAAGTGATTGTAAACTTTAGCAATTAGCATCTAATGAAGAAATTTAGGCACATAAGCATAACACGTAACAATACACTATGTATGACATGTAACTTAGTTGATCAACCACCGACAAGCAACAAATGCACTACCCCTTTGTCATTTGGTCATGGTTTTAACTTTATATACATGTGTGAACACAAAGTTAACTTTAGACATTGTTTGAGACTTTGGCGTTGATTTTACACACTGATGTTAACTTTAGGTGCGATAAGTCTCCTTTATTCTTTAACCAATGCAACATGCATAGTTTGATTACTTTATACTTTAACACTTTATCACTTTAAATCTTTATAATTACTTTAGCAAACTTTATTGTAGTCTATCATGTTTGAAAACATAATACTTTACTTTAAAAACTTTAGTGAGAATGTGCATCACCCTAAAACAGTAGAGTAAAGAAGAGTCTAGAAACTCAATTGTCTGTATAGCTAAGTATACGATGAACCGTATTGATGACTCTCCTAACCCGATACGCCAAGTCCAATCGGAACAAGATTCACTGGCGAAGAGGTCATTAACTGTGAGCGCACATTATCATGTTAAGCACATACATTAAAATGAGTACAAACTCTAGCCAAGCGCATACCCTAACCCAATCACATACTTATATACGCAAGCGTGAACTTGCTTAGGGTGCATTCTTTAAAATGAAACGCAAACTTCTAACCAAGCGCTTACTATGGGAGTTGTGCTCAATCAATCTAGCACGGACTTATATGAAGCGTGAACTTCACATGAGCGCATACTGTGGTAGCCAAGAATTTACTTTGAATACAAGCGCAAACTTATGATGGGAGCGCATACTTTACCAGTTTGTTCCATGTTAAAACCCTAATTGCAATTGATGTTGGCAGTTGTGGATCTGAACCTGAAAATACATCAAGGTTTCGATTTCATGAATCCATATGGTTTGATTTACACGATGGATGTGTTTCCATACATAATAATCACCGAAAACACAAGCTTTAATCGGTTTTCTCACCTTTGAAACGGAATCCGATAATAATCCTGAAAACTTGATCTAGACGAGTTATAAATCCGTACCTTTGAGCTTGTAAATGATCGAAGGTGATCCTTTTTGTTGATCCCTTCAGTTGAGGCTTGATCCTGCCTCAAACCCGATAACTCTTTTTCTCTCTCTCTAGCTTGCAAGTAGTGGAGGTGTTAATGGTGAATTAGGATTTCCAAGCCGCTTTATACTCCATTTAGATGACCCATCTTGTTGTTATAGGCTTTCCTTTTAAACCCTTTTGGGCTTTGATCTATCCAATTTAATAAGTCCACTTAACTTAAAATATCCAACTTTTCATTTAAAATTAAGTGGTTATAGTTTCAACTTTCTAGGGTACTAGAAAGAATGGAGAAAAGGCCTTATGTGTGAAGAGCATAAGTTAAAAGGATTCTATCTAAATCATAGAGCTAATTTTATGTTAGCTTTGTTTAGTTTTTTTTCTACTCAATTTCTAAATTTTGTTGTAGCTTGTTTAAAAAAAGACTATTGATCCAACAACATACATTGGTGGTTCATTAGAATTGGCTAGCAACTCTTGAGCCAAGGTTGCTTGGTGTACTATTAGAGAGAAACTTTTGGTTCCTTTTATCCTCTTTTATTAAGATTTATTACTTCTTTTCAAAGGTTATTATTTTTACCATTCTATAATTATTGTTCAGGTGTATTGTAACTTTCATTTTGACCCTTTATGTCCGGTTTTCAAATGTGCTTAAAATCGTTGCATGTTTATCTCTTATCTCTTATGTGGTACAAAACCTTGATAGTTTCTTGTGGTAAGTTGGATCATTTAAGAACCCTTTTTTCCATACATTATTCATGCTTAGACTTACTCTGCGTTGCTCGTAAATGTTGGATATTGGATGTCAGATCGTCGATAATCCAACGTTGCTATCAAGGTACAATCCAAAGAGTTACACTTTGGACGACAAACAAGTAATAATATTTAATAGTTAAATATTAATTGACGAAACCCGGACTTAATTGTGATGGGTAATTATATGGAGATATAATTAAAGAGATTGATGATAGTTGTTTAGTGAAATAATTTGTCGATCGAGGTTTTACAATGTACTAGCAAATTGTAAACTATGGGGTAGGGCTGTCCAAACTGCTCGACGATCAAGGATCGCTCAAAAAATGCCCGAAAAATGCTTGTTCGATTCCCGCTCAGTTTGTAAATGAGCCGCTCGGCTCGGTTCGATTTGAAAACGAGCCAAGCATGAGCAAAGGTCTGCTCGCTCGTCGATCGGTCGGTCTTGCTCGAATTATTTTATTAAATAATTAATATATATATATATATATATATATATATATATATATATAGTTACATAGATAAGTAGCCCAAAGAAAAGCCAAGAAACATACTAGCCTAACTCAATACCAAAATCTAACCCTAATTCTAAAAATTCAAATCAGCACCCAATCTCCTGCTACATACTTCCTGCCACATACCTCGTTACTGCTCAAGTTTAATTCATACGAATACGGTACAATCTCCTACCTCGTCGGCTACTTCAAATCAGCATAGGTACAATCTCCTACCTCAAACAATCTTTTCTCACGCTGTTGCTCATCTCAATTTTAGTTCAATTTTGATTTCGGTGCTGAGAACTTTTTAGAATCATGATTTTAGTTATGTATTGCTTTTGTTAGTAAGGTGTTGGACATGTTTTAATTAAGTTAGGATTTGTTTTTGTTGAATACAACCTTGTAATAGTCTTGATTTCAGTTTTTTTTGTTGCTACACATGTTTTAATTTTGGTGCTGAGAAAAACCGAGTGAAAACGATCCGTTCGATTCAAATTCAATCCGAGCACGAGCATCACTTTTGTGCTCGTTTTTGCAAATTCGATCCAATCGGATTAGATCGGTTGTAATTCAAACTGAGCACGGTCATAATTCCATGTGAATTATAAGGTTTAATAGTTAAACTTTGTGAGGGTGTGGTTTATAATAAACACCTTACAACTTAAACATGTTTTGCAAACCATAGAGATTACTTTTTCATGAATGGGAATGGCAATGGGCCAAGTATGGTTAATCCGAGTCCTACACTCGATTGTAAAACTATGTCTACCCGGTACAATACTCGTCGGGTATTAACTTTGTAATTATCCATCGGGTATTAGACGTACTCGTAAATATCGGGTACACCTATTAGTATTTAGAACATATTTGTTGGGATTTTCAAGTATTTTTTTTATAATTTTATGTCTTTAAAATTTACAATAAATTAAAAACATGATAAAATATTTTGAAATATTTAAAATTGTAAATGTAATTATGATATGAATCTCATAAGATAAATTCCATATTTCATAACATACAAATATTATCTATTCTCTTAAAATCAAATATCGGTGGTATTTCCCAATTAGTCCTTTTTATGCATCATGTGTTTCCTTTTTTGCAGCTATCGTTCCTGCCTTAGTGCCTTTTGTGTATAAGTGTCTACTTTAGAATTTGTACACGAACTAGTTGATGCCCCGTCTGCGTTGCAGGGTGATGGCCGAATAATAAGCGACTGTTAGGCAGCTTCTTGACACGAAAAACAATTAAAATCGAGTCAACCAATTAAAAGAAAACACTTTTATACTTTTGCTAAAAAACTAAAACAATAGCAATACTGTTATTTTTAACTAATGGAAAGTTTTATTTTTTGACTGGGTAAAGTCGTAATTTGCCAAAAGCTAAAATGATGGCATTACTGTAAATTGGAACCCGCGGCAAAATTGTAAATTTGCGCAGGGTAATTTTGAACTTAGTGGTAACATAGTAATATAAATTTGAAGTAAAGGTACAATAGTAATTTTAGGCTGGAGGCAAAAGACCATTTTATTTTGAACCGAAGAGAAAATCGTAATTTTGAGTTGGAATCAGAAGAATATTTTTATTTTGAACAAGGGCAAAAACGTAATTTTGAACTGCGGGCGAAATCATAATTTTTTAAACGGGGTAAATCTATTTTTGAAGATAGGGCAAAATCGTAATTTTAAGCTGGGGCAAAAACATATTTTTCTTTTTAGGTGGGGTGAAAACGTAATTTTGAGCTGAGGGGGTAAATCGTAATTTTGAATCGAGTGCAAAATCGTAAATTTAAGCTGGAAAAAAACATAATTTTGTTTTGAGAAGGGGGCAAAAGCGTAATTTTAAACTGATGACAAAACGTAATTTTAAAGTATATAAAAAATATTAAACGGTTTAGTCTAATGATATTCCCCGTCTTGTTTTGTAGTAGTAGTAGATAATAATTTGTTTCATTGCTCTGTCTGCTACCCTTTTAAACAACAATTCACACATACGGCTCTCTTTCTTACTGTGGATATATTTCTTCTTCAGCGATTTTTCTTCGGTTTGAACTACCACCACTTTCTTTTGTCTCAGATCTGTGGTTGAAACCAACGGCGTGAACAGCCATGGACCCCGGAAGTTTTCCGTTGCGGGGGGCGAAAACCCTCCTCTCCACTCTCTCTCTCTAGCATTACTCTCTCTCTCTCTCTCATGTATGTGTGTGTGAATGAGTAATTGACTACGAGTTGATCAGTAAAAGCTTGGGTTTTATTAGAAAGAGAAAAAGTTAGGGTTTTTAGAGAGAGAGAGAGAGAGAGAGAGAGTGTTCATAGAAATTCGGTGAACGTTGGTTGTGTTGGCTGCGGCTCAGGTGTGGTGGTGAAGCTGTTGTAACGATGGCAATAGTGGTAGTGGTGGTTGTTTGGGGAGAAAGAAAGTTTAGACGGAGGAAGTTAAGGTTGAATGAAACATTTTATTTACTTTTTCGGTATGCAGAAATGTATAAAATGTCTTTATAATAATTATTTCCTTTAATCTTATCTTCAAACTACAAAGCATCGATACTTAGGTGAAGACTTTGTTTTGGTGGAATAAAACTTGTGTTTGTTATTAAAACGTTTGTGTTTGGTTATTAAAAAATTAATACGATATTTAATTACTTATATTCTTCATTAGAGTTTTTAACATATAAAAAAAGTTTGTTCTACGTTTCTTCAATGAAGGGAGATGTCACATGTTTTTAAATTTAGTTTCTTTGTCAAAAATTATATGATTACTGTTAACAACAATTCATTTTCCATTGTCTACTGTTACATAGAAGGCAAACAATAATCCATCCGGTTGATATTTACAAGGATCTCGAAGATTGGCGTTATAACTCACAATGGTTTACGTTTTACTTAGATTCCTCAATTCGAATTTCGCTAAGTTCTCGCACCACAACGCGCGCGGACAAGATTACTAGTTATCATCAAAATGAAGCCTTGCAAAATTTTGAGTATATTTTCAAGCATGTTGTTCTAATTCTAATAAACGTGTATATAGTTTTAGGTAATTAGAACAAACTTCACCTAAACCTATACTTGTCATGTCCACAAAATTTCTTTATAATCCCATACTCGAGGGTATAGTCAAACAGCATATGATAAACCTTGTGGAACAACTTTAAATATATCTTAAGTAATTAAAAACTAGTTCAAAGATTACATTAAATAAGAAGATTATGCAAAAAAAAAAAAAGAATTATACATTACTAAATGCTTCCCAACAACCAAACACAAACACAAAGAATAGTAAACACAACATTAAACCCCTCACCAATCAACCTCCTTTTATTCTCCAAAACAATCAATCTCTTTAATAACCTTGCTATATTCAAGCTTTCGGTTTCAAAACCTTTGGTGTCTCCCATGTGAAATCGGTATCTTCCCGACCAAAATGCCCGTAAGCCGCGGTTTTCTGGTACCTATAGTTCCCGCCCCGTTTAAGGTCAAGA
Organism: Scalesia atractyloides; assembly: GCA_947069175.1. Taxonomy (NCBI): domain Eukaryota; kingdom Viridiplantae; phylum Streptophyta; class Magnoliopsida; order Asterales; family Asteraceae; genus Scalesia; species Scalesia atractyloides. The sequence continues at coordinate 9,179,744 of CAMTDV010000016.1, read as the reverse complement.
TTGATAGCCATCATTCCCGGCCTGAAGTCGAAGTTTTCCTTGATCAAAGCAAGGATATCCCTATCCGGGACTGTTCCGGTTTCATACGTGTCAACAAACACGGATAACGGTTCAGCCACACCAATGGCGTAGGAAACTTGAACGATGCACCTACGTGCGAGCCCAGACGCGACTACACTCTTAGCCGCTTGCCTAACGATATACGCACCACTTCGGTCGACTTTGGTTGGGTCTTTTCCGGAGAAAGCACCACCACCGTGTGCACCCCAACCACCGTAGGTGTCGATGATGATCTTTCTACCGGTCAGACCCGCGTCTCCGTGGGGACCACCGATTACGAAACGGCCAGATGGGTTAAGATGAAAGATGGTGTTTTCGTCAAGGTATTGGGCTGGGATAACCGGCTTGATCACGTGTTCTTTGAGATCAGCGGCGATCTGCTCGTTAGTCACGGTTTCATCGTGTTGGGTGGAAATGAGAACGGTGTGAACCCGCGTGGGGACCATCGCACCGTTGTCGTTTTGGTACTCGACGGTCACTTGTGTCTTGCCGTCGGGTCTGAGCCATGGGCAGGTCTTGTTTTTTCGGACTTCGGTTAGCTTGGCACCGAGCTTAGTTGCGAGGACGTGCGTTAACGGCATAAGCTCAGGGGTTTCGTCGGTTGCGTACCCGAACATGTGACCTTGGTCACCGGCACCGATTTCCTCAGGTTTCTTGGTTAAATGACCATGAACACCCTGGGCGATATCCGGGCTTTGTTGCTCGATATTGACTAGCACATTGCATTTGTCAGCATCGAGACCGACATCGGCGGATGTGAACCCGATGTTCCTGCATGTATCACGGACGATTTTCTCGTAGTCGACGGTAGCCTTGGTGGTGATCTCACCGAAGACCATGACCATGTTGGTTTTGGTGCAGGTTTCGCAGGCAACTTTGCTCTCGGGGTCTTGTTCTAGGCATGCGTCGAGGATGGCGTCTGAGACTTGGTCACAAAGTTTGTCGGGGTGTCCCTCATTGACGGACTCGGATGTGAATAGGAAGGTCTCCATCTCTCAACTGAACTACACAAAACAGAACGAAAAATGCGTTAGTATTATACTTATATTAGATGCCGAAAAATATAACATAATCAAAGGAACGTATATGTGGCTGGCCGGTCATGACAACATATGATGTTAGTATGCTACAGATCTCAGATTAAACAATGCTCAATTCGTAAGCCCCGTTAATCAATAAAAAGAATTGTTTCTCAAATGAACAGATCTACTGTCAACATGATGTTAATAAGGATCAAATAGCACTGTTGAATGTATGCAGATCACCATCACCATCACCATCAGTTAATCCCACCAATAGCAAAGCTAAGGTAGGGTCTGAGGAGGGTAAGATGTAGACAACCTTACCTCTACCCATAGGAATAGAGAGACTGCTTCCAATGAGACTCCCGGCTCGATAGTACTTTTGCATCAAGCCTTGGACATAAGGCACATAACACTCAGCAATTGGGACAAAAGCTGATTAGAGCATGTACCCCTTGTATTTCGACTATCAACGCCACCACCACATGATGCATGATTTAACCATCCCTCGCTTTTTAACGTTATTTTCACGAAATTAGTAAAATAACGTTAAAATTAGTAATTCACCTAATAATGCTACAGTAATTCACCACGTAATAATGCTACATTAATTCACCACGTACATATGATTGAGGACGAATCTAACCTAGTTAGCACGAATTCAGCGCTATTATACATCAAACCACGATTCAAATGATGCATCAATAACAACGAATCACTAAAACGTACAGATCTCTCTCAAAACAACAAAAACTGGATAAAACATCAGGCATTCGCAGAGCATCAACAATCAGATCAGTGTGATTCATGAGAAACTTAAAATTAAATCACACGCAACAGAATCAACTTAAGAGCAAGATCTAACTTAGTTAACACGAATTCAGCATAATTACACTTTAAAACACTATTAATATGATGCATTACTAACAACAAACCACTAAAACGTACCAATCCTTCAAAAAACAACAAAATAATTAAACATCAAGCGTTTACAGAGCATGAACAACAATCTAATCAGTGTGAATCTGATGCATGAGCAACTTCAAATCTAATCGCACGCAACATAATCAACCTAAGAGTAAGATCTGACCTATATAACACGAACTCAGCGGTAATCATACTTCGAAACATTATTCAAACGACGCATTATTAACAACTAGGATCACTAAAACGTACAGATCTCACTAAAAACAACAAAATGAATACACATTCAAGCATTTGCAGATCAACAACAATCTGATCAGTGTAATTCATGATCAACATAAGAGAATGATCTAACCTAGATAGCACGAATTCAGCGTTATTACAGTTTAAAACACGATTCAAATGATGCATTACTAACTACAAAATCGATAAAACATCAGTCATTTGCAGATCATCGGCAACCTGTCAATGTAATTCATAATAAACTTAAATTCAAATCGCACACATCAGAATCAAGTTAACTGCAATCAGATCAGTGTGATCCATGAGAAACTTAAGATGAAATTGCACATGACTGAATGAATTCTAGAGGTTAAATCGCAGAGAATCAACGAATAGAAAGAATCGAAGGTACCTTGTGATTTGATGTAGAGATTTGGGGGAAATGGAAGAGAGAGAGATGGGTGGGCGAGTAGGGCAAAGTATGATGGGGGAATATATAGGTGCGGATGAATAGGGACCCGCTTGTGACTCGATCACTGCCGACACAAGATGTGGAGGGACCCACTGCCAACTCAACCCGCCCACTTCTTTCCTTCCCACCGACGATATACTCATATACCTTAAATTAATTAATTAAATACATACATGTATACGTAGTGACGTAGGAATGAGCAAATGGTATTAGATTCGAATTTGTCGAACCTGGTATATTTTTGTTATCGGTTCGGTGCTGACTTTTGACATTTTCAGTACTGGTCTAGTACTGAGTATATTCGGTACCGGTACCCACTTTTAAGGATTTTCGATACCGATATCGATTCGGTACGGGTTGATACCGAGCTCATTTCTAGAGTAATGTATAATTTGTGTCCCTATGGGTTTGATTACGAGATAAATTTGAGTCCTCTTAACTTCTTTTTTTACTACTTAAGTCGGTTTTAAAACTTAACATTTTGTGTCTCTTGAGTCATCTATCTGTTAAATCAACGTTAAACAGGTAGTGAAATTACTATTTTACTCTCACCCACATACTTTTCATCTCTCTCTAAAAAACCATCACCACTTTCCAAAACAAACAAAATATTTCAACAGCAACACCAGTTTTAAGAAAGGTAAATGGTATACTACATGGTGATTTGACGCAATATTAATGAATGATGAATCAAGTAGATGGGTGTCATATGCTATTAGGGTTAGAGTAGTTCAAATGAGATGACATCATTATTCTTTTGATTCAAATGAGTTCAACCATGTTTGCACTTCCACTCATATGAGTTGGGAAAAAAAGAAAATGTAATAATAAAGAATAAATACGTGTTATTTATTTGTATATGGACAGATGTTGATAAGTGAGATGTAAGAGATTTTAAAAATAACAAACTTTAGAGATAGATATTCTTTTTAACCAAATTATAGGGATACATATATCAAAAGTGTCTTGAATGTTAGTTTTTTTAAGAATAATTTTTTACACTTAAATATCACTCGAGAATATTGCACTTGTAAAGTTAAGTTAAACCCTATCAAACTATCATTTTTCGTAAGAGGTAACTACTATATCATTTTTCGTAAGAGGTAACTACTATACATTATCATATATATTTTTTAGAATGAAGGTTTTAGATTCAAACCTCGATAATAAAATAATCTAGAATTACTGATGTAATTAAAGTAGAAGTCATGTAAAAAAAACTAAATTAAAGTGGAAGTCATGTAAAAAAAACTACGTATCACTACACGAAATTTCATGATATCGTGTGGGAGAGATGGGCGGACTTTAACATTCGAGATATAGTGAGATAATTGATTGGAGTGTGTTTTTGTTCTTTTCTGTACTATACTTTTGGGTTTTTACAGCATATGTTGGCCTTGTTCTATTAATCATAGAATCTTACCGTTATATATATATATATATATATATATATATATATATATATAGGAGGGTTTAAATGAGAACGCTAAATATCGCGAGAACTATGAGAACGAATGAAAAACCACGAAAACTTGGTAAAAAACAATTTAACTTCAAAATTTCTTTTTACACTTATCATTATTATTCGAATACAATGTTAGAAATTTAATTTACACGTTTAAATTTACGTGAATTCGTAAATAATTTTTTTTACACATGTGTAAGTTTGTCATTTACACATATGTAAATTTGTTATATTTACACATATGTAAAAAAATCTAATAAGAGTGATTTTGAGGGGAGAAATGAATTATTTAATGTTGTAAATTCTTATTTTGATGTTGTATTTTAATTACAATGAGGTTTGTATTAAAAAGAAATGGTTTTGATTGGTTTTTTCATTAGTTCTCATGGTTCTCGCAATATTTAGCGTTCTCAAGATAACCCTCCCCATATATAATATATATATATATATATATATATATATATATATATAGGATTCGGTTCAAGAGAGAACCAATCCCAGTTGCAAGAACCATGAGAACTCCTATCATCCAATAGCATATTTACACATCAGTCATAACCAAATTAAATCAAAAGGGTATTTTAGTCGTTTACTTTCCATGTCACATCTTTTCTCTCTCTTCTATTTAAAACTCAACATGTCAAATCTTTTCTCTCTCTTCTATTTAAAATTCAACATAAGACATTATTGAGTCGTGATTTTTGGGTGAGTTCGTTTAATAAGATCTCAGATTTCGTAAACCCGAAATCAGGGTGTCGGAGGCATAAAAAGATGTTTGGCGCAAAAAAAATTGTAAAAAAATTTTGTAAAAAGTTTTTTTGTAAAAATAAAATATTTTTGTTTGGCGTAAATTTTTTTAAAGTTTAAAAGCACGCGTAAAAAAAGTTTAAACCCGCGCGTAAAAAAGTTTATAACCGCGCGTAAAAAAGTTTAAAACCGCGCGTAAAAAAACTTTTATACCGGCGCGTAAAAAAGTTCTAAACCAGCGTAAAAAAAGTTTAAAACCGTTCGTAAAAAAAGTTGAAAACCCGCGCGTAAAAAAAGTTTAAAACCGATGCGTAAATAAATTTTAAAACCGCGCGTAAAAAAGTTTCTAAAACGGCGCGTAAAAAAAGTTTGAACCCGCGCGTAAAAAAAAGATTGAAACCGCGCGTAAAAAAAGTTCTAAACCGGCGCGCAAAGAGAAGTTCTAAACCGGCGCATAAAAAAGTTCTAAACCGGCGCGTAAAAAAGTTTAAAACCGCACGTAAAAAATTTTAAAACCGGCGCGTAAAAAAGTTTGAATCCGCGCGTAAAAATATTTAAAACCGGCGCGCAAAAAAAGTTTGAACCCCTACGTAAAATAATGTTATTACTGCATGATTCAAAAATAACATTTATTAAATCACACATATTAATTAAAACACAATGATTACAACTTTAATTATGAAACATTAAAGAGCTTAGTAAAAATACAAATTTACCCTTATCGCACTAAAAACAAAAACTCATTAATTAAAGCACAATGATTACAACTACTTTATTGTCTTTTAATCACATTCATTAAAACACCTTTGATCAATGGCTTATATTGGTTCCTACGATTCTCACAACTCAAGATGGTTCTCATTTTACTCATCATCTATATATATATATATATATATATATATATACAAAACTAGACGATGGATGAATGCTACTAGCGGAGGGGGTGAGCAAGTGTCAAGTTGGTGGGGATCATATCCACATGGGTTTGTGTTTACTACCCTGTGAAATTGCGTACTTTATTGCATGACTCCATTTCATATCCACATGGTTTGTGTTTACTACCCTGTGAAATTGCGTACTTTATTGCATGACTCCATTTCTTTTATAATTGATATAACCATTATCGGTTCCCAATATAAATTTATTTAGTGGGTGAACATGCCTTTTCAGTTAAATAACAAGTATAAGTATTGGTTCCCAATATAAATATAATTATTTTAGTGGTCAACATGCCTTTTCAGTTATACAAAAATCAGGCTTTGGTTAGCTTGAAACAACTACACACAATAAAGTAATAGATGGAGTGAAAGAGGTGAGGAAGAGAACTAAAGCAACAAATCAACTTTGGCGACTTTCGTCAGAATTTAGATTGAATTATGGGGAGTGATTAGGGCCGTAAACAAATCGAACGTTCAGTGAACAATTTGTAAATTGTTTGGCGAAAAGTTCGTTTATGTCCGTTCGTTTAATAAACGAACGAACATGAACAAGAAATTTCGTTCAATTAGTTAAATGAACGAACACGAACAGAGGTCTCGTTCGATCAGTTGTGTTCGTGAACGTTCGGTAAGGTGTTCGTGAACATTCATTCATTTATGTTCGTATTTTAATTAAAGATTTTTGTACTTTCATATATTTTATCTATTATTAAATCTGTATTTATTTTATTACCCTAACAATTAAACTCGGAAATCAATTGCACCTTGTTTATGGACCATTTCCCTTTCATTTATATCGACGAATACGATTAACCTCTGTTCCACAATAAGGGATTCAAGTTCCAGTGATACTCTCTGGGCCATCTACCTGTATCCTTCGTCGCGTTCACCAATTTTTTTATGTTCATTTGTATTCGTGAACCGTTCTTAACACGCTCATTTCCTTAATGAACGAACACGAACATAAAATCTCATTCCGTAAGTGTTCGTGAACACATTTATTTCCTTAACGAACGAACACGAACAAGGCCTTGTTCGTGTTTGTAGTGTTCGTTTACAGCCCTAGGAGTGATGGTGTAGTCTAGACATTATATTGTTTTTCTCTCTTTTCTTTTCTAAAGGAATTAATGTATATTGAAAATTATATTAAGAGTAGTTGGCGATCGGTACTTCGATCCTAAAACTGAATGGGTTTTACCTTATCGTAGAGTCGGGCCTTCGGGCGAGTGTTCACAGGTTTCGACCATAGGTGAGGGTTTTTCCTGATATGGAGGCGGGTGTATTCTGATGTGCTGAATTTCGCCAGTAGCCAATTTAAATGATTCATTGATATGTGTAGGAGTTGTGAGAATAATAAATAGAACTCTTTCAGGTAAGTTGTGTCATATGGCACAATTTTTCCGTTGATATGTATCAAAACATTGCATTATATTGTTAAGCGCGGTCGGTTTAGTGAAAAGACCCAAGTTTGAGACCGCGGAATCCCCCCACCCACACACTTTATTTTTTCTTAATTATTTAACTTAATTGTTTATAGTTTAAGGGTTATGATACAATAGGAAGTTTCTATCACTAGGAAGGATAGGAAGTAATCTTGTCCATCCATTTAGTAATCAAGAGTTAAGATTAAATGAATTAAATTGAATCCAAAAGAGGAGGCGTGTGGGTTTTTGTAGGGGCATTCTAGTCAATCCAAGGTAATAGTTTCTCTCTCCTCCAATTCCCCCTCGATTTTTAAACATTAATAACTCTTTCGTACGACACTATTTTTTTATAAAAATTGCACCAAAAAACGAGTATGCTATTGCTATATTTTGAAAAAAAAATCGAAAACCCAGTTGCGTAAAACGCACCGAACCAAAACAGTCTATAACCAAACCAGCAATCTGTAAAATGCAAAAGCAAAAAATAAAACCGCACTGTGATTTGTAAGACGCAACAGTTAAAAAAACGCAGCGAACCAACATCTATAAAACGCTACTGCACAGTGCAAAAACCAGCAACACGCGGGCCCGGGTTTTCGGAACTGCATTCGTGTCCGCGGGACGTGCGGGTGCACACAAGTTCGACTAAATTCCGGTTCCAATTTGCACCCCCCTGCGCACCCGCGCGTAGGACTTATGGTAAAACATGTCATAAAGTTATGTTGGTTATGCAAAAGTTTCACCTTATAAAGTTATACTTTGTCTCCACACCAATGTGGGACAAGTAGTTTACCATTTTGGACATCCATTCAAACACACTTAATTTCCAACTTTATCATATAGTTTAATTTCAGGTTCAACAAATCATCATAAAACACAATGTTTTTTTATCTAAAAAACAAGAGTAAATTGCACAAAACATCCTTTATGTTTCCTTAAACTTGCAGGTTCCAGCCTTAATGTTTAAAAGTTGCTAAAAACAGCCTTTAAATTTATTTTTGTTGCAGGTTCAATCCTTTACAGCTAACCACGTTATTTTCTTCAGTTAAGTTCCCTCACATGCATAACATGTGAGGGTATATTCGTCATTTTGGTTGATCATGTGAGGGAACTTAACTGAAGAAAATAACGTGGTTAGCTGTAAAGGATTGAACCCGCAACAAAAATAAACTTAAAGGTTGTTTTTAGCAACTTTTAAACATTAAGGCTGGAACCTGCAAGTTTAAGGAAACATAAAGGATGTTTTGTGCAATTTACTCAAAAAACAATGAATTAAAACACAAAATAAAGTTTATCTAACAAACCATTCATTTTTTTATGAAAATTGCACCATAAAAACGAGCGTTTTTAACCTTTAAAACGAGCACACTATTGCTGTACTTTTGAAAAAAAAGTTTTCGATAACTCAGATATGTAAAACGCAATGGACAAAAAACACAAAAAATGATTTTTTTTCTAAAACGCAATAGATTAAAAAACAATACAAAATGTTCTTTATAAAACGCAATAGACTAAAAACACAAAAGAAAGTGTTCTTTCTAAAACGCAACTGACTAAAAATACAAAACAAAGTGTTCTTTCTAAAACGCAATGGATAAAAAACACAAAAAATGTCTTTTCTATAACGCAATGGATCAAAACACCCAACATAGTGTTCTTTCTAAAACGCAATGGACAAAAAACACTAAAGAAATTGTTTTTTTTTCTAAAACGCAATGGACGACAAATACAAAAAAAATGTGATTTTTTAAACGCAATGCATTTGTGTGTTTGATAAAACACAATACAAAAACGCAATAAAGTAGATGTGTTATAAAACACAATTAAAAAACGTAATTATAAAAATAATCATTTATTTGGGGACGTTCTCAATTAAAAAACACAATAATGCGTTTTAAGAAATAAATTTAATACAGAGAGGTAATTCTTTTGACCAAATCATATATGAGAGAGGAGAGTATCATTTTAAAGAGATAGAATTGCAACCGATTTAAAAATTCTTTACTGAAATTATAACGCACTGTTAAGAAATGCATAACATGCAAAGATGCCATAGACCATTTGGTGCGGTGTTTATTACAGTTATTAATTGGATAAGGAAACACACATTGCTGGCAAAGAAATAAAAATATTGTTTGTTAGTCCAATAAAACGCAATATTGTTGACAGATTGTTTTATCAGTGGCTGTAAAAATAAAACGCAATATTGTTGACAGAAATAAAAATATTGTTTGTTAACCAATGAAACCTCCAGATTGTTTTATCAGTTATTGTTGACAGAAGATATAAAACGCAATATCGATTCATTGACAGAAGATATAAAACGCAATATCGATTCAAAAGTAAGAATATTTTTTTAGCATCTCTCTCACCAGAAATTGTAATCTGATTCAAGCTTTTCTGCCGGAGTTTATCAACCGCTTCGATATTACAAACTTATTTTTCGCTTCATCTGTAACAACAACATCAAAATCATTCACCTGAACATTTCAATATCAACAACAGTTGGTTCAACCTCATACACCACCGAACTCCCCCCAGTTTCCCGAACTTCAATCTCATTCGCTACTAGTTGAATCAACGGCTTCAATCGTTTCAATGAGATCATCATGATGGTGTTGGAAGAGTGAAGAAGCAATGATGGTGATGATGATGATGCCATTAACAACGACCGGAGAGAACGATGGGGACGGTTGTGGAGACGGTGGTGGGCGATGGAATGGTGGTGGTGGTGGTGGGGTGTGAGATGAATTGTAAAAGAGAAAGACGTAACTGGGTTTTTTAGATCTAGGATTTCATAAGAGTAATTCATGTTTGACGAAAATGCCCATCCTTATATTTTTTCTTATTTGCCACATGTCCTCCTATTATTGCTTCCTACACTTCCTACCCAAACTAAACTTCCTATTTGATCTTTTCCCAATAGTTTAAATAGATAACTTTAATTTTATATTTATGTTATATTAAATTTACAAACTAAGCTTTGGAATGATGAATTTGGATTTGATCTTTTTATTATTTCGTTACTTAAATCGTCGCGACGTGTATGCTTCGATATTTAAAACAGAGTTACCACAACTTCGTATGGTTCTCTTTTCATACTTTAACATGCACTTGCACTGATACACGGGATCTTATTTACTAGCTTAGTGGAATAATAGTTTTCCCTGATTTTGCAAACAAAATTTATATGTAATTTCATGAATATATAAATACATACGTACATATATATAGGGCCAAGATTTAGATAAAACGGTTTAAAGTGTGAAAACGGTGAGAACGGCTATCAGCTGTTGGATCAAAACAACAATGACTTGGATTGGCACGGTGGCGTTTTCGTAAATAACACAAACTTTATTACCTGAACGTGCCTCGTTAAGGGTAAAATGGTCTTTCTACTGTTCTAAAACAAAACGCCACATTAATCAGAAAACGTCATGCCGGCGACACGCCAAAGACAACGCTTAATAATAAAACGCGTTAAAGAAAAATAACTGGAATTACAAAAAAATGCATCCTGAACTACGTGACAAAAACATAATTATATAAACGACGTTACGATAACTTCAATTATCACATCAAAAAGAAAACATGATCATACGAAAACGCCATCTTTAACCAAAACGCCAAATTCCAAAAACAAGAAACTCTGAAGGAACACCATCAACAAATAAAAAAAGCTGAAACACCACAGTAACTACAACAGAGTAAACTAAAAAGAAAACGTATCTTTATTACTACCATTTATTAAAATAAAATCACGCCTAAACTACGCGTCAAAAAACTATTATATAAACAAACATCTCAGTATCCATTTAGTCACACCCCAAAACACAAAAAAAAAAAATTATATCTCAGCAACCTGTTCACTTTACACACCATGTTCTCTTGTCAAACTATTCACTCAAAAACGCCATGCTCTATTGCAAAACATCCACCTAAAACGTCATTTTCTTTTGGTCAAAACCATAAACTTTTACTAAATGAGATGGACAAATCCTCGAAAAACGGCTCTAGTGATGATGATATGTCACTTTGTAGCCTTGTACACGAGGAGGGTTTGGATGAGAAGAAGAGACCTATGCCAGTGTAAATGTTATTTTGGACTCCATTATTAAAATAGTGTAAAGTGGGATGAGCATGAAGATAATAGCATGTATAAACGCCATTTTTCACATCAAGCGAGAAAAGCCCACACAAAATCACACACCCCATTAAATAGGATTGACTATATGCGGTATCGGTCTATCTTTCCAACATCCAAAAGAACCACCCCCAACAAAACAACAACATATCAAACACAAAACCCCAAAACGCCATATACTGATCGATCGGTTTCGTCTAGAGCTTGGCGTTTCAACTGTGTAGGACAAAAAAGGTTAAGGAATACAAAGGATACGAAGATTCAGAGGACAAAAAAAGTTCTTGAAGAAGATATTTGATAGCATTGAAGATTAGATTAGCATTTTTAATTTTTTGGGTTATTGTATTTTAATAATCCTAAGTTTCACCTATTAGCCGATGAAAAATTCCCAACTTTAAAAATCCCTCCAATGAAGTTTGGCCTCCATTGATCCAAACTTGTAATACTTCGGATTATTAAAATCCAATATTTCCTATTTTTTTTGTGTAACGCCTCGTATCTTCGTATTTCTATTTTAAAAATGTTCGTATTCATATTCTAATTTAGAAACCTTACATTCGTATTTTAATTTCAATCTCAGAATTCGAGGCGTTAATCATAATAAAATTCATATTTTATACATTTTTATTCACACAACCGATCATTTAAATACGTATTTATACGCAAACCGACACAATTACATAAATACTTATACGCACATCCTGAATACTTTGAATTATATTTTTATACTTTTTATATACTCAATTACATAATATATACTCAAGAAATACTAAGAAATACACCAATCATCTTTCCACCTCATCAATCCTCTTCCACCTTCTTTAACCAATCATATTTCACCATTTTCCACCTCATTTCTCCACCAATCACCTTCTCAATCCTCTTCCACCTTCTTTAACCAATTATATTTCACCCTTTTCCACCTCCTTTCTCCACCAATCACTTTCTCAATCATCTTTCACCTTTTTAACCAATCATATTTCACCATTTTCCATATTCTCTACCTATAAATACCAACCTCCTTCACCATTTTCTTCACACCATTCTTATCTTCATCTCTCTAATTCTCTCAATCTCTCTAAATCAAGAATTCTAAGAATTCTAAAAAGAGGAAGCTTTGAGCTCCAACCTACAACTCTTCACGGAATACCAAGTCGAACGCTTGCAAAACCGTGAGTATACTCGAACCCTCTTTTACGTTTATCACTTTTGGGGTGTAACATGTTTACATTATCAAAACCAACACTAAACTTATGCTTTATTACTTGCACGAACAATCCATTATACATGAACGCTTTGATACATATGTGATGCTTATACTAGGACCGAACGTATGTGATACTATAGTCATTAGCTTATTTTAACCTCCATTTGACATGTATAGCGCTATAGGAGTAACGCACCGCCCGTGAACGTGAGGTCATGTTGAATTATTCATACTAGTTGCGTAAACAGAGGGTTGACTAGAAATATCGCATGCCTTTGTATTTGCTCATTATGAACCTAGTTGCCATGTGGATTTGTTTAAACTTATGCTTATACGTATGCTTATCTCAAACTTGAATACTCGCCTTTGCTTTTGCATTGAACTCTATTTTAAAACATGTTACAGGTTGATGAAGATGATGCTATGAAATTGAAGTAGCGTTGAGACTAGATACACGTATCAAATTTTGTCTAATGTTGTTATGTTATTTGAATTTTCCTTGTATTGTAATGAAAAATATTCATGAAATGAAATTTGGTTTAATTAATTATTGTCACTATTAGTGTTGTGAGCAATGAGCAATCTCTTTCGTCCCGCCTCGATGTTTTCGCCATCGGTTGGGGTGTGACATTTTGTGTCAATTTTGTGATTTGTTATCTAATAAAAACTTCTCTGTTAATACCAAAAACACCAAACAACGTAACGCCAAACAAAAAGGGGTTCCATGCTAAAGTTTTACTTTGCATCTTTACCTATATATTAAAAAATAAAAAACTTAAAAATATGAGAAGTTTTACAATCTTAGCAGTCTAAACAAACAGTAACTTGAAGCGACGGATACTTGATTACTACCATTTATTAAAATTAAAAACCACACAATGACGCACAAAAATCAATTTTTTAATATTTTGTAAACGCCATAATTACCTCTAACATTATAGGTTTGCACCCAACATCAAAACGAAAAAAAATAGCAAAAAAACACATTAAAAAACATATAAAAACGCCATTAAAAAAATAAAACAACAACTAAATAAAACGCCAAGAAAGGATATTTTTCTTATGTGGTTTTTTCAGAATTTTATTTAGTGTATTTTATCATCTTTACGTAACAAAAAAAACGCCATTAAAAATAAAACGTCAAACTTGAAAGATTGGGATATTACAGAATTAACAAAAGACTTAACAAAAACAGTAAAACTAAAAAGACAGATACTTTATTAATTGCATTAATTATATTAAATATACCACCCAAACTACGCGCCAAATATGTCCAATAAAGAGAAACGTCTCAGCACCTTCCATTGATCGCACAAAAAAGCCGTCATGTTTCCTAAACACCACCGACTCTAAAAACTCCAAAAAAATTTAAAAAAATCAAAGATGGCAAACAACTTCTCTTGGATATTTAGTATTGTTTTCAATGAAGTTGCGGTGAATGGATTCTTAAGTGAGGAGGATGACTCAATAAGCTTTTACTGAACGAGATGGATAGATCTTCAAGAAAAAAAAAAGACTGATCAACACCGATATGTCATTTCGTGTGCTTTTTTCTTGATGAATATTGGCATGAGGAGAAGGAGACCGACACCAGTGCAAATGCTGTTTTGCCTCCATGATGATAAAGAAGATTGGGAGCAAATAGCATCCACCCACACAGCGTCGAACTAAGTCTCCAAACAACCACAAAAAGCCACTTCAAAAAACGAACAAAGAAAATCACGCGAAGCCAAAACGCCAGTGACGATTTTTAGTATCCACCACCGCTTAAATAGATGGGTTTTATATAATATTAGGCGTTTCTGTAGTTTGTTATCTAATTTTTTATGACAGTGAGATTTGGAAGAGATATTGGATCCGGATTTAATTAATTTTTTTCTGTAGTTTGTTATCTGAATTTTTTCTCTAGATTGTAAAACGCCAAGTTGCCACGAACGCCAAAACTACAAAAAGGTCTAAGATCTAGAAAAATGAAAACGCCTAATATTATATAAAATGCCATCTATTTAAGCGGTGGTGGATACTGACAATCGTGCCCCCGTATATCATTTAGCCCCTCCACGTGTTGGGCCAGGATCCGTTCTCACACTTCAAATCGTTCTCTCCGGATCCTGTTTCCCATATATATATATATATATATGTGTGTGTGTGTGTATGTATATATATGTATATATATATGTATATATATATATATGTATATATATGTGGGAGGGTTTAAATGAGAACGCTAAATATCGCGAGAACCGTGAGAACGAATGAAAACACAGAAAATTTGGTCAAAAACAATTCAAGTTCAAAATTTCTTTTTACACTTATCATTTTTATTCGAATACAATGTTAGAAATTTAATTTAGACGTTTAAATTTACGTGAATTCGTAAATAATTTTTTTTACACATGTGTAAGTTTGTTATTTACACATGTGTAAATTTGTTATATTTACACACGTGTAAAAAATCTAATAAGAGTGATTTTGAAGGGAGAAATGAATTATTTGATGTTGTATTTTAATTACAATGAGGTTTGTATTAAAAAATTGATTTTGATTGGTTTTTTCATTTGTTCTCATGGTTCTCGCAATATTTAGCGTTCTCAAGATAACCCTCCCCTATATATGTATATATACACACACACATATATATATAGGGTAAAATGAAAACCTATACGAGTTGTGAGAACATAGAGAACTCGGCTTTACGAAAGCTTTTTCCAATTCATTTTTTTTACCAAAAATCCTAAAAAAAACCTTTTTCCAAAAAAAACTTGTTTTTTTTTCATTTACGACAGCCGTAAATACTGTAAAAAGTGATGTCATGCTTATGTCGTCGCCTTTTTACAGCTGCTGTAAGGGGCCTGTCACAGCCCCCGACCCCACCCTGGGCGGGCGCCGCGATCAGATACAGTGGTACAAGTGTTTATTTTAATCTTCGCAGTGGAATTTTCATCAGGACCGGGTGTAAGGAAAAATATCAGAGTTTTCAAAAACACCGCAGTTTTCATTTCATAAAATGTGGGATGAAACCCATATTTACATAAGAGATTTTCTTGGGGATAAACCCTTGATTACAAAACACGTTTTATTCAGGTTTTCAAAGCCACTTATTTAAGCTTGAGTGCCTCCTAGCACTTTTCCTTTACTTCATAATAAATCACCTGAAACGCGTTTTAAAAACATGTGGTTAGTGAAAAATACTGGTGAGTTCATTCAAATTTTGTAAAAGACACAATGTTATAATTACAACATTAAGGGTTTTAACATTTGTTTCTGTCTTACAATTACTCAATCAGTATTTGTCACTCGGTGGGAGTTCCTGTGACTATGGTCATATCACTATTGGCGCTTAGTTGTCCAATAGCGAAGCTTATCAAGTAGTACAAAACCCCAACATTTGTACAATACATGACAAGTATTTATAGGTTGAAACATATAACGCTTAACAACATCCCAACCGACATGACTACCTTTCCAACAACACAATTGTTTAATGAGAAACTCACATATTCGACATAATACATAATAAGATGGTATACATATATCTACCTTATATATTTAACACTCTTCCTTAAGCTAGCTGGACCAACACCAAGCATGTCTTTGCATTTCTTGAAATCTCCTGCTCGTAGTGCCTTCTGGAGAATATCAGCCATTTGCTCTTTTGTGCGACATAACCTTGCCTCAACTTCACCCATGACAATGAGTTTCTTTATGATATGATACTTGATTTGTATATGTTTGCAACTGGCATGATAAACTGGTTCTTTGTAATGCAATAGTCATCTTATTCGTAGATAATCGTTGGTTCTTTCTTTCTGAGGGTTCTTCAGTGTTTTGAGTAATGCTCGCATCCAAAGTGCGTGAGAGTCCAATAGATACATGCTCATATATCCTGCTTTTGTACTAGATAATGCAACGACCTTTTATCATTTAGACTGCCGCAATATTACTCCTAGCCCTATATTGGAAACGTAGCCTGATGTGCTCATGTTATCATAGACATTTCTGCACAATCACTATCCCCATGTGCAAGAAGTTATGCATATGGTCCTTCAGTTTTGAAGTAGCTAATCCCACATGCAATAGATTCATTCTCACATATCATGCTTCTCTACTGGATAATGCAATGACCTTTTATCATTTAGACAACCATAGTATTGCTCCTAGCCCTTTGAATCTCACCCATATTCTTGAGCATATTTCCTTGGTGATATGTTGATTTCACATGTTCTTTGCTTCAATTCCATGCCAAGCAAGTTATGGAGAAATCTAGTATCTCATGTTCAACCTTCATTGGGCCTTTGAAATATTGGATGAGATTCAAAGTGTGTCACGTAAAAGTTAGGTCATCCACATATATGCAGACGAACAAGTATTCTCCTTCACATACTTTTTGAATAAGGTATGCTCATAGGGGCATTTTTTAAGGGTGTACATGTTTGACACCAAAATGCCTATTTGCACACCAAACCCTAGCTTTATATACGTCACGTATAGCGGCGTATATATGATGTGGGAATTTGTCCCTTTATATACGCCGCGTATAGGCTTATACGTAGCATATATAAATGGTGGTTTTTTAAGAAACATTGTTATACATTATTTATCGTTTTAGCAAACTTTTATAATAAGTAATTATTAAAAATAAATAAAAAATATTGTTAAGTATTCTATCGTATTGTATAATATAGGTCTCGTATAGGCCTATGGATGTAGTATCGTATCATATAGTGTAGTATAAATCTCGTATAAGCCTATACGTGTAATATAATATCGTATTGTATGTATACTGTAGTAAAAACATTGTTAAGTATTCTATCGTATAGTATAATATAGGTCTCGTATAGGCCTATGGATGTAGTATCGTATCATATAGTGTAGTATAAATCTCGTAGAGTCCTATACGTGTAATATAATATTCGTATTGTATCGTATCGTATCGTATCGTATAGTGTAGTAAAAACATTGTTAAGTATTCTATCGTATAGTATAATATAGGTCTCATATAGACCTATGGATATAGTATCGTATCATATAGTGTAGTATAAGTCTCGTATAGGCCTATGGATGTAGTATCGTATCATATAGTGTAGTATAAGTCTCGTATAGGCCTATACGTGTAATATAATACCGTATTGTATCGTATAGTGTATTAAAAAACATTGTTAAGTATTCTGTCGTATAGTATAATGACCGTATAGGCCTATAGATGTAGTATCGTATCATATAGTGTAATATAAATCTGTATAGGCCTATACGTGTAATATAATATTGTATCCTATCATATTGTATCGTATAGTGTAGTATAAGTCATGTATAGGCATATATGTGTATAGCCTATATGTATCGTATCATATGGCGTAGTATCGTCTCGTATAGGCCTATACGTGACTTAAGTTATACTACGCTATACGATACGATACTACATCTATGGGACCTATACTATAGGATACTACACCTATACGAGACCTATACTACACCATACCATACGCATATTACACTTATAGGAACCTATACGAGACTTATACTATACACTATACGATACGATGCAATACGATACGATACTATAAGATACCATACAACACCTTTATTGGCATATAGGTCTATAGGCATATACAAGACCTATAGGGTACCTATATGATACTTATACTACATTATTCGATACGATAAGATATGATACTATAGGCATAACAAGACCTATACGAGACTTATACTATACACTATGCGATACGATACTACATCCGTAGGCTTATACAAGGCCTATATGAGACTTATACTACATTATTTGATACGATAAGATATGTCCCTTTACTTTAAGACCGTATGGGTGCTCAAGCATCTATGTGGAATAATTCTAATAGATTTGAGGCTTTCCAAGCCTGTTTATTAGGGAAGGAATTTCTAGAGTTTTTGCCTAGGGTGCAACCATTACATACGTGATTTTCTAGTTGTGATGTGTAGCCTTCCTATAACCATGTTGGTTTACTCATTAGTGATTAAGTATCGTAGTTCATATGGTTGTACCTTAGATGCCATTTTGACCGATCGTGTCGCCTCGATCAGTCAAAAACCCAATTAACCTAGGTACTAGGTTAAGTCGAGTATCGTATCCACGAAGAGCATGTGGTCAGTATTTCACAGCCCGTTCGATTAGTTAGACTATTTACAAAAATGTACAAGGTAATTATGAAGCTTGCTAATTTTCTTTGTTTATTTGAGTGGTTGGAAAAGATATCGGCGTAAACCGACAAGTTACTATTCACTACAAAAGAAATGATACTTTCTTAATTGCAATAAAAAAACTAGATTACTTGATTTAAAACAAGAATTGGGAATACGGATCACACCCGGTTTGATAATTGCAAGACCTAGGGTTCCTACATGTTTTAACTTGATTTAGTTGCATATAGTGATTAACGGATTTCTATCACGAAGCTTACGTACCAATTGCTATCAACGTCATAGACAACGGACCACAATGCACTTCGTCACCTCGGACATGTAAATCCTAACCTAAGATAAGGCATAATTGCACATAACCATTTCGCAAAGTCAAATTTTATCATCACTCGACAATTTACGAATTCGAAACAAATGCAAGACAATTATCAACGGTTTCAAATACTAAACAACTTGTCACAAAATCAAATCAAATACAAATGCATAAACCCTAGAGTTCTTACAACAATCTACACCGGGGTGAAACCGAGAAGACTAGCCGCTCATGGTTGAATGGGCGCGATCATCGGGCAACGAGCACGAACACCGAGCCATGACCTTTGAGTCTTGGAGGAAGGATGAAGGTTAGGTTTAGTGTTTGGAAGGCGAGTGTGGATGGATGAGGATGATGGTGGGAAGGTTGGGTGATGATGGTAACGGTGATGGTGAATTAGGGTTTAGGAATTGTGTTTGGTGATGGGTTAGAGGTTTGGGATGTTACACGTAGGTTAGAGGTGAAGAAGATGATCAAGAATGGTTCCAAGATGTGTTTTTTATGCTTCAAAAGTCGTAATACCTCAAAATAGGTCAAAACAAATGGTATAACCCATCCCCCAACTCAAAAATCAAGTTTTTCGCGAAGTGGGAATGCAGGTGGCGTCGCCGACGCCCATTTAGGGCGTCCCCGACGGCCCCTAGAAGTCCCAGTTTCACCCGACGGCTTAATATGTTGTTTAGAGGTTTCTGGTCGACGGGACAATCCAGAGGGCGTCGCCGACGGCCCTTTTGGGCGTCCCCGGCGCTGCCTAGTTTTGCTGGTTTCCTGCGAAAATTGTTTTC
Source organism: Scalesia atractyloides (assembly GCA_947069175.1). NCBI lineage: Eukaryota > Viridiplantae > Streptophyta > Magnoliopsida > Asterales > Asteraceae > Scalesia > Scalesia atractyloides. The sequence goes on along the minus strand of CAMTDV010000016.1, from coordinate 9,159,847 downwards.
TTCATAACGTCTTCGTTATAGCTCCGTTTTACTCACCGTTTTCGCCCACGTACTCATAATTCAGCCCTCTATCATGCCATCTTCAAATATCTTCATTTTAAATCCATTAACCTCCCCCCAAAACACATCCAATCTTCGCGGTTAACCCGGTTTTGTTCATTTCACATCCCCGGTTGATCCGTTCCCTCCCGGTGCTCCGTAAAGCTCCGAATAGCTCCTTAAACTCTCTTAGACCTGTAAAACACAAATCCCATTAAAAGTAGGCTATTCAAGATTAAAATCTATGTAAATACACAACTTAAACACATTAGAACACCGGTTTTCGACCACGCATCACCAGAATACGTTTTTATCGTTAATTTCCATGTGGAATGCATCGAGTGACTCCCTGTTGAACCTAAGGGGAAACATTTCGTTCCTTATCCTTGATTTTACATGCTACATTTCTTAAATGTACCTCACAATCATTTAGTAACAGTTGGCCTACACTTAACAAGGAACATAGTAGACATTTTGTATTCGTTTGATACCTTCGTCGCATGTCCTTACTCCTTATGCGATGTCATATGTACCTGATTTCTTATGCGTTGTTTCTTCAATATTGTATGTCATAAAGATGGCATCTTCTTTATCATTACATTCGTGCATGAAGTTACTTTCCTTCTATCATAAGAACTTTTATTTTTACAAACTCCACTAGTATGACCATGCCTTTGGCAACTTGAGTACTGAGTACTGAATCTGAGAGTAATCTCATCCTCTTCCCTATCCTTTTTCTTATCTCCACTCGTTTTTCCTTGATTATACTTGTTATTAGATCCACAGTTGGCCGAGATTCCAGCCTTGTCCCTACCTTGACTTCTGTTTGAATCTTCATCATCTGTTTGTTGGATCTAGATTACTTTTCACTGTGTTTGCAGTCATATTGCTTCATACGCACTTCATGAGATTAATTTAGGGCTGGCAATTTCAAACACGGGCATGAAAACACGACACGATCTTAACAGGACCGTGTTTGACCCTTAACATGTTTCGTGTCTTAAACAGGTTGACACGATAAGACCTGTTAGTTTTCGTGTCGTGTTTGTGTTTACCTATTTCGTGTTCGTGTCTTATCGTGTTCATGTGTAAATAGGTCATGTTCGTGTCTTAACAGGTTATGTTTATGCCTTAACTGCAGGTCGTGTCTGACATGATACCCTAGACTCCACACACCACCCCTCCAGGGCGAGTTCGTGTCTTAACAGGTCGTGTTCGGTCTTAACAAGTCATGCTCGTGTCTTAACAAGTCGTATGCTACGCTTGTAAATTTTTTCGTGTTTAACAGGTCTTGTTCATGTAACCTGTTTATTATCAGGTTCGTGTTCAGAAAAACTGACATGATAAGATTTCGTGTCTTGTTCGTGTATACCTGTGTCGTGTTCGTGTCTTAACAGGTCGTGGCTGACACGATATGCTAGGCCTAGATTAATGTAATTTTCAAGTGATAATGCAACAAGATCCTTAGATTCTTGTGACTATAACATATTAACTTTTCTTACTTCTTATAATTCTTAGAATTTTTTCGGCAACCCATATTTCTTTGATATGTTCTATGTTTAAACATAATAATTGGTTCATCAAAACAATTGCCTAGTTATAGAACTTCAATAGATTCTGTTTCTTTCTTTTTAAGACCATCGATCTCACAACGTAGTGTTTGTAATCGTATGGTCTTTTCCCGTTCTTCATCTCTATAGGTTCTATGAAGCGTATTCCATGCATCTTTTTCCGAATTTGACATTGAAATTCTTTCAAAGACAACTCATTTACAACCTAATATGTATAACGCCTCTATAGGTTCTCGAAATATAGGTTCTGTAAAATCCTTCTTCCATGATACTCCATAATTCTTGTGATTCATATAATACCCTCATCTGGATGCTCCAGTGATGGTAGTTTTAGCCATTCAATTTGGGAAGTTGAGATTGTACCAAGTTGTTGATGTTTGCAGCCATCTTGTTCATGATTGTATGCTGAATGCTCAAAAGCTTTGATACCACTTTGATACCAGGATATGAAAGAATATCGAATAAATATGTTCTGAATTATTGAAACTAATATTCATATTTGTACATTTTATACTTCTTTTCACATACGTAAATATGGAATTAGATTAACCAAGGCCCGAAAGGGTCACACATGACTGCTATTTATAGGTTAAGGAGCGATACGTTGACAACATCTAACTGACATAATGTTGGAATTTGGTGAATGGATATTTTATATATTTATAATTAAATGAAATTATAAATATTAACTAGAATCTTCATGGTGAAAAACTCTTAGAGTATAGTTTTTATGTCACTTGATTAGTTTTTATTAGACTTTTTATGTGTCTAATTAAATCACTAATTAAGTGAAACTTTTATTAGAGTTTATGTCTCTAATAAAATCATCAATTAAGAGAAACTCTTGTAACCCACAACTCTTGTATAAATGGTAGGCTATGTGCCTCATTGGAAGTATGAGAAAAATACTAGAGAAGGGTTACAAGAAAAATACATGAATACATGGAGAGTTCTTGGAAAGATAAAATACTTGAAGACCCATGTGTTGGGTACTTAGAGAGATATGTTTTCTCTATACGATTTCATCGCCTTCGTATCATAATTTTCCACAAGTTCTAACACTATAATTCTATCCGGTGTAACCTTGGGCGTGTGGCCATCTCCGGCAGTACATACTGCTTCGGCTGTTGTACCCTGGGAAACAGTCGCGTCGTCTTTAGTAGAGGCTTGAAATCTGTTTTAAGGGAAGCGTGTTAAACACGTGCCTCAACCAAAACTGTCAATATTTTTTTGTTTGTCTTGTAGCGGAGTTTCAAACAACAAGGTGCGGTTGAAGTTTTCCAAAGACGTCGACTTGAATCAAGATTGGTACAATGTATTTGTATTTCATTTATTTTTATATAGTTTTGTAACCGGATTGTACTATCATATTTCCTATGAATAACGAGAGTCTCGTTATTATATATTTCATAATATATTTTAATAAAAAATGAACCTAGTTCCTACAAACTTAAAACAGATTTCGTGAGATTGTTGCTACAATCTTAAACTTTATAAGTATTTTAGGTTTACAAAGGATTTATTATAAAAAATATTTTAGAGATTATGATCTTATAAATATTTTTCTTTGGGAAATATGTATGTAGTACAACTTGGTGTGTTTGGATTTATTGAGATTGTGGTACAATCTTAAATCCTATATCGTGGTACAAAACAAATAGTTTTGGTCAATCGGTTGGTTTTGAAACGATTTTGTAATCGTTAATTTTTTCTAACCTATGTATTAGAATGGGTTTATTGTGTAAACCATACGTTTTTTGTAAACGTTAAATTTCTCTAACTTGTATGTTAGACCAGAATTATGGATGTAAACCATATTTTTTTGTTTGTAAACGTTAAATTCTCTTGAGTAGAATTTTCATGTCTTTAAATAAGAGTTTTACGTTACTTGATCGGAGTTTATTGTCTCTATTTAAAGTAGAGTCTTCATCCACCAGGATTGATATGAACAAATAAGTCTTATAATAATTTTTGTAATCATTTGTCTTCTAACATGTGTGTTAGAAACGTTCATGGAAAGCGTTAGTTTGGAAGCAATCTTTTAATTGTTTATTTTCTAACGTGTGTATTGGAAATGACTTATTTATTTGAACCATATATGTGTTTATGGCAAGTCGAATTAACATTTGTGAAAATGTTAATGTTTCTAACGTGTGCGTTAGAATTTCTTTCATTTTAACAAGATTGTTAAAATGGTTAAATACAAATGCTTTGAAATGTTTTAAGTAAACATTTTATATAAGTAATTTGTTGTGGCATTGATTTTAATAATGATAATGTTTGTATGTATTTACAAATAAAAGTCATACATTGAAGTTGATGTTTGATTGGTTTCAAGGATTAAATCACCAAAAGTGATGGTGTGGTATTTATATGAATTTAATGAAATTAAAATCATTTATAGACTCTTCATATGGAAGATAAACTTTAAGTAGAGTTTTAAGTCAATTTACTAGTTTTTATTAGAGTTTATAATATTAGAGTTTATATATTAGAGTTTGTCTCTAATAAAATCTTTAATTAAGTGACACTTTTCTCCACACCATGTCTCTTGTATTAAAAATAGGCTATGTGCCAAACTTGATGAGATTGGAAAACTACAAGAGTAAGAATACAAGAATTAAATCACCATAAAGTGATGGTGTAGTTGTTGAGATTTATCGCCAACGTTAATTTGTGATTTCTAAATCCAAATGGTTATGTTTATGTATATACAATGACTTAAATTTTCTAACACGTGTGTTAGAAAATGTGTATCATAAATAAAATGTTAGAGATTGTACAATGGAAATGTTTCATGTAAACATTTAATTGTCTATGTGTGCATTAAGAACAATGAGAAATGGTTTATTTTATAAACCTTATCCTTGGAAAAACGTTTTATGTAAACGTTCGATTCTATAATGTGTCCGTTATAACTTTTTTTTTCTAACATGCGTGTTAGAAAACGTTTAGTACATGCGTAGTAAAACTAAACAATATAAAATCGTTTGATATTTTGGGTTTTGATAAACTCTAATTGATATTATTAATATTGTACATTGAAAAACTAAGGAAATATTTTAAAATTATTTTTGAATAAAGTTTTGCATAGTTTTTAGAATTCAAATGGTTTGCTACTCTTGCTAGAAGTAAGATTTGTTAAACAAAGTAACAATCTCGTGAATATGATTTGGTGGAAAACAACTTAGTGTTGTTATGAACAAATATAATTGTTCAAGTTTGCTACTTAAATGCAGCCTTTGTAACAACTTGGTGTTGTTTTGAGAAAACTTGTCCAAGTTCAAAGTTTCAAGATGAAATGGGGAACTTGTACTTACAAGTGCATGGAGTCTTATTGAGTGAGTACCTCAAGACATGCCATGGGGCGATATCGTTGAGAAGATTTCGGTCAGAATATAAAGTGTTGAAGTTAAAAGCACTTTGATATTTATTGTCTACATATCGTCTATGCTCCCGTTTAAATTTCAAAGTGTTTGCCACTTATGATTTAGTTTCCAATGTATTTATTGTTGTGTTCAATATCTTTGGATAACACATGCAATTTTTACAAAGAAATAAATCACTAATGTTTGTGATGTATAAATTATTTTTGTGGAAAGTAATTATAACGCAACTATACATTGTCTAAAAGAATATGGTTTTAAACGGATAGTACATGAAAATATTTGGACATAAACAACTTGAGAGTTGTTGCATTGACTAAAAGTCAAAGACAAGACATCGAATGTGTAACCACATCATGAGTGAGTAGTGAGTGTATTGAGATGAAATACACAAACGAGATTCATGTTGAAGTACTTCGTTAGAAGTCATTGGAAAATTCACAAGTGTGAATTCTAACATATGAAAGAAAAAGTACTATAAGTTATTTTATACCTTTGATAAATCTTGCGAGATTTATTCCGAGTGATCTATACGTAGATGCGTCTACCACTTGATTATTGTTAGAACTATATGGAGATTTTATATTCGTTTAGGAGAGAATCCTAAATATACATATCTCCTAATGAATAACAATAGATGTGTACAAATCACTTATGGTAAATTATGAATGCCATGTTGTTGAGTGTTGATCTAGTTGACTCTATCTCACACATAATAGTGATTGTAGACGAGGAACATTCATCTTGTCGGTGATGAATGTGTTCGCCAAGTGACTTGGATTATTATGTTTAAGTCCTTATGAGCCAATGGTAAAATGTTGGAGATCAAAGGTAAACAAGTTATGTTCCTTAACTGAATGATAAATTTTAGCTATGTGCTATATAAAATAATTTGTGAGACTTTCCTAAATATTGATGTTTAGGATTATGAACAAGTCTCATTATCTTGTCTTAACAAGAGATGAATGTTGCAAAGTGATATTATGATATCCTTAGGGTTGTGAAGAACTAGGATGATGCATCTTCTGTTCACATGCTAAAGTATTATAGTCTAAAGCATGCTAGACTAGTACTTGGTTAATTATAGGTCTTGACGGAGAATAATTAACTCCAAACATTCAAATGTGTATGAACACAATAACAATTTGTGTATAGACAAAGTTGAGGAAGAATTTTCATTCATTATAAGGAAAAGACATGTAACTTTTGAAAAGTTTGTTCGAAAAGCTAATGAGGAGAACTCATTGTTTATGCTCTATGCAGTTAATAGCGGCGTTATAGCGGTGCTATAGCGGTTAGCGGACCTTCGGACGTGTAGCGGTCCAAATAGCGGTTGGCTATAGCGGTCCCGCTATTAGCGGCGCTACAGACCGCTATTTGGCCGCTATTTGCCGCTATTTGGAAACCTATATAGCGGTCAAAGTCAAATTAGGTCAAAGTTTGAAAAAATCAGTGGAAAGTCGCTTATAATCAGACCAAATCGGTCAAAACTGGCAAATATTAGTCAAAATTTGACCAAATCGGTTAAGTGAAACGAATTGTTACCTTAATTCGAACAAAAATCAGTTGTTGCTCCATCATTTTGAACCATTGTAGAGATAACTGGGTACTATGCCTGATGAAGAAGAGATGGGGAGCGGGAAAACGGCGTATGATGAAAGTGGGGATGATTAGGGTTATTTAAGTTTGGGTATTTTAACATATAACCCCCCTCCATCTTCATTAGTTTATATTTAGTCCTCATACTTGTTCAATCATATGTGTATAAATGTCGTCATAAGTGAAGTTACGGAAATATTGATCAAATGTCAAGAAATGTGGGGGATGATCCATTTAGAAACAACCTTATAAGGGTATGTAGAAATGGTTTTCATTATCCCATCTGGATGATATCCTATGACACTTAAATGTGGGGGTGTCTTGCATTTGTATCATAAAATTTTGGCAATAAGGATTTTGTAATCCAATCTAACATTGCTAACAGACGACTAAGTGGAGGACACAAAGGTCGTAGTGCATAATGGAGATGTGTTTGCCTTAAATGATAAGCGTATCTTACAAAGACATATATTATAACCAGATTCAGATGGCCACTGAGGTTATTGTAACATCCGCCAAAAACCGGATTTACCAAACCCGCTTCGTTTATTAACCGAACACCAGTTAAAAATTTCGTTGCGTATTTAATGCCCAAATTAATTTTAAACGATACATAATTAATAAGTATATTAGAATATAAAATTTATTATTGAAAATCTGTTAAAAATAATGAAATAAAAATAAAATACTGCTGCCGGGTTTCGAACCCGGGTCAGCCAAAGGTTACACAAAGACTTAACTCACACTCGCTCAACCGCTCCGCCACTTGTGTTGTTTGTTAACATATTGAAACAATTAATACATAAATCAATCTGGAAATCAAAACCCAGTTACTCAAACGCGCCCAAATCCGTTCACGCCGGAAATCCCGACAATTTCGTCAAATTAGGCCGTTTCTTTTTGGTCATAACGTATGCCTTAACAGCAAGATCGGTTATAATTGAAGAAATCCATCAATTTCATTATTTCAATTAAAAACCGAAAAAAATACAATTCAAATTCGGGAGTTATACTTTCTTCATTCCGTGAGCTCGCGAATTCTATCAAACACACTCATCATTTCACTCAGAAAACTTCGCCGGAAGTCGCCGGAATTCTCTGAAAAATTACCGGAAAGTTTCGCCGGAAACCCGAATTCAATCCACCTTTTCTTCTTACCCAAAAATAAGATCATAGAACTCGTACTGACATCACTCCCACTCGCCTTAAACCACTGAAGAATCTCTGTCGCAAGAAATTTCACTCGCCGGAATTCTCTGCAAGTCGCCGGAAAACCGGGACTTTCATATACACGGTAATTACCTCAATGTTTCTGTTTCATTCCATTATAAGACGAATTCTAACACCATTTCATCGCTCAAAATCAACCACAGACGACATTGCTGGACTTTCTATTTTCACCGGAAAACTTCTGGATTTGTCGGAAACTCGCTGTTAACCGGTATGATCATTCAAACATACTGGTAATCATTACTCATTAGTTCAATTTCACATCTAACCCCTCCAACCTGTCAATTGGTTCTAACAGCCGAAGGTCCCAAAACAGAGCCGACGAGCTTCGCCGGATTTTCTGAAGAAGACGGTCTGTTCGGTATTTTCTTTCCCCAAACTCTTCGATTCAACACTTTTCAATTGTTCATCTTGTACATTAATCGAATTAATCAAGTAACAGTTAGATAACCGTTGCCTGAGTTTTGAACGAAGAAGACGAAGTAGTTATGTTATAAGATTATTTAAAATCGGAATTATAAACGGGTTAGACACATAGTCCAGCGGTGGACTGTGTGCAAATAAACACATACACGTCGCGAGTTCGATTCCTGTCCCAACCTCATGCGCTGTAATAAAATGTTTTTTTTTTTAAACTGAACCGGGTTAACTCCGTTAGATGTTAAGTATAATAAAAATCTGTATTTAAACCAAGTTAGACACACAGTCCAGCGGTGGACTGTGTGTAACATTAAGTCACAGGTCTCGGGTTCGAGACCTGTTGACGACACCGGTCCGATACATTTAAAACTTTTTTTAAAAATAAATAATTTTCGGATTAATTGAATTAGTGTATAAATATAATTAAAAACAGAAATATTTCGGGTTAGACACGTAGCTCAGTTGGTAGAGCTGCGTGCACGCGTACGGGAGGTCTCGGGTTCGAGTCCTGCCCGGCGCATACATACACACAATAAACCGGTCAACAAGTCAACGGTCAAAAAGTCAACATTTTTTATTATTTTTATTTATTTATTTTATTTAAAAATCAATTAAAAATACTTAAAAATAACATTTTTAAGGTTAGAAACTAGCCTAAAACTCATAAAAATATATCCAAAAATCCTATTAAAGTTGTTAATAAAATCCATTTATTTACCTTACTTTTCTTTATTAATTAGGTTAGTTATTCCTCGACGATCAATCCTCTAAACTCGTGCGCATTCATCATCATTCACCGAACGCACCCACTGTGAGTGAATCTCTTCCCCGTTTAAATCACGTTTTTGGGGTGTATCATGTGTCTTACTATTTATTATATTTAAATCATTGTGCATACATCATATCATGAATAAATGTGTATCCAGCCTGTGTAAACGGTTTGTGTGATTATTGTATAGATTTAATTTATTGTTTTCAGTACATGCAATTTCATAGGCCGCCGCTCCCCATTACATTATGAGCGTTGAGCATGTTCCCCATTACATTATGAGCGTGAACCTGGCGTGCCAACATACGATCGGCTCCGTTTGATTGAGCCTTGATCGCACAGACATTTTTCATTTCAGTACATGCAATACGATCGGCTCCGTTTGATTGAGCCTTGATCGCACAGACATTTTTCATTTTCGGTACATGCAATACGATCGGCTCCGTTTGATTGAGCCTTGATCGCACAGTTTCATTTATGTTATATATTTATGCAAGTTGATATGTTATTGTATGCTGTTGGTTTGTTAATGTATGTTATTGTTTGTTGTTGTTTAATATCGTATACTAATGGTTTGTGATTGTATGCTGTTGGTTTGTTAATGTATGTTATTGTTTATTGTTGTTTGATATCGTATGCTAATTGTTGTTATGGTATGTTTATTTACGTTTGTTCATATATGAATATTGCACAATTTTTCCATATTAAATACAACCAGAAATAAATAATAAATGTTTTCTAACAAGGTTCACTCGCCAACTTTTTGTTGATCCAAAAACCATTTTTACATATGATACAGGTGAACATGATGAAGCAAGGAAAACATAGGAAATTGCCTTAGAAGAAAAATAATGAAGTTTAGAAGGATGAATAGAACATGTTGTATTGTTTGATATGATTGTATGATCTCTTTTAAATTGAAATAATAAATATGAAACATTATAATAAATGTCATGAGCTTTGATGATAACCCAATCATGCCCCGATCACCTTTTCCGCTGCGGGTCAGGGTGTGACAACCTCATCGAGGATAATGGCAACCTCCTACATGTTGGGGCAAAACCTCATCGAGGACGATGAGTCCCTTAGGGGGGTGATTATAACATCTAATGGCATACCTCCCAACATCGTCCGTGGACAGGAGAGATTCCTGGTTCATAAGTAATGCCCTGCCACTAAAATCACCAACGCGTTTTGGGCTTAATGCTAGTGGATGAGAGGAGAACTCCACAGTTAAGCGTGCTCAAGTGGGAGTAGTACTAGGATGGGTGACCTCCTGGGAAGTCTCCACCAGGGCAACCAAAAACAAAGCCGTGAGTTCCTGGATGGGCCACCCATCAAGGGCAAAGCGGACAATATTGGTGATAACGAGGGGCCGGGGTGTGACAGATTGGTATCAGAGCCACTCCTGTGTCGTTCGGGATGTTGGGGCAAAACCTCATCGAGGACGATGAGTCCCTTAGGGGGGGTGATTGTAACACCTAATGGCAACCTCCCAAATGTGGGGCAAAAAACCTCATCGAGGATAATGGCAACCTCCTACATGTTGGGGCAAAACCTCATCGAGGACGATGAGTCCCTTAGGGGGGGTGATTATAACACCCAATGGCATACCTCCCAACATCGTCCGTGGACAGGAGAGATTCCTGGTTCATAAGTAATGCCCTGCCTCTAAAATCACCAACGCGTTTTGGGCTTAATGCTAGTGGATGAGAGAAGAACTCCACAGTTAAGCATGCTCAAGTGGGAGTAGTACTAGGATGGGTGACCTCCTGGGAAGTCTCCATCAGGGCAACCAAAAACAAAGCCGTGAGTTCCTGGATGGGCCACCCATCAAGGGCAAAGCGGACAATATTGGTGATAACGAGGGGTCGGGGTGTGACAGTTATAGTCTTAGAAGTTGACATGCAAAATTAACTTACGAGTTAAGAACACATCATGACAACTGATATCAAATACGCAAACTTATTTGTTAATGTTATGGATCCAACAACTTAGGGTTTATTAGAGATCAAATTGTGAAATGAGACTAAAGCCCATGAAAAAGGGTATGTGAAGGACACCTAACTTAGTTGACTGAAGATCCCAAGATCTAAGTTCAATAGGACAACTAACTCATATACCTAAGGATGGTCACGGCGGGGGCATGAATGATATGCATAAGCTAGTATATATGGTTATAAATACCCCAAAAGTATATAAGGGTGTTTAAATACGTCCTAGTCTATTCCTATGATATTCAGTGACAAAGAGTGAGGCTAAGCATAATATGTGATAAATGATTTGGATAAATCATGATAACCACAATGCTTTTAATGATCTAGGAAGAATCACCTATGTTAGAGAGAAGTGGGGTCGCTTCGAATGGAATTGAGGGCACAGTTCCTAGAGCTCTCGCAGAACCAGGAAAGTGTTCCACGACCATTATTGGACACGACTATGAGGAGATGACCCAGCTAGGGAGAGTCTTGTGTGAAATGTATTGTCGTCTACACAAACGACAGACGAGTTGAAAGACATCGAGATCTACTCAGAGCTAGTGGGCTAAGTGCATTTCATGAGCGAAGGTTCAAAGGGTAACACCTACGTATCGTATGCAAAACTCAACTGTCGAGGTTCCATTGGAAATTTTATGTGATTTGAACGATCTCCATTCATGTGGAGGATTTTTGGAAATTTGGTGAATGGATATTTAATATATTTATAATTAAATGCAATTATAAATATTAATTAGAATCTTTATGGTGAAAATTCTTAGAGTAGAGTTTTTATGTCACTTGATTAGTTTTTATTAGACTTTTTATGTCTCTAATTAAATCACTAATTAAGTGAAACTTTTATTAGAGTTTATTTCTCCAATAAAATCATCAATTAAGAGAAACTCTTATAACCCACAACTCTTGTATAAATGGTAGGCTATGGGCCTCATTGGAAGTATGAGAAAAATACTAGAGAAGGGTTACAAGAAAAATCCATGAATACATGGAAAGTTCTTGGAAAGATAAAATACTTGAAGACCCATGTGTTGGATACTTAGAGAGATATGTTTTCTCTATACGATTTCATCGCCTTCGTATCATAATTTTCCACAAGTGCTAACACTATAATTGTATCCGGTGTAACCTTGGGCGTGTGGCCATCTCCGGCAGTACATACTGCTCTGGCTGTTGTACCCTGGGAAACAGTCGCGTCGTCTTTAGTAGAGGCGCGAAATCTGTTTTAAGAGAAGCGTGTTGAACACGTGCCTCAACCAAAACTGTCAACAATTTTTTGTTTGTCTTGTAGCGGAGTTTCAAACAAAAAGGTGCGGTTGAAGTTTTCCAAAGACGTCGACTTGAATCAAGATTGGTACAATGTATTTGTATTTGTATTTCATTTATTTTTATATAGTTTTGAAACCGGATTGTACTATCATATTTCCTATGAATAAGGAGAGTTTCGTTATTATATATTTCATAATATATTTTAATAAAAAATAAACTTAGTTCCTACACATAACTACCTTTCCAAATGACACAACTGTTTAAACTTCAATGAGAGACACACCTGTTCGACATAATACATAAATAATATACATATATCTAGCTTGTAATTTCACAAGAATTTCTTTGCTTGTACTTAGAACTGTAACAAAAGATAACCTTGTCTAACATTTGACCCGAGTTGCATAAAGCAGTCTAACATCCTTCAATGTGCATGAGAAGTTGCATTGAGGGCACTGATAACAATTAAGAGAAAAGAACAATGAGAAAATTGATAGATATATAGATAGGGCTCAACACATTAAATACAAAACCAATTTTCAGTAGAAAACCAGAGAACAACATGGTACGCATGTTTGAAGCAAAATGTACGAGTTTTCATGCAATTCTCGCAATTTTCTATAGTTAGTATTCATTGACACTTTAGATAGATAGATAGATAAACAAACCCTCTTATAACTTGGATGCTGTTGAAGCCAATTGTTAATACATGACCTTCCATATACATGTCCACAAGGAAGACAACTCCAATATGATCAACAAACAAAAACACAGTCAAAAGTATAAATAGCCCAACATGTTTCACTCAATGTAGGTCATGCTGATATGACCAAGATGCTACTTTTGCTAGAAATAACTAATGAAGATAAATTGATCATATTATCATTCGTATATTAGATTTTTTTAACATTTGATAATCAATACGTTTGTGCCTAGCTCCAAACATCGTATGATCAATGTCCACATGTTTAATTCAAGGGTTGACTAAATGTACCTCGAATTACTAAATCCTCCCCCTATTGATTTAAGAGTGTTAATTTTTTTTAGTTAACTGTCATTTTCGTCCCCGGTTTGTCCAATTATGTCAGTTCAGGCTAAATTTCAAATTTGTACCATTTTCGTCCCTGACATTCTTGAAACATGTCAATTCAATCCAAAAAAACTAAAGTTGAATCGAACAATTGGACAAACCACAGGGACAAAAATGGGAGTTAACTCATGCTTTTTTGGGTCAAGACTGACATGTTTCAAGAATGTTAAGGACGGAAATTGTACAAATTTGAAATTTGGTCTGAACTAGCATAATTGGACAAACTTCAAGGACCAAAATAGCAGTTAACCTTTTTTTTGTTTGTTCTTTTAAAACCCGTTTTATTCACCCTTTGATACAACCCATATAACCATTGGCGCAACATAGTGGGGACCGGGGGGAGCCCAGGTATTTAGTTTTCGTATAGAATTTTTTAGGTACATACGTTTTCGATCCCTAGTCGGAAATCTCAAGCTTCATCACTTATTTTACAAAATATACATTCAGCAAAAATGAGAGAGTATAAGTTTAGCAAAACTTTTAATCAATAAACATTTAAAAAGCATATATATACGTTGAAAATAATGATTTCATACCAAATTTGATGATCTCCGTCACTAGCCCAAGCTTCCAAACAAATGCTGCAAACATCAAATTCACCTGTACTCATCAAATCATCATCACTTTCTTCTTCTTCATCATCATCATCACCAACTTCGTTCAAATCTTCTAGTTCAAACTTCAGTCCAAAATACTTTCCAATCCTACTTAATTCGATTATTATTATACTAGCAGCCACTAAAAGAATAATAAAAAATTGCAAAATATTTAAATAAGAAGCAGCATATTCATTAACTTTAGTTTTTTTTGCCAATATTGGAGCTCTCAGCAGGTTGTTATATGCATGAGAGTTGGTTCGGGAAAATTATCTAATTACCCGAATAGTTAGTTTTTTTTATTATTATTAAATGTTTGAATAATAAGTTTTATAAAACATATCTTTGTTCATTGCTTATCCTATTTTGTTTACAGATATGATGATTATCTCGTATATCATTTCAAGATGTTTGGATTTCGATCCTTATACAGAAAGACATGATTATTATATATATAAAATTTTAAATGTTACACTTTATGTAAGATTGCTTATAATACAATACAATCATATAAATACAAAACGGCTGCTAACTTAATTGCTTCTTAAAATTTTATTTACTTATGTTTAGGTGTTTGGTGATATATATCCAGCCATCCAGGCAGTAGTGGATTTAGAAAATCCTTATAGGGGCAATGTTTCATATAAAAAGGGTAACGAAATAGAATAAACGTCAAAAGAGTATTCGTTTTTATGGATTTTCAATCGATGTTAAAAACGTGTCGATTGTCAACGATTGCTATGCCGAGTGTTGGTAGCGTACTGGTACTGTAATGAACCAGACCGATAATGACCAAAGACCCGCAGCGAGGCGCGCGGAATCTCGCTAGTATACTATTAAACATAAGCTAGATGAACATGGCCTTCCTAATGAGAGTTAACAACACCACTCAACTTTCACCTTTCAAAACACGCAAGTGAATGTGATTGTAAAAGTGACAATGACCATGCCAACATGGTCTCCTATGTGGCTTCAGCCTCATGGGCCTAAAGGGGTGATTCCGTGAACTGCCTAACGGACCTGAATGAGGGAAGACTAGTGGGCCTGATGGAAATCAACCAATCGCATGCTTTCTTTCTTTTATTTATTTAAAAAAAACTTATTAGATTTATTTATCTATTTAATGGGTAATGGGTAGTGAAAACTTGTGAAACTCTTACACACTAAAGGTAAAAGAAAGTAAGTGGGAGCTCTTGGCTAAGCGACAATGATACACTCACTTTATGACGTAACAGTAAAAAAATAGCCTAACCATAACACATGGTTTAAACGTCAAATTCAAAACAATACTACATCAATGATTTGTACTTCGTGTAGAAAGCTTGTATACTGTTTCGGGTTTAACCAACTTCGGTACAAAAACAGGCCGAACCTTTGTGTACATTCATATTAGCACTCTATTTGGTTGGATACATATATTATCCGCCTCAAGATTAGATTTATCATGATCACATCAAAGCCATACCATCTATTAACAACAAGTTTTTTGTAAAGCTATCTTGCATAATTCTTGTTGATAATCATAGACATCCATATTGAGTTAATGTGATTGTGCTATTTAAATTACACCAAATCCGTCTTTAACAGGCTCGAACCCATGACCACATACTCCAATATGATAGACTTGCTTTGAAGCTAGGTTGCTTGTGGAGATCATAGAATTTGGTTTTACATAATTCGGTAATTATTTTTTGAAATTTCTTTATCTATTTGATTTTACATAATTCCTCATTAGCAGGTGCAACAAAAGATTGAACTAAACTCATAAACCAATGTTCAAAAATATAGGCAAAATAACAACTTTGCAATGAACCTTTCCTTTTTTCCTCCATAACCAGCTAATTAGGATGTACAAAATCCCCCATAAGTTGATATTAAAAACATAACTAAAACATAGCAATGCAATGCATGCTTAATATTCCCAATCGAAACGCACACTAGATTGTGCAAAGCATCAAACTACCGACTGTTCTCTGGTGCCTGCGCCCTATGCTCTTCGCATATTTGCTGCAAAAAATGCAAACGTGAATCGAAGTCTTCAGCACGCTGCTCCAGTGAGTTTATACGCTGCTTTAGTTCATCCATGCAAGAAGATACATACTGCTGAAATTCACTAAAACCCTCTCTGGTGTATGGGAAGTTGATAGTGGATGCCTGCATACATATTTGTACCGTTTTCACGGGTCAAAAATTGTCACCCCTAGTTTTCCGAACCCAAAAAGAGTCTAGTATGCAAAACTAACAAAATTGTTTTTACAACTTTTTTAAAAAGTTACTTTCGACAAACAGACCGCATCATAAAGAAAATTATAATTGTTGGTGCAAATATATATATATATATATACACACCTCGTGTGGCTTTTCTTCGGCAACACAAAGCCGAGTTGCATAAAGCACTCTAATATCCTTCAAAGTGCATAAGCTTTTGCACTTAGGGCACTGGTAACAATCAAGAGAAAAAGTATATAATAAGAGAATTGATTATATAATCAAAGATTTTCTTTCTTGGAATTTTTATAGGCGACAGCGGACAAAGTGACAAACCTTCCATCAGTTTGACACCATATGAGCCACTTTCTTATGCATGACATTCCATATATATGCCCACAAGGAAGACAGCTGCAGCCATCACATAAACGTCATGATTAACGACAGGAATATGCAAGATACCTTGCGCAAGATTGGTTAATAATAGATCGTACGGCTTCGTATGCAATCATGACAAATGCTTAAAGGCAGACAACAATCCAACATACGCATTGACCCGAGTAGAGTGCTAATAGAACACTAACATGATTACATTGATACTGAAAATTGGTCAAACCCGAAACAGTATACAATTCATACTTGGATTCCACAAGTATGATGAATTTGAAAATTGGTTCCTCTTCAAATTCATTGCTCAGCCAACAAAATCTATGCTTTTTAGCCTCCAATTTAATTCTCAATTCTATACAAATGATCTTACTGCAGCATTACTAAATTTTGCTTGCCAATAGATGTGTAAAGTGAGTAAAACTGTAAGACCATTAACAACACGAGACCAAAAACATGTCTAATCAACTCCGTCAAAAAAAACCCTCTTTCTTCGAAAACACCTAAAACTCACCCAATAAGGGTGGTCGGGGCGGTAGTGTGATAGCACACCACCTCGAGGGTGCTATCACGTGTGGATGAGGGGGAACTCGTGATACTCATTGTGTGTGGATAGAGGAATGTGTGTGTGTTTGACTTTGGCGTTAAGGTGTGATTGGAAAATATGTGTGTGTTTGACTTTGGTGATTGGGTGTGGTATGTGATGGATTATGATGATTGACGACCACCCCCTCACACCCTAGAAAACCAAAAAACTTTGTCACATCATCACTTTTTTTAACCACTCATCACTCTCTAAAATTTATATATAAAAGTACAATGGCCTCACCGCGATCCATTTTTTCTAGTTATCGGCCAAGAACTACACTTCAAAAACGGGTGCCAAAAACGAGCTATATACACAACAGTAAAACCAGACAATGTCGCATTTTTGGAGGCTAAAAACGAGAAAAAAAAAACGCTTACTGGTCATGCACTCATGCTCTAAACCAGCATCAGTTATTGGCAGATCAGAGTGGTATGAAATACAATTCTTATAGAACATGTCACATATATAAAAACTTTGTCAAATTATATTATTATTATAACACTGTGTTAGCATGAATATTCATACCAGACTCGATGATCTCCACCACTAGTCCAACTTTCAAAGCAAATAGAGCAAACATCAAACTCATCTCTCTTCATCTCCTTCTTTTCTTCATCATCCCCACCATTCTTTTTCATCACTGGCTTTCGATGACACTCGGAGATCGAACTTCGTGACGTTGTTTCCGACAAAATCAACTCTTCTTCCACTTCTTCGTCTTCATAATCCCACCATCATCATCATCATCTTCATCCTCATCCTCATCTTCCTCTTCTTCATAATCATCATCATCGTCATCTTCTTCTTCTTCATCGTGGATGTTGTCTTGTTCTTCCTCGAACTCTACTACTGGTGGGTCTTCTTCCATGTTGTCGATCAATGTATTATTATTGTTATCTTCCATTGTTGTTGCGAAAACTGGCGGCTCATGTAATGATCATAATTTAGGTTTTTGCAATGGAAGCAGGTGGGTGGTTTTATTTAGTGGAGATAGATAGTTATATTTTATCGAAAACTGCCACTTTGGGTTTAGTCCTAGTTCATTGCTAATCATAAATTGTTAAAAGTTTAGTTTAGGTTTTATGGGGTCTAGTTTGTGAACCCCATTAAAACTTAGCTTTGGAATTTAAAATTCTTGATTTATGGCCTTTTATATTTTTTTAGGAGCCAACCCAAGGCGAAAACACAAACCACCCCCTCCCCTAATCCCATCATTGGTTTTAGGGTTTTCTTTGGTTTTTTCTATGATTTTGGGTTTTTTAGTAGGTTTGTTTGGGTATTTTTGCTAGGAATAAGTGTCCTGATAACTAGCCCATTTAAAGTTCGAGTTAAGCAGGTTGGGTTCGGTTTTTAGGTTTAGATAAAAATGAATATAAATATTTTTTTTACAAACTATCATCAAAACTCATATTGCTACTAAAAAATATCATCAAAATAAAAAAAATCATATAATAATATGATATTATAATATTCAAAAGTCTCAAAACTTGAATGTTTCAAATAGAGTGACTCCAAACCAAAACATATCTATAAAAAAGGCAATAAATGTTTGGGCTTTTTCAGTTTTGTGTTTTTGAGTCGGGTTGTTAGGGTTTTGGACGGGAAAAAAATGACCCGATAATCAACCCATAGAATGTTCGTGTTGGTCGGGTTCGAGTTTTTCAGGTATTCTCTAACTCGGGTTCGGGTGGCTTTGAATTCGGATCGGGTTTGGGATAATAATAGACAACCCTACTTGGCTTCTCTTCTCCATGTCTGATAGATGATTTTCGATAGATGGCAAACGACAATGATGCTACATTATGCAGGTTTGTGGATAAGGGTGCTAAACGGGTCATGTTCGCAAGTTGACGAGTCAACTACCTCATTGCTAGGCTTCGATTCTGTCACTTTTAACTGTATATACAAATAACACTCTACACTTTCAACTCTAGATTTTGGAAATTCTTCTTACTTGGTTTTACGTTGTCACTGAGAAAGGAGTTAACGTAATGTTTTCATGGTATCCTTTTACAAATATACAATAATAATCATACCCAGTAAAATTCATCAATAGTGTAACAACTCTGATTTCTTGTTGTTATATTTTGCCTTTGCATTTCCATTTATATTCCGAGATTCGTTTATAAGAAAAGTTTATGTTAGTTAATTACAATTATGTATGTTATATCGCATCTAATCGCTTATTAAATCGCACCGCTTATCTCATCCCATTGCAAAGCGTAGTTAATTTTGTGGTTTTATGTTACTTATGTGTTATGTG
This sequence comes from Scalesia atractyloides, assembly GCA_947069175.1. Taxonomy (NCBI): domain Eukaryota; kingdom Viridiplantae; phylum Streptophyta; class Magnoliopsida; order Asterales; family Asteraceae; genus Scalesia; species Scalesia atractyloides. The sequence goes on along the minus strand of CAMTDV010000016.1, from coordinate 9,140,437 downwards.
TGTTTTTGATCATGGTTACAATCACTATCGCATCACTCTCACACCATAGAATCGCTAAATCGCATAATTATATCGCTTAATCGCTTAACGATACCTTATAACTCGAATACATCGCTGAACAATCGATAAACGAGCGAAAAACAAAGAAAACCCAACAAACTGGGTCAAGTTCGCTCGAACTTGGTGCCAAGTTCGGCCGAACTTGACTGGCCCAACTAAACTCTCCATCGCCTCAAGTCCGCTCGAACTTACCCTCAAGGGGGTCAAGTTCGGTTGAACTTGACTCAATATCTTCAAGAATCCCATAAGTTCGTGCGAACTTACATGATTTCATGCAAGTTCGGCCGAACTTGACTCCACCAGCCCCACTTTTTTGCCTTCACCTATAAATACTTAGCTCCATTATCTCATTTGAACTTGCTGTAAGTTCGCCCAGAGCTCTCAAACCCGAAACCCTTTGTTTTCTAAGTAAGAATCAACCTGATTTCAACAACAATGATGTTCAACAACGTTTTACAACGATTTTGCACAAGGCATTGCCTTCGTTTTCATCAAATCTCTTCTGTTTACAAAAATCTTCATCTTTTTCCATAAAAAAACTTCTGTTTTCACTCAGATCTACTAGATCTGAGCAAAACCTTTTAAATCCTTGATTTTTACACCATTTTCGGACTAATGACGTATGTTTCGTTCACTTTCGAGTGGAACGAGGCGTTGTCGAAGCTAGATCTTAGATTCGGAAGCACAAGGACGAAATCGTCACTTTACACAAGCTGGACTAACCCGTACGAACCATCAAGTTCGCCCGGATTAGCCCGAGTTTCTGTAAAATGGCTAAATTCGATCCAAAAGACCTCCTCAGCCTAAGTTTTACTCAGTGGCTTAAGGTTAGAGGGATGGGCACCCGATTTCCTCAGCAAATGACACGAAAACGCAAGATTTTGGACCCGGAAACATCGAGTCCGCTCGAGATTACACTGATTTTGACAGCACAAGTAGTAAGTTCGCTCGAACTTTTCCCCAAGGGCCAAGTTCGGCCGAACTTGAGTGGAAATGATCAAATTTTCTTCAGAAACCCCCCAAGTTCACTCGAACTTGTCAAGTTTCTCAGGAAACTTCACAAGTTCGCCCAAACTTGTCTTACCTATGAAGGTTAACCACAAGTTCGCTCGAACTTGCCAAGTTTCCTAGAGAAACTTACAAGTTCGCCCGAACTTGACTCAATTTCACCCAACATATTACAAGTTCGGCCGAACTTGTCTATTGCTCAACCCAAACTTAACCGTTTCAGCAAATCAGAAGACTGATGCACTTCTGTTCGTTTACAAGCTGATCCGGCGCTCTCCGCAACTTTTCTCGGATCCCTCATCTCACCTAAAACGCACCCACAGTAAGTATACTTGAACCCTTTTACGCTTAAACACACATTTTGGGTATAACATACTGTCACACCCCGACCCGCAGCGGAATAAGAGTCGGGGCATAATTGGGTTATCACCAAAGCTCATGATATTTAATAATATGTTTCATATTTATTAAAGTCAAAATTACATTCCAAATAATCCAAACATGTTCCATACAATACAAAATAACCAAACAAAATAATTACAAGCTCTAAATCATTTTATTCTTCTAGTCCAACCCTATGTGTTTCTGGCTGCAGCTGGTTCACCTGTATCATGTGTAAAAATGGGGGTTTTTGGGTCAACATAAGTTGGCGAGTGAACCTTGTTAGACAAACATTTATTATTGATTTACTTGTTAGTTTATCAATGAAAAATTGTGCATAATCATAAATGAGCAAATGTAAATAATCAAGCAGTAGCAATTGCAATCACCTTTATAACATACAATAACATATGATAGCATACATTAACATACCAACATCATACGATAAATAACATGAATGAGATTGTGCGATCAAGGCTCAATCAAACAGAGCCGATCGTATTGCATGTACTGAAAATGATAAATGTCTGTGCGATCAAGGCTCAATCAAACGGAGCCGATCGTATGTTGGCACGCCAGGTTCACGCTCATAATGTAATGGGGAACATGCTCAACGCTCATAATGTAATGGGGAGCGGCGGCCTATGAAATTGAATGTACTGAAATAATAAATTGAATCTAACAATAACCACACAAACAGTTGAAACAAGCTGAATACACAAGTTCATGATATGATGTATGCACAATGATTTAAATATAATTTATAGCAAGACACATGATACACCCCAAAACGTGATTAAAACGGGTATTTTGTAAAGATTCACTCACATTGGGTGCGTTTGATTGGAGATGATGAGATGCGCACGAGTCGGGAGAGTTGAACAACGAGAATTTCTAACCTAAATAATAACGGAAAAATATAGTAAATGAGTGGATTTTATTAAGGATTTTAATGGAATTTTTAGATATATTTTTGTGAGTTTAAGGCTATTTTCTATCTTTAAAAATAGTATTTTTAAGTATTTTTAATTGATTTTTAAATTAAATTAAATAAATAAAAATATAAAAAAATTATTATTTTTTGCGTTGACCGTTGACTTGTTGACCTGTTGACCGGTTCGGTCAGTGTGCATGTATGCGCTGGGTGAGACTCGAACCCGAGACCTCCCGTACGCGTGCACGCAGCTCTACCAACTGAGCTACGTGTCTAACCCGAAATAATCTTGTTTTTAATTATATTTATATACTAATTCGATTTATTCAAAATTCATTTGTTTTAAAAAAGATTTTAAATCATCGAACCGGTGCCGTTAACCAGACTCGAACGCGTGACGTGCGAGTTAGTGTTGCACACAGTCCACCGCTGGACTGTGTGTATAACCTGGTTAATATTTTGGTTTTTATTATACTTAACATGTATTTGAGTTAACCCGGTTCGGTTAGAAAAATAAAACATTTTTATAATAGAGAGGGTGCGTGTATCAGGGATCGAACTCGCGTCGCGTATGAAATTTGTTTGCACACAGTCCACCGCTGGACTGTGTGTCTAACCCGTTCATATTACTGATTTTAAATAAACTTATAACTTAACTATCTTCGTCTTCTTCGCTCAATTTACAGTCGACTGTGTTACTAATCTGTTTCTTGCTTTTACGATTATCAATCATTCATAAGACTAAAATGAAATGGCAGAGACGGTGTTGGAAGTAAACATACCGTAGGAATGATTTATCACAGAATTTCCGGCAATGCGTCGGCTCTGTTTTTTTGAACTTCGACTGGCGAACAAATTAATAGTTTTGATTTAGTTAACTGAGGAATTGAAGTGATTAACAAACGTTAACAGAGTGTTTGAATGTCCTTACCGATTCACAGATGAAAATAGAGATTTCCAGAACTTTTCCAGCGAACTGAAATTATCCGAAAACAGCGTCTGAATTCGATTTCAATTGAAAGGTTTGAGTCAGAAATAGCTTAACAATTGTTAGACCACGAAGAAATTGAAAGACTTACTGTTTTGATGAAGAATACGGTTTTCCGGCGACTTGCAGAATTTTTCCGGCGAGTTGATTTAAGCTTTCTGATGGACTGAATGTATGACGAAAGTGAAATGGAAAGTTTGTATGATGTTTCTGAGTCGCGAGAGGGGTCTTGATTGAAGTAATTCAGACATTGATTATTTTCGGTTATAAAAACCGATCATGATCAAAATTGAAGTTCATTCAAATCCGAATTGATTAGGATCGTCGGTGCACCGGTTTTGTTCAGTAATTCGCGAGTAATCAATCGTCTTTGGACGATTGGTGACCGATTTCGGTTGTGGTTTGGCATTCAGGTTGTTTTCTGTTTGAATATGAGTTTCATTTGTTTCCTAGTGATAACAGAAAACAAGTGGCGGAGTGGTGATGTGTGTGTGTGTTAAGTCTTTGGATTTCAGTTTCCGGCTGACCCGGGTTCGAGCCCCGGCAGCAACATTTTATTTTTATTTATTTTGTTTTCACTTTTTATCAAATATAATTTTTATAGTTTAGTTTGTTTATTAATTATGTATCATTAAAAAACAAAATAACCATAAATACACAACGTGACATTTATAACTTGATATTCGATTACAAAACGGAGCGGGTTTGGTAAAACTCGTTTTCGACAAATGTTACACATACGTCTCTCTATCAAAGTACACAACTCAACTGTTTATCAAAATGCGAATATCCGTTACACGTGACTACACATGATTGCTTGACATACGTGCTAGGTATTTCCTGTTGATTTCTACTTAGCTAGTATGGTACTATAGTATGGCTAACACCCGACGGGGTCTAGCTAGGATGGACGCGCCAGCCTTCTCACGAAATTGAATGTATGATATTATCTTGATTGTAGTATGCCGCATGAATCATGTTTATGTGTGCGATATTGCGCGAACGCTTTAAACTACTATGTTATTACACGAAACCTGTATGCTTACCTTTACATTTCATGTATTGACCTTATTTTGACGTATGTTGCAGGTTAGAGATTAGCATTGGATACATGGGATTATGCTTAGCTTAGTTTTTATTAGTTTGTTCGGTTTAGAACTCATGTAATAAATCTAGGGAAAATCGAACCTTATTGTTTTATGAGAAAATCATGTATTTCGTGACATGTGGTTGACGTATTGTTAATAGTATGGGATATTAGACGTTAAAATATTGTTGATTAAATAGTGTTATGGAAATTTCTCGTGAGACAATCTGGTTGCCTAGTGCCACTACGCCGATGATTCCGTCATCGGTTGGGGTGTGACAAATAGCAAAGCTATTAAAGGTCTAGTAAGAGTGGGATGTAGAAAAGGCATACCTCTATCCTAGTGATATTCTTTTACAAGGTCGGACGGGTAGGCACGTCGCATTCCCGGCCGGGGCCGGTTTTCCCAGGGGCACTAAATTTATATATATTAAAATATAAAACCGAAAAACTTATTACGCCCTCTATATAAAACATATCTTAAAACATATTGAGCCACATCTTATTGGTTGTGACCAAATGTAAATAATAGAAACCATTAATCAAATACATAATAATAATAATAATAATAATAATAATAATAACAACAATAATAATAACAACGACAACATTTAATGTCATTTAAACAAGAAAAACAAGAGCGGCGACAACAACAACAAACGTGACCCAGCCCCAACTCACCGGCCACTACCACTACCGACGATCGTCGACCACTGGCTACCCGCCACCACAAACCTCCATCGACCACCAAGAACTCACGATATGTTGTTTTTGTTCCACTTTATTTCCTACAATTTAGCTCTAATTGATATTTTTTAATTGTTAGAATTGCGTGTTTTGTTAATGTTAATCGCCATTTAACAAAATATAATTTTGCTATTTTATTGCTATAAATTAATTGTTGATATAAAAGAATAAGTTTATATAATTCGTTAGGGCCTAAGGGTCTTTTTTGGGGTCGTACATGAGACTTGAATCCTCAAGACCGGCTCTATCCTTTTACAATATGATTTTTTTAATTAACTTCAAAATTAGGGGTGCAACAAGCCAAGCTGCTCATGAATAATTCGAATTTGTCCGCAAACTCAAATCGTGTCTAGCTTGAGAGAGAGCTTGAACCAGTATTAGAGCTCATTTATTAAATGATTTGAGCACAAATTTCACATAAGCTTGACTAGGCTTGTAAATCTAAACAAGTTATTATTTAAATAATTACTATTTATAAATTATTATAAACTTCACTAAATGATATACCGAAGGATTAATCATGATATAGGAAAGATTATTTAAATAGTTAGAGATGATTATTAGTTTGAAGTAATATAGTTATTTATTTATCTTATTAATTGGTTAATTATGTATTACACTTGGTATTGGTTTAGGATAATTGGTTTTATAGTTTTAGTTTAATTAGGATAACTTGTTTAGAAAGAATAGTTTTTTAGTATAGATAGGTGTAGGGATATTGTAATTTTTTGTTCAGTTTTTCGTTTGATTAATATTAAAAGAGTCGTGAAGTGTTCTTACAAATCACGTGTGTGTTTATTCTGTGTTTGTACTCTAATTTACCAACAATTGGTATCAGAGCTTGAAAAAAGAAAAGATAAGAGGTGTTGATCGTTCAAGTTGAAAATTATATGATTTATTTTGCAAAGAAGAAAAAAACAGCCCCTATTGTGGAAGGTGTGAATCAAGAAAACGAAAATAGGAGTGGATGTTATATGAAATTTGGTTTTCAAGCACACGTATCACGAGAAAGAAAAAAAGCAAAAGCAAGCACCCAGATCGAATACCTGCAGAATGAGAACTGGTGGAACAAATCAAACGAATAACTAACCCGATGAAGATGAATCGGATCCGAGTTAAGTCCCATCAAGATCTGAAAACTACCGAGCAACGAGACCGTTTTCGGTTGTGTGAAAGCAACCAATCTCGTGTTAATTACTCCATTCAAGTAATCGGAGCTGGCGTAAAATCTTGTAATTTGATAAGGTGCGATCGAACCCAACAAGACTTGTGCGCGTAATCAAGAAGGTGTAAAATATTGTAATTTGATCAAGGTGTGATAGAATCCGACTAGATCAGTCGAAGACACATTGGTAGGAGTTTTTACCGTTATACAAACTTGTTACTAACTCAGATTCAATTGAAACCTGTGTGAGTTGTGACTAGATTTTCGGAAAGAACTTGGTTCTTTCGATCGAAAAATCAGAGTGGGAGATGGCAGAACCAAATATGCTAGTTATTTTGGTTCGTGAAGATAACATGACTTCGTTTCAGGTTCCTCGATTGACATCAAAAAACTACAATACTAGGACTATTTTAATGGAGTCGGTATTAGATGCTCAAGGACTCTGGAAGTGATTGATCTGGTGATAGGTGATGTTATGGACGAGAAGAAAAACAAAGTTGCTAGGGTGGTTCTCCTCCGAGCACTACCGAGGATATACCACTTCACGTTGCTAAGAACCGACATGCAAATGATATATGAGAGGCTTTACGGGTAAGATTTCTTGGTGCTGACAGGGTTCAAAAGGCTCAACTAGCTACTTTAAAGAGAGGCTCGAGCAACTTCGCATGAAGGAGACATACACGATTGCAGAATTTGTTGGAGTGTTAAGTGGGTTTGTCTCAAAGTTTTGCAATAGTCTTGAAGATGGAGTAGTCGTTTGAAACTTGTTAGATTCGGTACCAAATAAGTATCTTCAAATTGTTTCCCCTATCGAGCAGTATTCAGATATCAAGAGCATGCCAATTGAGGAAGCGTTAGGCAGGTTGAAAGCCAACGAGGAACACATCAAATTGTAAAATGAGAGAGCTAGTGATAATGAAAGCAATCTATTATTAACTAAATTTGATGAGGAAGAGGGTTTAAAGAAAGATGAGGTCGTTTGTAAATGATGTGGAAGGGGCTCGTCAACTCAAAGTAACCATGGAAGAAGTTGCGGTAATAAAATAGGTCGAGGTGGTCGATCTAGAAGAAGTTGGGATAAAAGTAAAATAAGATGTTTCAATTGCAATGAGTGTTGGCATCATGCGAGCGAGTCCCAAGAAGGAGTCAAAGGAAGAAGTACCAATCTTGGCTCAAGAGCACGATCCATCGCTATTTTGAAGAACAATGTGTCCATATCAAAATTAAGGGGGTGAATAAAGGATTAGTCTTGATATATGAAAGATTATTTAAGTGGTTAAAGATAATTATTAGTTTGAAGTAATATAGTTATCTAGTTATTTTATTAATTGGTTAATTACGTATTAGAGTTTGTGTTGATTTAGGATAATTGGTTTGAGTTTAATTACGATTACTTGTTTAGCAAGAATAGTTTTTAGTATAAATATAGGTGTAGGGATATTGTAATTCTTGGTTCAGTTTTTCGTTTGATTAATATCAAAAGAGTCGTAAAGTGTTCTCACAAATCACGTGTGTTAATTCTACGTTTATACTTTGATTTACTAACATATACATTAAGTTGTATACAAAGCTCATAACGATCAATACACAAAAAGAAAATACATAACCGATTAACAAAAGTAATCAATAAATTAAAAATGAAAATACTATCGAGTTGAAGTTGCTTTAAAAATAGAGTTAGAAACGAACTAAGTTCAACCTCTTCAAGAGCCGAACTCGTGCTTAAGCCGATTAGACTCCCTCAAATCATTTACACGCCCATGGCATTATAGCCTAGTGGCATCTTAGGGTGGGATAAAGGTTAGGGACCATTAAGTCCTGGGTTCGATTCTCAAAAAGGGATTTTTCCCAGATGATTGGATTTCCTCCGGAATTGGTGCATAGGCATTAGTGCCTAGTGGAGATGGATATGGTTAGGTGATTCCGCTTGTAACACGATAAAACTTCAATAATCCATCACTTATCCAAATATGTCGTTAAAAAAAGAGATATTGGATTTCAATAACCCAAACTTTTACCAATTGGCTGATAACACTCCCAACTTTCGATTTGTACACCCAGCACTCCTAACTTTCAACTTATTGGCCGATAACGTTCCCTAACTGATGAACCCTAACCCAGTTAGTTTTTGCTGATGTGGCCCTTTTTTGTTGACGTGGCATATGACGTGGCAGCTGATATGACACTTTTGATGACGTGGCATATGATGTGGCAATTGATATGGCCTTTTTCGATGATGTGGCAGCTGACATTGCATTTTTGACGACGTGGCAGCTACATCAGGTTCGGTTAGTTAGAGAGTATTATCGGCTAATAAATTAAAAGTTGTGAGTGCTGGTGTAAAAATCAAAGTCGAAAACGTTATCAGACAATTAGTGAAAGTTTGGGTTATCTAAATCCATTATACTTTAAAAAAATCAGAGTAAATTGTCTCTTTTTTTCGTCCCTGAGGTTTGAGTACATTTGCCATTTACATCCAAAATGACACTTTGGTACCATTTTGCCCCCCCCCCCCCCCCCCCCCCCCCCCGTTTGTAACTTTTTGCCATTTTCGTCCAAATGCCTAATCTAGTTACTTTATAATGTTAGATGGGTTATTTTTAAAAGAGTAAATTGCCATTTTCGTCCCTGAGGTTTGGGCACATTTGTCATTTTCGTCCAAAATGACACTTGTAACTTAGGCACTGTCTCCGGCACAACCTGCAACTCCGGCACCATCTCCGACACCACCTACAACTCTGGCACAAACCTGCATTTTGGACGAAAATGACAAATGTGTCCATCCAAATCTCATGGACGAAATTGACAAATGTGCCTAGTGGAGATGGATATGATTAGGTGATTCCGCTTGTAACACGATAAAACTTCAATAATCCATCACTTATCCAAATATGTCGTTAAAAAAAAGAGATATTGGATTTCAATAACCCAAACTTTTACCAATTGGCTGAAAACGCTCCCAACTTTCGATTTGTACACCAGCACTCCTAACTTTCAACTTATTGGCCGATAACACTCCCTAACTGATGAACCCTAACCCAGTTAGTTTTTTGCTGATGTGGCCCTTTTTTTGCTGACGTGGCATATGACGTGGCAGCTGATATGACACTTTTGATGACGTGGCATATGATGTGGCAATTGATATGGCCTTTTTCGATGATGTGGCAGCTGACATTGCATTTTTGACGACGTGGCAGCTACATCAGGTTCGGTTAGTTAGAGAGTATTATCGGCTAATAAATTAAAAGTTGTGAGTGCTGGTGTAAAAATCAAAGTCGAAAACGTTATCAGACAATTAGTGAAAGTTTGGGTTATCTAAATCCATTATACTTTAAAAAAATCAGAGTAAATTGTCTTTTTTTTCGTCCTGAGGTTTGAGTACATTTGCCATTTACGTCCAAAATGACACTTTGGTACCATTTTGCCCCCCCCCCCCCCCCCCCCCCCCCCGTTTGTAACTTTTTGCCATTTTCGTCCAAATGCCTAATCTAGTTACTTTATAATGTTAGATGGGTTATTTTTAAAAGAGTAAATTGCCATTTTCGTCCCTGAGGTTTGGGCACATTTGTCATTTTCGTCCAAAATGACACTTGTAACTTAGGCACTGTCTCCGGCACAACCTGCAACTCCGGCACCATCTCCGACACCACCTACAACTCTGGCACAAACCTGCATTTTGGACGAAAATGACAAATGTGTCCATCCAAATCTCATGGACGAAATTGACAAATGTGCCTAGTGGAGATGGATATGATTAGGTGATTCCGCTTGTAACACGATAAAACTTCAATAATCCATCACTTATCCAAATATGTCGTTAAAAAAAAGAGATATTGGATTTCAATAACCCAAACTTTTACCAATTGGCTGATAACGCTCCCAACTTTCGATTTGTACACCAGCACTCCTAACTTTCAACTTATTGGCCGATAACACTCCCTAACTGATGAACCCTAACCCAGTTAGTTTTTGCTGATGTGGCCCTTTTTTGCTGACGTGGCATATGACGTGGCAGCTGATATGACACTTTTGATGACGTGGCATATGATGTGGCAATTGATATGGCCTTTTTCGATGATGTGGCAGCTGACATTGCATTTTTGACGACGTGGCAGCTACATCAGGTTCGGTTAGTTAGAGAGTATTATCGGCTAATAAATTAAAAGTTGTGAGTGCTGGTGTAAAAATCAAAGTCGAAAACGTTATCAGACAATTAGTGAAAGTTTGGGTTATCTAAATCCATTATACTTTAAAAAAATCAGAGTAAATTGTCTTTTTTTCGTCCCTTAGGTTTGAGTACATTTGCCATTTACGTCCAAAATGACACTTTGGTACCATTTTGCCCCCCCCCGTTTGTAACTTTTTGCCATTTTCGTCCAAATGCCTAATCTAGTTACTTTATAATGTTAGATGGGTTATTTTTAAAAGAGTAAATTGCCATTTTCGTCCCTGAGTTTGGGCACATTTGTCATTTTCGTCCAAAATGACACTTGTAACTTAGGCACTGTCTCCGGCACAACCTGCAACTCCGGCACCATCTCCGACACCACCTACAACTCTGGCACAAACCTGCATTTTGGACGAAAATGACAAATGTGTCCATCCAAATCTCATGGACGAAATTGACAAATGTGCCTAGTGGAGATGGATATGATTAGGTGATTCCGCTTGTAACACGATAAAACTTCAATAATCCATCACTTATCCAAATATGTCGTTAAAAAAAAGAGATATTGGATTTCAATAACCCAAACTTTTACCAATTGGCTGATAACGCTCCCAACTTTCGATTTGTACACCAGCACTCCTAACTTTCAACTTATTGGCCGATAACACTCCCTAACTGATGACCCTAACCCAGTTAGTTTTTGCTGATGTGGCCCTTTTTTTGCTGACGTGGCATATGACGTGGCAGCTGATATGACACTTTTGATGACGTGGCATATGATGTGGCAATTGATATGGCCTTTTTCGATGATGTGGCAGCTGACATTGCATTTTTGACGACGTGGCAGCTACATCAGGTTCGGTTAGTTAGAGAGTATTATCGGCTAATAAATTAAAAGTTGTGAGTGCTGGTGTAAAAATCAAAGTCGAAAACGTTATCAGACAATTAGTGAAAGTTTGGTTATCTAAATCCATTATACTTTAAAAAATCAGAGTAAATTGTCTTTTTTTCGTCCCTGAGGTTTGAGTACATTTGCCATTTACGTCCAAAATGACACTTTGGTACCATTTGCCCCCCCCCCCCCCCCCCCCCCCGTTTGTAACTTTTTGCCATTTTCGTCCAAATGCCTAATCTAGTTACTTTATAATGTTAGATGGTATTTTAAAAGAGTAAATTGCCATTTTCGTCCCTGAGTTTGGGCACATTTGTCATTTTCGTCCAAAATGACACTTGTAACTTAGGCACTGTCTCCGGCACAACCTGCAACTCCGGCACCATCTCCGACACCCACCTACAACTCTGGCACAAACCTGCATTTTGGACGAAAATGACAAATGTGTCCATCCAAATCTCATGGACGAAAATGACAAATGTGCCTAGTGGAGATGGATATGATTAGGTGATTCCGCTTGTAACACGATAAAACTTCAATAATCCATCACTTATCCAAATATGTCGTTAAAAAAAAGAGATATTGGATTTCAATAACCCAAACTTTTACCAATTGGCTGATAACGCTCCCAACTTTCGATTTGTACACCAGCACTCCTAACTTTCAACTTATTGGCCGATAACACTCCCTAACTGATGAACCCTAACCCAGTTAGTTTTTGCTGATGTGGCCCTTTTTTTGCTGACGTGGCATATGACGTGGCAGCTGATATGACACTTTGATGACGTGGCATATGATGTGGCAATTGATATGGCCTTTTTCGATGATGTGGCAGCTGACATTGCATTTTTGACGACGTGGCAGCTACATCAGGTTCGGTTAGTTAGAGAGTATTATCGGCTAATAAATTAAAAGTTGTGAGTGCTGGTGTAAAAATCAAAGTCGAAAACGTTATCAGACAATTAGTGAAAGTTTGGGTTATCTAAATCCATTATACTTTAAAAAAATCAGAGTAAATTGTCTTTTTTTCGTCCCTGAGGTTTGAGTACATTTGCCATTTACGTCCAAAATGACACTTTGGTACCATTTTGCCCCCCCCCCCCCCCCCCCGTTTGTAACTTTTTGCCATTTTCGTCCAAAATGCCTAATCTAGTTACTTTATAAATGTTAGATGGGTTATTTTTAAAAGAGTAAATTGCCATTTTCGTCCCTAGGTTTGGGCACATTTGTCATTTTCGTCCAAAATGACACTTGTAACTTAGGCACTGTCTCCCGGCACAACCTGCAACTCCCGGCACCATTCTCCGACACCCACCTACAACTCTGGCACAAACCTGCATTTTGGACGAAAAATGACAAATGTGTCCATCCAAAATTCATGGACGAAAATGACAAATGTGCCTAGTGGAGATGGATATGATTAGGTGATTCCGCTTGTAACACGATAAAACTTCAATAATCCATCACTTATCCAAATATGTCGTTAAAAAAAGAGATATTGGATTTCAATAACCCAAACTTTTACCAATTGGCTGATAACGCTCCCAACTTTCGATTTGTACACCAGCACTCCTAACTTTCAACTTATTGGCCGATAACACTCCCTAACTGATGAACCCTAACCCAGTTAGTTTTTGCTGATGTGGCCCTTTTTTTGCTGACGTGGCATATGACGTGGCAGCTGATATGACACTTTTGATGACGTGGCATATGATGTGGCAATTGATATGGCCTTTTTCGATGATGTGGCAGCTGACATTGCATTTTTGACGACGTGGCAGCTACATCAGGTTCGGTTAGTTAGAGAGTATTATCGGCTAATAAATTAAAAGTTGTGAGTGCTGGTGTAAAAATCAAAGTCGAAAACGTTATCAGACAATTAGTGAAAGTTTGGGTTATCTAAATCCATTATACTTTAAAAAAATCAGAGTAAATTGTCTTTTTTTCGTCCCTTAGGTTTGAGTACATTTGCCATTTACGTCCAAAATGACACTTTGGTACCATTTTGCCCCCCCCCCGTTTGTAACTTTTTGCCATTTTCGTCCAAATGCCTAATCTAGTTACTTTATAATGTTAGATGGGTTATTTTTAAAAGAGTAAATTGCCATTTTCGTCCCTGAGGTTTGGGCACATTTGTCATTTTCGTCCAAAATGACACTTGTAACTTAGGCACTGTCTCCGGCACAACCTGCAACTCCGGCACCATCTCCGACACCACCTACAACTCTGGCACAAACCTGCATTTTGGACGAAAATGACAAATGTGTCCATCCAAATCTCATGGACGAAAATGGCAATTTACTAAAAAAAAAATCATTTACACGATGTTGAAAACACAATACTAGATAGTCACAAAAATCATTTACAAGGGCCGTCGATGCAAGCTAGAATCAGATTCTCTTTCATCTCTACATTCACCACAACCTTCACAAACTCGATCATCACCCCAACATCTCAACTGACACCATCAACAATGGCGAAAACCATATCTTACATAACCGGATCCGACCTTCTCTCCCTGAAAGAACGCGCCAGCGTAGCCATTGTTGACGTCAGGTAACCCCTTCATCTCTAACCCACCAACCATACACTTCAATCCGATTATTAAGATATGTTAGTTGATTGATCAGGGACGATGAACGGAGTTACGACGGTCATATTGCCTGTTCACTTCACTTTGCGAGTGATTCGTTTCAGGATAGGATGCCGAATCTTGTTCAAACTGTTAAGGATAAAGGGAAAGATACGCTGGTGTTTCATTGTGCTCTTAGTCAGGTGTGTATGTTGATGATTGTTGGATTTGTGTTTTGAAATTGTTTGATTTGTTGTTTTGTGCTATACAAAAGGGGTTGCGGCGCGTAGCTTGTTGCCCGTTTACCTGCCGTTCTTATGTAATTTTCTTATCGTTTATGAAATCGGTAGTTAAAACTTTAAAAGCATATATTTGTAATTAAAAAAAAGTTAGGTCTTTTTTTTGCCAGTTTTTTAGTTGTGGTGGATTAGAAGTTAAATTAAGATAAACAGATTTTGAGAAAAATGGTTGCTGATTGTTTTGTGATGTGATATAGGTTGTTGAATTTGTTACTTATGAATTGGTTATAGTTGATGATCTATGGTCCCAGTTTGTATCCCTGTTAGTTCGTTTTGAAAGTGTGATGCGCGCTGAGGTGGTTGGGTGTTGAAAGTTTAAGCGTAAGGCTAGAGCTTTGCGTATGTGAGGTGTTGCTTTATGCCTTTATGTACGACTATAGTCACATAATTCACTAGGGAGGACACAAATTTCGTTCGTACCAATAAGCTTTATGTGTAATGAAAATCTGCATCTCTCTTATCGCTATACAGATTAGGCTTCTTCATGAAGTAAGCCACTAAGAGTTTACCGAATAAGCTTGTTTTTAGGGTCCAAGAAATCAAGAATTCTTGCCCAACTCTCACCTCTTTGCTCATTAAAACCAACTCTCTCCTCTCTTCCCCTCGCAAAGTCGGTTTTAGGCTTCTTGTGGAAAAACTTCACCTCCACCTCACTATCTCCCTAAAAAAGCGCCTAAAAGCACACCATTTTTAGTCGGTTTTAGGCGTTCTTTGCATTCTATATTCGTTTAATTTACATGTCAGTCTCTTCAGACCCCAATTTTAACCCACATGTGCAAGAAGTGCAGCCTCAAGGCACTAAGGCATTTTTCTGATCGCTTCGCGCTTTTGGTGCAACCGAGACTTGATTTTCAAAACCAGGCTCTGTTATAGCTCTTTTGTTCACATCACAACATCCAACCGTGCAGAAAAGAATGTTGTTGCATTACCATAATGTTACAAACTTGGTTTTAAAATGCACGCATAATGCGTGATGCGCACGATACGCTGATGAGATCGCATCAGGTGATGCGATGAGCTACGATTACGTGATGCGAGTATGATGCGCCCTGAATCGCATAATGCGCTCCTGATGCTCTCGCATGATGCGCGCATTTTTCTAAAATCGACCACTATAGAGTAAATTAAAATTGTACAGTGTGCTTGTAGAATGTGCTTAACAAGCTTGTACAATGAGCTGATGAGGTTTGTAAATGAGTTCCTATATAGATTACTTGTACCTTTTGCATAGACTACGTGTACTGTACACTTAAGAGTTCAAGACTTATTTTGGTTATATTGAACTTCTTTCATGGCTGTAGAACTATTTTGTTGTATTTATTTATTATAATATCTAAGTTTTTAGTGTTTAAAGTTAACAAGTTAAAATATTATCTATAAATATTTTTTTAAATAACAAACGCCTCGCATACGTGATGTGTGCGCATCACGCATTGCGCATCGGCTTTTGGGATCAAAACGCATCGGAGCGCATCGCGCATTTTAAAACCAAGGTTACAAACTAATCAAACAAATGCCCATTTTCTATTTTCATACCCGCAGATCCTGTACTTGTTCATGCATCAGAAACCTCAAATCATGTTTCAAAATCTCAAGCACTTAATCAAACATTAGCTCCTCTCTTCATCTGCATATCATGATTCATGCCCAGTATTTGTTAAACGTTACAAATTTACAATTAAGTTATTTGTTTCAGGTTCGTGGGCCAAAATGTGCACGCAGATTTGCAGACTTTCTTGCAGCGGGAAAGGATGATGCAGGGATCAAGAGCATAATGGTGCTGGAACGCGGTTATAATGGTTGGGAAGCATCTGGCAAACCGGTTTGCCGTTGCAGTGGAACGACCTGCAAAGGCGGATGCTAGATCCTGAACGCTTAACATTATATATATACATGCGCTATTTATTATGCATGAAGTTGTGTCACAGTGTCAGGTTAGTTACCTGACTAAATTTCTTCTGTATAATCCTACATATTAAATGGTTGTTACTCCATTTATTGGAAACATGTATCTATGGTTTGGAAGTGGTTATATATTTATATATATCCACTTGTTTCGTATGATATTGAGATCTTTTGACTGAAAAAGTCGGGTTACAAGTACGCCTGCAAAACAGTCGGTATTCTGGGTTCAGGTCATAACGTGTTTGGATCGAATCGGGCTATAAATATAGAAAGGTTGTATGATATAAAATGACTGTTTACCTTCAGATTTTATGTTTGATACAATGATGATGTTTCATAATAGATATTTTACCTTAGGTATACTAAACAGGCAGTGTTCAGATGTGAACCCGACCGGAACCCGATATCATGTGTGAACGCGAACCCGAACACGACACGTGTATTCGTGGGTTGACTAGAACATGACTTGTTTAGTTTTTTTTTTTTTTACAAATATTAGTACTTTAAAATTCTAAATTTACATATATTTATATGTTTTTAAAGCAATTATGTTTAGACTATGCGAATTTGTTTTTTACAAGTTTAATTTTTACATAAAAATACCCAAATAGGTTTAGTTATTAAATAAAACATGTTTTAAAAACCTAAGTTTAAGCAGATGGGTTATACGCTTATTTAGCTAAACTTGTTCGTGGGTTCCACCATAAACTAACCTGAACCTGTTTCGATAAATAGAAACTCACGAATTTTCGTTAGGTTTATGTTATATAAAAAAAATGACAATTCATACAATGGACATAATGGTTTTGTAGATATCTTGCAACATAATTAAGCAAGCAATAGAGCTCAAGGGTTTTTTTTTTCTAAATTAAGGTACATCATACCAATTATTCCAAAAGAATATGCAAGTATGCAACTCAGGAAATTACCAAAATTAAAAAGACTCATATACGTAGTGGAAAACTTTAAAAGAATTTACATGTATCACAATCTAACCGGTTTTGAATGATAACTTACATATCAAAAGCATGGTGGAGGTTATGATCTATGTAGTTAATCTCGGTGATATATCGGTTATCTCGGTTATATCGGTCCCCTAGTAAAATCTCGGTGTCAAATAACGGCACCGATATTTGACCAATATAACCGATATATCACCAGTATATCACTCAATTATTAGTGTTAAGTTGCTATATATATAAATTCTGCATTATATAAAATTACTGATATCTTATCGAGATAACCTATAACTCAAATATCGGTCCTTGACCGATATCCGATGTTTTACCGCATTAACTGCATAGGTTATGACCATATGTGGTCTGAAAGAAGCCCATTCTATAATTAATACAAAATCCAAGCTCAACATCTAGTTATGATACCAGCCCTAGGGTGCTAAACAGGTCGTGTTTGCGGATGGCAGGTTTGACCCGAACCTGAAAATTTTAGACAAACCCGAACCGGACCCCAACCCGAAAATTGTGTAATATATATGAACCTGAACACGACCCGAATATTCGCGGGTTGACCCGAATACGACCCGCTCCGGATTAATACAATTACATTAAAATTATAAAATCTTATGTGAATTTCTATGTTTAAGTTATAATTATGGCATAAAATACACATCAAGTTTAACTTATGACAAAATATATTGTAAAAAATATAATATAACACAAATGGGTTAAACGGGTCAACCCGCCGAACCGAACCCGGCCCGTTTAGCTAAATGGGTTTGTGGGTTCAACCTAAAACGGACCTGAATCCGTTAAGACTAAGCCCAAACCTGCAAATTTCGTGTTAGGTTTGTGTCGTCTTTTCGGGTTGTGTCAGAAAGTCACAACCTATCAAGCCCGGGTTCATGTTTTTTTATCTTTTTTTTTTAATTTTCTTGCGCATTACCAATGTATATACGTATAAGTAGGGGTGACAATTCCTGATATGACTCAAACACGCAAAAAATGGTTTTGGGGTTAAGACTCAACATTCCAATGTGTTTGTATACGACCATTATGTATGTGTATGTGTGTTTCTTCACCCAAAGACCAAATTAGAATCCTATCCCATACTTAAAAACTAATACACATACAGCCAAGTACAATGTATACTATACAACCTATCCTGACCAAGTTCAACTATAACCCAAAATTGATAGTTCTCAATACCAATATGGCTTATACATTCATCAAGCTACTTCATGTGACTTGTACTATATACTCCAGTTAAATAGGTGTAGCTAAACCCATTTTTAATGCATATATGAAATTCAAGATTTGTGCATACATGTAAATGACACTTTAGGCAAAACTATTTTCATACCCAATCCATTGCACCTCCACATACATTACCACGAAAATAATCTACATTCGTACTAATGTAACTGCTAATCAAATATATATCATTAGGAACAAGAATTTGTGCATAATTATACATGGCAATTTTAACACATAATCCATTTATACATGTAACATACCATTCTACTCAATCCATGGGAATTCAAGTGTGTGCGTTAACGTATATACCAAAATCGCCTACACACCCAACTCAAGACCCTAAGCGGCTAAGCGATATTTGAGTTGGTTAAGGATGTCTTTTTTAGAAGGCAAGTTCTCACACTAGAGAATTAAACGCAACGATATTCTTTTTGAGTATGTTCAATGAAAATTGGAACGGTTCTTGTCTTATTAAATGTTCTATGTTCCAACCAAAGTTATTTATTTGTTCATTTATCATAATTACAAATAATTTGATGGTACTGATCTAGATCAAAACTAGTTACCTACTGATGTGTATTTTATATGTTTGACAAATAGTTAAAACATCCCTGAAATATCTTTCAGTTTGGAGGTTGCAAATTTCTTGGTATAGAAAAGATATACATCTCATAAAAAATAAAATATTGAGTACATTTTGACTATATCTTTCAGTTTGGAGTCCATAGATAGTAGATTTCAACAATGAAGTATCTTTATAGTTAGGTGAAAAGTTGATTGGTCCTTTATAAAAAAAATACAATGGGAAAGAAAAATCTAGGTGACTATATCTATATGTAAGACTCAAAAACAGGTGTCACCGGTTCGAGTTATATTGGGTTTGGGTTAAAACAAGCCGATTTAAAAAAAGTTCAATTCTAGTCAAGTTAAAACGGGTCATGACTAAATTGAGTTTGGATTGAAATGGTTGTTTTTTTAAAGGTTTTTAAGTTTGGATTGAAATGGTTATTTAACTGTATTTGAACCTAAGCTCGACTAAGCTCTAGTTAACCTTTGAAGTTTTTAATTTAAAGGCTCGGACTCGCCTCGTTTGAACTCTTTGTTAAAAGTTAGGCCCAACTTCTTTGTTATTTATTTTATTTATGTGCATTTATAATATATATGGGGTGAGTTATCTTGAGAACCTAAATATTGCAAAACCGTGAGAACAAATGAATGGGGATATGATATTGAATTACTAATTTCTTTTGAATTAAAGTAAAATGTAAAATAATTTTATAACGAACTAAGTAAAAAAACAAAATTAATATATTAAACACTAATATTTCATCATTACACGTTTTAAAGTAAATTGTTTGTTCATGCATATCTTTTTTTTAATTCCCTAAAGATTAGTAACATATAAGACATAAAGAAGAAAAAAAAAGCACTCTTTCATAAAGTTCTCACGAGTTTTCTCAACTCAAACCGGTGAGTATGATATTATTAAGTTCGAGTTATTAGGCTACGCTTGATTCAAACTTCAACAATCCGATTTCAAGTAGCTCACGAGCTCTCATACCTACAGTCATATATCATATATCAGTTCTTTTGAACTTAAAAGGTCTAACTTCTCTTGTTCCTTGATCGAATGAAATTCAACTTGTGCAAAAATCATCGTTTTGAATTCTTCAACCCCTCTTTATCTTTTGTTTAAATGTGTATGATGTATATGTGTATATTGTATATATAAAGAAAATCCCACGTGGACACATGATAAAGTAGAGGAGCTACAAGACTGATACCCTTACATTAAAAAAAGAGTTTGAGAAGTCATAATCACCAAAAAGAAGATACACATAACCAAGTTTGTGATGAAAACTCCCATCCAAACCAATAGAAAAACCCCTACAAAAGTCACAAAACACAATGGTGGAGCTTCCACAATCACATTGCTTTCCACCTTCTGTCCCTATCCAAAATAGTAACCATGCATTAAAATATCCTATATATATAAACATAAACAATATTCTTAATCATCAAAAACCATCATAAACCATTTTAATGGCGAATCGCGATTCAGGAAACTTGCGTAGAGGGCCTTGGCTCGAGGAAGAAGATGAGATATTGACCGCCATTGTTGGAGCTTTAGGCGAAAAAACATTGGGATGCATTAGCTAAACAATCAGGTAAGTTCAATTTAGATGCTAATTCTATCAAGTTTTGATTGTTTTTAACGATTTCAAACGTACGGCTTAAGGTTTAAAGAGGAGTGGAAAGAGTTGCCGATTAAGGTGGATGAACTATCTTCGGCCGAATTTAAAGCATGGTGAGATCACTCAAGAGGAAGAAGACATCATTCTTGATCTTCATAAACAATGGGGTAGTAAGTAAGTGTATAAATCACATGATTATAGTTAATTAAGTAATAGATATATACTCTAAATTTCTTGTTTACTGTTGTAATCTCTCGACCCTTAAGAGTTGCTTCGTCTTTAGTAGGATCGGTTTTGCAATTCAAAAGGGGGTTGCAGCGCAACTTGTTGCCCGCTTACATGCCATTTTTTTGTAATTTGTTATTTTGATTTTTGGCATTTTAATGACATTTATAAATTGTTTGAAAAAAAAAACTGAAGTATTTTGGTCAGTAAATGTAACTCCCAAAAGAATTGGTATCGTTTAACATAAACTAACCTGATCTGCCTAAATGACTGGCATATATATGATTATGGATTTATGCAGGTGGTCGAAAATCGCTAAAAGATTGCCCGGACGAACAGATAATGAGATCAAGAATTACTGGAGAAGTCATTTAAAGAAGAAAATAGAAGCTCAACAAACAGGTTAATCTCTACAGAATAATGAAAACCCCGAAAGATATTATGTATTATTAAATCAAAATACTGTGAGGATTGTTACAAAGGAAACCTAATAATATGATACGATATAATTACAATAAACCCTAACCTATATACTCTATCTAATAAATATCTCCATTTTTTACATATTAAACATATGAAACTTTTAACCAGAATGTGTCGAAGGAACCAAAAGCAGCACGAAACTAGATATCGAGATACCAACACGCGACCGGAGCCTTGATGACATTGGGTTTGAGAGCAGTGTGAGCGGAAACGAGGGTATTTTCGGGATCCCGTCATCTGAAACACCTGATCAGATGTCTAACATGAATGCATTGATGGGGAATGATTCTCCATATGAAAGCAGGATATCAGAATGGATATCGTCTACAAGCTGCTGGTCGAATGAAGTGAAAGATGATGAAGATTGCATGGGGACATACACGTATCCATGTTTCTGTCAACTTGGATCAAGCTCTCATGAAGAAAGCAAGAGTCATGGTGTGTGGGATCTATGGAATCCCATTTGGGAAATGAGTTAGTGTGTTTTGATTCACATGTTGTAGTTTGATCAAGAGTACATAAATAATGATTATCTTTTATGCATGATTGCCTATATCTCTAGTAATAATTGACCACAGATCATTTTTTTGCATAAACAAGGTCATTCTTCATATATTAAACATAAAACGAGTATGAATGCTAGATAACAATATAACTTGAGTATAGATATGTAAACGAACTGAACGAACACGAAACGGGCATATTCATGTTCGTTCATTTAACTTTAGCTGAATACAAACTGTTAATCAAACAAATTTCTTTGTTTATGTTCCTTCGTTAAGAAAATGAACATGTTCATGTTCATTAAAAAAATCTAAATGAATAGTTCACGAACGTAAATAAAACACAAACGAACGCAAAGAAACACAATTAAACATAAAGAATGAACATAATGGAAACGGGTAACCAAAGGATCATAGAATATCTACTATCTAGGGGTTTTTGTTTAAATTATATATATAGCGCATATATATATGTGTGTGAATTTTGTATTAATATTTAGACGAACATAAATGAACAAAGGAACATGTGTTCGTTCATTTAATTAAATTATAACCAAAAGTTTTGTGCATGTCGTTGTGAGACATGCATATACTTGTCTACGTCTCTATAAGTTTCTTTAAACCAATTTGTAAGTAGTAATTTACAAGTAAGCAAAGCAAAAACGTATGTGTTATCAAAACTACACATTTAGTTTCTTTATTTATAAAATGACGTTGTTTACCATTTTTGTTGTTCTAATGATATAAAGTAATGTTTTATAAAGTTCTGGATATGCCGTTGTGTGTGCTTATTTTTATCTACATTTCAATAAAAGATTTGCTTAAAATCGAACGGGTCAAATATAATTGATTTTTTTTGTTCTTTACCATGACAACAGAAAAGCTACATCTACTCCTAAAATATACACTTGTCTTCAATGAGACTAAACCTTCACCACTTGGCGAAATACACCAATGCAACACCTTGATACCATGAGGCTAAACCTTCCGTACTTTTTATCAAATATGCTTTTGATTAAGTTGGAAAGGATATTTTTTTAGCAACAATGTGATGATTAAAGCAATTGCATAATTGGTGGAGGGATGTAGAAGATAATTAATGTAGATCAAATCAATCGTTTTTTAAATGTTTTCTAATTAATTAAGTACCCTATTAAGTAACAATTAAGTTAGTGATTCGAGCTTTATATCTTATGTTGTACTAATATGTATGTGTGTGTGAGAGGAATTCCAAGTGTCAAGTGCTTAGTGCTTTGAATCTTGAAGAGATTTAGTATGTCAGTGAGTTTGGTCAAGTGAAGTTGATAACATAAAAAGAGTTTTCAGGAAACAACTTTTCTTAAAGGTGTGGAATACAAAATGTAGATGAAATCACTATTGCAACATGTGTCTCCATAACTCATGTCCCAACTTAACATGCACTCACTTATAATATGAAAGAAAGCTCAACTTAATACAACACCACTTCCTGTCCAACAGGAAATCACAGACATACTTATATGGATATAAAGCTTATAAAACAAAAACTTTCCATCTACCTTTTTGCCTTAAACTAGTCTTGAAGCTATTGTGAAGTGACAAACACTACCAAGAAAATAGTTTTTTATGTTGTACTAGGTTTTTTGGTTCTTGTAAAAGATGCATCATGGACTTGTAGATGAAAAAGGTTCTTGCCATAAATAACATGCATCGTGTCATGTCTCGATATTTGCTTCGTGATCACGCCTTGTCCGTACACGGGTTGCGATTAAGAATTAGTAAAACGTCTTTAATTTGATTTGATTATTCTTAATCTTGTACGTTAAGTTAAATGATACATACGATGATTTTAAAGATTATACGTTGTCCGTGTAGTAAGGATGTTATATACACCTTCTATTGTTTTAGGGTTCTGATTGTGTTTTTATAAAAATAAAAAAGAATCTACAATGTAAAAGTTGTGTACTTGATTCTTTTATAAGGATTGTAAGTATTTTAGAACTTAACACGAAATCGAAGGTTTGTAATTAGTATACACAAAGTTGGGTTAGTCTCACGTCATCTCGTGATCAAATTTAGCTAAACGGGTTGGTTTAGTAAGTATTTTTTATGAATTGTTTTATGTCATAATTTAAAGAGTAAATTACACTTTGTGTCCTTTAAGTATTATCAGAATTATGAAACGTGCTCTTTAAAAGATTTAATTTCAGTTTTGTCCAAAAATCACATGTTATGTAACAGTTTATATCCTTTAGGGCTAACCCAGTTAAGAAACTTAGTTATGCTCACTTTAACCAAGGGCAAAGATGTAATTTCACTTGTCATTTTACAACCAGTTTATTTGAATAAAAATAGAAACCTAAAACTAAAATATAAGTGGGCTTCACCCCACCCTTCTTGTCCACAGCCACACCATTACCACCGCATCGCCACCGCCATCACCACTATCACCCTTCCACCATCACCAACACCACCATTTACGCAAAAGCATACCTTCAACACCACCATTTCCACTACCCGCAACCCACCATTACACCCGCATAACCCTTTCCCTTCACCACCAGGACAAACCATAACCATTCTCCGACCAACCCCCACCATCCTGCACCTCCACCGCACAAACCTGCAACCACCACTGATTTGCCGCCCTAGCCCGACCAAACACCACATGCATCCTCTCTATCCCGTCACCTCTCACCACCGTACCCATCACATCCGATCGCCGTTACATTGACATAACCAACACCATAACCCTACGCACCCACAAACAACTTCTGGTAACCACTTTCACAACCGACATCACTACCAGTAACCACTTCACAACCGACATCACTACCAATAACCACCATCACATCGTCAATACGCCCCCAAATTCCCAATAATTAGAGCCACCATCTCCTCCAACAAACCCCGCCGTCCCGCCATCCCGCTGACGAATCCATCTGTGAAGCTGTTCACCGTCACCCCATCACCGCTACAAATTCTCTGCCAAGTACGCCCCCTTTCAACGCCGACCGCATCGAAGCCCTCAAACAATTCTATGGTAACTACTGGAAAAAACCCTCTTCGATTTCATCGATTGTGTTGTACTGTTTGTTAGAGAAAGAGGAAGAACAATTGTTGTCCTTGTTTAAATCAGAGAGAGATAGACCAATTTTTTGTTTATGATGTTAAAAACCCTAATCTGATTTGGGGAAGATGATGGATGAAAAATTGGGTGTTAAAGGGTCTTATATCCAATGTTGTAAATCCTATATTAACCTTCATTATTTGTGTATTCCCAATATTGCACCTGATGTAAACTTAATCTAACTAAGAGAATTAACTCAGTTAGCCTTAAAGGATATAAACTGTTACATAACATGCGATTTTTAGACATAAACTGAAATTAAATCTTTTAAAGGGCACGTTTCATAATTCTGGTAATACTTAAAGGACACAAAGTGTAATTTACTCTAATTTAAACTAGTTATGATAAATCTTAAGAGCTAAAAGAGGAATGAGTATAAGGTTTTATACTTTATACATAATGGTTTTTACACAATAGGTTATTTGCTATAAGTTTATAATTGTAAAGTTTTAATATGAAAAAAAAATATTTGGGCAAACGGACCATGTTAATATCACCTCACAAATACGAATGTCATGCTCAAGTTTACATGTATGACATAAATTTTAGTTCATATCGAGCTCTATTCACCAACTCCTAAACATGACAAGTTAACACCCCTAGTTTGCAATGCTTTATGTAATGATGGCTTTGCGGTTTACATCCTCTTCCACTAAACATCACTTTGAAACTCAAAGAATAAAGTTAACTTTGATTGAGATGTTTTAAATGAACGGGTATCAATGAATCACTAGTCATGTGTGTTAAATATATACTTTTGTGTCCATATTACAGTTTTGATTCTTATTTTTAAATCACATCTGTAGTCATTTTGCTCGAACATTTGTCATTGACACTCATTCTCATTAATTTTCCATTAATTATGTATTATATTTTTTCTGTGAAATATCAGTCCGTTAATTCTGATAAAGCATAGTCAAGAAACCACCGTTTGTGGGTTTAGTCATACCCATGGTTAGATCTAGTTGCGGACGAGCATGGTAACAATTGCCTATGGATGTCAACCCCTTGTCACAATCTAGATCTCTCGAGTAATTTGGTTTTAGACCCCGGGCCTCGTAGATGAATAAAAATATATCGTTAGCGTGGCTAGTTTTAGGAGTTGATCCTAGTACTCGATTTGAATGTCTAGCGACTTGAAAATTGTCAGCATGTATACCTTCAAAGACCATTTGGAGTCAATTAGTCAAACATGTTCGCACACCCAAAACTTGAATTGGTTTCTAGTGAACTCTTCGCATTGAGCGAAAATGTTATTCAAAAAACTTGTCTAAGATACTTCTGATTTTCACCAGAAATGTGATTCATGCGTCAAGAGATGTCACGGGGTGGAGGAGACAAAGAATGAGCAAGGACTATAGAAGAAAGCTTCGTTTTGGGTTGTTTGGGGTTATTTTTTATAATATTAATAATATTATTATTATACATTTGGTTTTAATAAAAAGTGCATTGTGTTAATCAATATAAATTTGATGAAGTATTTAATGTCCTTCAACTATGGAAAATAACGAATATGACACCTTTTTTAACGGTAAGAAATGACGTGCCAATCACCGTTACATCGGGCGTTGTGGCCAAGGTCGACTACTCGACCGTCGCCAGCCCCATGGCTCTCCCAGATGCGCGGAAACCCGACCTCCACCCTATGAAGGCACGACAGTGGAGTAATCGGTAAAACATCGCCTCTCATCCAAGATGAACCGGCACCACCCGTATTCGCCCTTCACCTGGATACCGCAGAAAATAATTGGGAGAGTAGGAGCCGAACTTGGGTCACTAGGAACACCAAATCTTTCCCCAACCACTCCACCACTTTATAGCCTAGTGGTATTTCCGAGGTGAGATAAGACTTTGTGACTAATAAGTCTTGGGTTCGATTCCCACAAGGGGGTTTTCCCATATTTATTGGGTTTCCTCCTGAAATGGTGTATAGGCATTATGCCTAGTGGAGATGGATATGATCGGGTGGTTCCGCTAGTGGCACGATGATGCTCCAGTGATCCGTCATTGATCCAAATTTGCCGTTAAAATATGTGTAATTTTTTCACGCATAATAACCAGAACCATAAATAATACAACATAGGGGTCTATGGCATTATAGTCTAGTAACATCTTAGAGGTGGGATAAGGCTTAGAGACCATTAGTTCTGGGTTCGATTCCCACAAGGCGTTTTTTCATATTTATTGGATTTTCTCCTGAATTGATGTATAGGCATTATAGCCTAGTGGGGATGGACATGATCCGATGGTTTTCGTTCCTCCTGAATTGGTGTATAGGCATTATAGCCTAGTGGAGACGGATATAATCTGATGGTTTTCGCTTGTGACATGATGATACTTCAGTAATCTGTCAATGATACAAATTTATCGTTAAAAAAATACAATATAGGGGGAAATAAGTGTAATTCTTTCTTTCTTTGCTAAAAATTTCGTTGTAGGGAAATCTATCTTGCATTATTTTCTAATTAAAGTATACATTTTTTTATCAAAGATTATCTTGCATTATTTTCTAATTAAAGTAATACATTTGTTTTAATCAAAGATAAGATAGCATACATTATTAGAAATTATCCAATTGGGGATATCTTGTGACTTGGTAAGGGGTAACCTTCATTTGCTACCTAACATCACGGTTAACTTTTAACTAGTGATTGTTGATTACAAATCTATCATTAAACCTCTAATTGATTTCAACGGCAATCTAATTCACTCTTAATACTACATCGTTGTCCTTCACAGGACTCGAACCTTTAACATCTTAATTAGAAAGAAGCATCATTTTATACATCTAGATATCAGTAAAAAAAGGCACTTTGGTATTAAACCTTTATATAGTGAGTTACTATTTTAGGTTTTTAAATTTGATTCTAAGTAAATAAAACAATTATTTTGTGTTTTTGAAGTTTCTGCTAATGTGATGGTGTGGTTAACCTAGCGTGGGAGTGTTTGGGTTCATTTATATATCTATTCAAATTTAATTGCATAACGTGAAACGTGGAAGTGTTTGCGTTCATTTATATTATCATCATACTCGGTAAATCCCTTCAATAACAAAGCTTAGATAGGGTCTGAGGAGAGTAAGGTGTTGTTTGTTTTTGTAGACATAAACTGTCATCAAGCTGATTTCATCTGTTTTCATGTCTGCAACTGAAGATATGATCTGAAACTCTACAAGCTGAAAATATAAGACTGTTTGTTTTCATAAATTAATAATGTCTGCACAAACTAAATCATCATACATTCATGAGCAACTACATGAACTTTGTTTTATTTTCCAAATCAAAACATCCTAAACCAATTACCTCAACTACACATTCAACATCCAACATATCCATGATCCAACTCA
Organism: Scalesia atractyloides; assembly: GCA_947069175.1. NCBI lineage: Eukaryota > Viridiplantae > Streptophyta > Magnoliopsida > Asterales > Asteraceae > Scalesia > Scalesia atractyloides. The sequence continues at coordinate 9,112,157 of CAMTDV010000016.1, read as the reverse complement.
CATTATTAACTTGGAAAAAAATTAATTAATTAATGTATCATGTTACGAACCTAGACATTGCCGACAAGAGATCTCTGTTGTTATTAGAGTGCAAAATAACACAAAGTAAATTATACCCATAAATTCCATATGGCACCCTTTGATTCCTTCACCATAAAGGGTCTGTAATTGTGGTGGTTTGGAGTTCGTAGGAGGCGTCTGGGGAATTTGTCGCCGACGGAGATGGTGGCGGAGATTTTGGTGGAGAATTTGAGGGGTGGGTGGGTGAAGGGGCGGTGGGGTTTAGTTGTGGAAGAGAGGAGCCTGGTGATGGAGAGTGAAGCGGTGGCGGTGGCCATAGTGGTGCTAGTTGTGGTGGCGGTGGTTGAAGAAGAAGTTAAAGTGGGGGTTTAGAGATTTGTTGAGTTCTGATCTGTTTTAAGGGTATTTGAGTTTTGTGAAGGTGTTTGACGAAAGGGTTCCATAACTTTTTTTAAAGATGAAAGAAGCCATTTTCAGATCAGATCTGTTTAAAAAACAAACAGTCTTCAAGGTAACGTCTGCGTGCCTGCAGACATCAGCTCCTTGAAGATGTTATAAGAAAAAACAAACACCCCTAAGACGTAAACAGTCTTGCATCTACTCCGTAGGAATAGAGAGGCTCCTTCCAGTGAGACCCCCGGCTCGATAGTAATTTTGCATCAAGCCTTGGACATAAGGCACATAACACTAAGCAATTAAGATAAAGGCCAATTAGTGCATGTCTTGTCTTTCGGCTATCAACGCCACCACATGATGCATGATTAACCATCCCCCTTTAACGTTATTTTCGCAAAATTAGTAAAATAACGTTAGAATTTGTGCACTTTCACTTTTGCCCCAGAGCGCCCATACATATATGCATTATATGCGCATAACGTTATTTTCACGAAACTAGTAAAACAACGTTAAAATTAGTGCACTTTCACTTCGGTACATTTATACATCTATTGAAATTAAATTACATAAACTAATCATTGTGGTCTAATGAACTAATTATATTTAAGTAGTGATCTTTTTTTTTGCGCAATGTGGCAGAAATTCGGTATATGTAAAAAAATATAAAATAATATTTACAATAATATTGACCTTATCAATTAAAAGTTACAAATTATCGGATAGTGAAAAATATTGTAAATACTGAAATTGACTCGTATTGAAACATGAAAATGAATACTACTATATGCATTACAAATTTTAAAAACTTAATTACACAAAAGTTTTCTAATCTAACACAAGAAAAAAAAACTCGTGATATGCCCAAAACGAATAACAACACGTGTTTAACGACTATCAAAAACCATAAAAACAAATACCGGTTGTCAATTTCATGTTTCAGTTCGTTACGTCATCGGTATATTCCGATAATACTGAACAAGTACCGTTGTTGTTCGGTCAGTATTGCTAGTTTCATCACGGTACTAGAATTCACTATTATTGTGCATTACTATTCACAACTCGGTTTCGAAGGTTTATGTTTAGACGTAGATAAACATAAACGCATCACAACTTATTTTCTAAATTTATAAAATATTATTTTAAAAATTATTAGAGTAAAACAAAATCGTTTAAAACTAATTCACTGGTGGTGACCCATTTATGAAAAGGTTCATAAACTCTTGTACATTGTTCAATCGAGAGACACATAACATACAAAGCTATAAACCGAACCAGGTTGGTCAGTATCTTGTCAACTCTGGTTATAGCCTAGTGGTCAAGAGGAATTATCTCTTGTAGGAGACCAAGGTTCAATCCCTGAGAGATGTAAGTATTTAAGGGGAAAAAATAGCCGTTAAAAAAAACATTTTTAGTAGAGAATGATTGATAAACTGTTTTCGCCTTATCGGTTTCGACCAAACCAGTTCTTTAAGGACAGTGGGTCAGGTTAAAACCCGGTTTGAAAATCCAAACCGGGTTTCTTTTGTATCATCTCTATTTGGATCATGGATAGAAAGGCATGTGGGCCAAACTTGTACCTATAGGATATACATGAATGGGTCTGGGCTAGTCCAGGCCCGACCGTTTTCGCTTAGAAGGTTTGGTTGGACGTAAACTAACATTACAAGTGAAATACTGTATTATGTTTGCAAGTAAAATATGAAATTAAAATTGATATATTGTGTTTTAGGAGGTTAGGTTGGACATAAATCATAAATCTAGGGGTTTATTTTTTTAATTGTAGCATGTTAACATGACATCAGTTAAACAAGATGGTCGCGTCATAAATCATTTCGCCTTTTTAGCTCAAAACCTCTCCGTTTCCCAAATTTAGAAATGCCGTGTTATCATTTGATTGGTTCTCAATCGCACCACTTTCAGTTTCTAAGGCCAAAATCTCGTAAAAATTGAATTTTAAGGTCACACCAACGCTATTTACGATATATACATATATCTTCAACCTAATGTCTATTGTTTGTCAAAAAAAAATAACGGAAAAAGGTTGATCAAAATGGTTATTTCATCAACAAACTCAAATATTTTGGTGTCGCAATGATATACCAAGAACCAAAAACTTGAATCCCTTGTCGATTTAAAATCAATTCGGAGAACTTTTTCTGAAATATTTTGGTATCACAATAGCATAACCGGATCGCACGAAGAGCACATAAAAATGAACAATAACAATGCAATCAATAAAGATGAAATCAAAGTCATAGCATTTGGCTTAGAAGACCCATCACTATCTTCACCATAGTCATTTTCATCATCCTCTACACCTCCGTCACCACCGGTCCACTTCCCAAGCTTGTTGCTCATGAATCTTAATAAGTGTAAGGTCCTAAAACCGGATACATAACTGGTCTGGTTGAGTACTGTTAAAAAACCTCTATATTAACCGGTCAATTACGGGTAGACTAGTTGAACTGAAATCTCATTTACTACTTCAAGCTACGTATTTTTGTTTATTGCGTGCTTCATATTCATATTTTGTTAATATCATAAATCTATGCTAGAAGTTACATTATTTACATAATTTATTTTAATTTATTACTTTTTAACAACAATTTGTTACACCTAAATTCCACTTAGTGATCTGGCATTTTCAACTAAAATTACAGTTATAAAGATTAACAACTTGGGAAAAATTGAAAAAAACATATATTTTCTAACAAAGACGAGATCGAACCTGCTACCAAGCACGCTGTAACACCCCAACCGATGGCGGAAACATCGGGATGAGACGAAAACGAGATTGCTCATTGCTCACAACATTATTAAGTGACAATAATTAATTAAACCATATTTCATTTCATAAGGATTGTCAAATACATCAATGTAACAAAACAAAGAACAATCTAACATTTGCAAAGTCATAACAAAATTGATACGTCGACATTAAACCTAACGTCTAATTTGTGTGTATCTAGTCCTTGCTATATTGTTTTCATAGCGTCATCTCCTTCAACCTGTAACATGTTTTAAAATAAAGTCAATGCAAAAGCAAAGGCGAGTACACAAGTTTAAGCATAGCATACGTATACGAATAAAGTTTTGACAATCCTCATGGCAACTAAATCTATACAAGAGCAATATCAAGGCATGCAATGCTAATAATCAAACCAGTAACGCAATCACGATGTTTTAACATGACCTCACGTGTAAATCGATGGAGGTGGATGCGTGAATTCCTATAGCGCTAAGCATGTCAAACAAAGGCTAAAAATAGTTAATGACTAAAGCATAGCACAACGTTTATCCCTAGACAAGCAACAAGTATACGATTCAAGTAGTCATGTGTATAGGATTGTTTGTGCGTTTCATAAAGTTTAAGTGTTTGTGATTTTTGTATATGGAAACATGTTACACCCAAAAAGTGATATAAACAAAAGTGGGTCGAGTGTACTCACAAAATTGCTAAGTCTTCTTTGGAAATTCCACGACGAGTTGATGAGTGGGAGAAAGGGGACATCGAGGTCACCTTAAACATGGCAAACGAATGTACATGAATAATAGAAGTTACGACGAAGGATTCGAATTGGAGTGGAAAGTACGTATATAGTTAACATCGTTTAAGAAAGGAATTTCTAAATTAAATTCATCAAAAGGGTTGTAGGAGTGTTGTCAAATAATTAATATATATATTTGACGAAAAGCATATTGGGTATATATATATTTATATTCCAACGAATTGTATGAGATATATATGTATATTGTCGAATGGTGTACAAATATATTTGTCGAAAGTAAAATAAATATGTTTCGTCGCAAGTAAAATAAATAAGTATATTTGTCGAGAGATATGATAAATATATCTATATTTTGTCGATGAATATAATAAGTAAACATGTTTTGTCAAAAGTTTAGTAAATAAGTATGTTTGTCGAGAATTGTAATAAATAAATTTATATTTTGTCGATGAATATAATAAGTAATTATGCTTTGTCAAAAGTGTAGTAAATAAGTATATTAGTCGAGAATTGTAATAAATAAATTTATATTTTGTCGATGAATATAATAAGTAAATATGCTTTGTCAAAAGTATAGTAAATAAGTATATTAGTCGAGAATTGTAATAAATAGATTTATATTTTGTCGATGAATATAATAAGTAAATATGCTTTGTCAAAAGTATAGTAAATAAGTATATTAGCCGAGAATTGTAATAAATAGATTTATGCTCTTGTCGAAAAGCATAATAAAGAAAGTAAGTATATTTTTGTCGACAAAAAAACTATATCGATAAATATATTCCGTCGAATAGTTCAAATAATAAATATATTTTATCGAGTAGTTTAATAATATATCTTGTAGAATAGTTTAATAAATATATTACTTGTAGAAAATCGGGCAGAGTTTCCTCTTGTTTTTGGACGATCCCGACATACAAGTGTCGATATTATTTGTCAAAACGCAATAATTACGAAACAATATATATATTTATGTCTACAAATTTTATAAGGTTCGGTTACGTGATTATGACACTAATTAAATACAAAACAATATAAATAATAACATAAAAATTTTGCGGCGTTAAAAGTATACAGTGACGTGTTTTGATTTGGGTTGACTAAAGCATTGACTGAACTTGGCCCCGAATACCGAACCGAACATCGAATCTGACTGGTTTGACTGGCGTTGACTGTTTGACCAGGTTTGACTTTCGTTGACCAAGTTGACCAGGTTTGACCGAACACCAAACGAGACACGAAACGAACATGGTCTGAACCGAAACCCGAACAGGAACTGTCGTTTACTGATGTTGTCTCGAACCCGCGACTGTTTGACCACAGTTGACCAGGTTTGACCTGGTTTGACCGAACGCCAAACTGAAACGAGACCCGAATCGATTGAACCAAATCTGTCTGTTGACTGATGTTGACCAGCTTGACCGGGTTTGACCCGGTGTTACCGAGTAAACTCGGACAACTGAGTCGTACCGAGCCGAGTCGCCAAACTTGGCTAAACCCGAAACGCTTGAGCTCGAACCCGAACCCTAATCAAGCCTGAACCGAGTTGACACTGAAACTGAAACTGAAACAGAATTACATACTCGAACCGAATACTGAACCGAGAAATCGAAACCTGAACTGAGACTAACCTTTACCGAACCGAGATTGGAATTGTTGAACATGAAATCTAACCCGAACAGGAACTTGAACCGAAGCGTTGAAGCTCGTCGGAAGGAGATCCGGACTGCCGCCGCTTACGAGGGCGCTGTCGTCGACCCGCCGTCGCTCCCTTGTCGCTGCGGCTTGCTGCTGCTTCGCTGGCTGCCGATGTCGCGCCGCTGGAGGTGACGGCTGCTGCCGCCTTTGATCGAAATCCCTCGGAGCCGTCATAGCCGCGCCACCACCACCACCACCTACCTTCTCTCTATCTCGCCTCTCTCTCCTCACAGCTCTCTCTCTCTCTCTGTCTGTAAGTATAAAAGCGGGTGTGTGTGTGTCGGGTTTAAGAGGTCGCAGGGAGGTATGAGTGTGAGAGGTGTTACCGGAGAAGAAGGGCGCCGCCAGAGACGGCGCCGGTCGCCGAAAAACGCCGAGAAAAGGGGGTGGCGGCTGGTGTTGAGGGGTTGAAGGGAACTTGCGGCTGAAGAGGTGAAGGGGTTTTATTTATTTGAAATTAGGTTTAGGGTTTAGTTAGGTTTAGGTGGTGTGTTGGGCCAAGGCCTGTTAACCCGATCTAACGTTTTTTGAGTGGCCCGAACGTACCGACGAGATCCGATTTCAAGTACAAGTTTTATAAAACGTCGAATTTATTATTATTATTATTATCTAGAAAATAATAAAAATACGAGGCGTTACAGTCTCCCCTCCTTTAGGAAATTTCGTCCCGAAATTTATTCAAGAGGAAGACTTGAAAGGAATTGGTTAAGGAATTGAGGGTTAACGGTCAAGACTTGAAGTTCTGGATACGTGAGGGTAAGCATGGAGTTTAGAGCAACGAAGAGTTAGGTTTGCAACAAGAAGTTGTTTGACTAGGATGATTTGAGGCATCAAGCTTAAGTAAAACGTATATGTATGCGTATAGGAGAGTGGTTTAAACGAGCTTGAATAACTCAAATGATATGCCATCTAAGCAGAAAAGCTCTCGTGAGAAGTGGTATGCAGTTTAATGGTGAGTGTGGTCGAACCGTAGGTTGCTGAAAAGTTCACTCGACTTTGAAGAGCATTAATAAATCTCGATTTTGTAGAGAGTTGCTTAATGATGGAAAACGAGAAGGTTAGGTATTTTAAAATAAGCTAGTTATCGAGGTAGCGGCCAATCAAGCGTGTCGCTATCTACGAGAACGGGAGATAACTTTAAAGTAAGAAGGCATTTAGGGTTTGAATGCTTACACGATTGATTGTAAACGAGGTTGCATAAAAAGACAAGGTTAACGGGAGTAACGGAGGCATAAGAGCGGACGATTGATTCGATCAACGATTACTCGTGTAAGGATGGCATATGTATACGAACAAACAAAAATGTTACGTTAGGGATTAAGACTCGTTGTGGATAATCGGGTAGCGCGCACTTAGCAATGCAGTTGTGAGTTGTTTAAAGCTGGCGTGTTAGGTCATATTATGGTCTGTAAATCACCGAATTTCTCATGGCACGTATTACGAAAGTTTGGCAGCAGGGTGAAAACACTTATGTATAGGAAGCACCAGCGGCGTATCCACCATGTTTTGACCACGTTGCGACCGTTTCGTTACTCGATGCAATGTTACGTTCCGTGTGTTACCATACGCGGTAGTACACTCTATGGTTCTCATGCGCTTATCGCTATAATCCCGTGTGCACCCGCGATTATACCGACCATCACATGATCCGCATCGCTTGTACTAGCAGCGCATGAATAAAGGTGTATATAAATTCTGAAAATAAGTTTGCGTGCGTGTAAGAATGTAGTGCGTAGGCATGTTTGCGTGCAAATAGCTTGTGGCCCACGTAAGCGAATCCCTCGGGTTTCGCTCGCGCATAGGCACGAATATGAATACGAGTACAAGTATAGGTATGTGTATGAGTATAAGCATAAGTATGGAAATAAGTATAAGCATGGATATAAGACGTATATGCATGAATGTGATGATAAGTATAAGTGTAATACCCCTGTAACACCCCTGCCCCTCGTTATCACCAATATTGTCCGTTTTGCCCTTGATGGGTGGCCCATCCAGGAACTCACGACTTTGTTTTTGGTTGCCCTGGTGGAGACTTCCCAGGAGGTCACCCATCCTAGTACTACTCCCACTTGAGCACGCTTAACTGTGGAGTTCTCCTCTCATCCACTAGCATTAAGCCCAAAACGCGTTGGTGATTTTAGAGGTAGGACATTACTTACGAGCCAGGAATCTCTCCTGTCCACGGACGATGTTGGGAGGTATGCCATTAGGTGTTATAATAAGCATGAAAAAATGATACGTTATTTTCATGAACATGAATATGTGTATAATTATGAACGTCAACAAGTGTAACAGACGATAATGGTGCGTATGATATGAATTGAATGCCACGAATTTATTTACATAAAATAGTCGAGAAATCAGGGTATGTAAAACGAATGATACGTTTAAAATGTTATGCAACAGTTGACTAAACCATGTACGAGGATACGCATGTATTGTTGTTTGAGCAAAACTTTGAGGTTATCGCTTCTAAAATAGGCTTAAGTTTAACTTAGAATATAGGATCTAGTGTGTGAATATAAAGGAATATAAGGTACTTATTGATTATGCGTTACGTATTTTGTAAAGGACGGGAGTGCTACTATTTGTTTTAAAAGAATTTAAGTAGGTCGAAAATGGTTGGTCTTCATAAAGTTTTCTTGCCCACGTGTTTTGAAACTCATGTGACATTTCGGGAGGTGTATGATAAGGTATTAAAATAGTAAGTTCGCATTGTTTTCAAAGGATATAAGAGATTTGAAATTTTAGTGGTGCTTGTGAAACGTTGACCCTTGAGAGGAAATCTGGGGTAATGGATTTAATTATCGTTGAAAAGTATTTAGCAAAACGTTCTCTTAATCGTGATAAGAGGTTTAGAGGGTGTTTGGGGTTGAGTTTTGAAAATAGATTATGCGTTCTGAATAATCAAAATCAGATAATTAGTTGTAACAAAACATACTGTAGGAAGATAGTGTTTGGATTTAATTATGTTATTTGATATCACAATAATCAGGTAATTAACTATTTGAGTGTTTGAAAAAAATATATATATATATACATGTATATATAAAGTTATAAATAGACGAGCTTTGATCTCTAAAATACGTAAAACAAATCAGTTTTTTTTTTTTTTTTTTATTATTATATATATATATATATTTTTTCCAAACACTAAAAAAAAATAGATTTTTTTATTTATTTATTTATTTAATATTTGTGCCTCCAAACACAAAACAAAATATTAGGTTGCAAAACTATCCCAAACACACCTTTAGTATAACGATCCCATAATGCCTAAAAGATATTATTCTTTTTTTTTTTTTTTTTTTTTTTTTTTTTACAAACGAAAATTTGTAACATAGAGTTATTGCGTGAGCGTGTTTTAGTGATTAAGTTAAACATAAGACTTGTGGGCAAGGTATTCGTTAGGCCGATTAAGTTGGCAGGTAGCATTCTATCGAGTTTTTGAAAATCGTAAAACAAAACGTTTCATGTGGTGACCCGGTATATGCGTGTGGGATTTATATGAAATAGATTACCGGATGGGAAATACGTTTGATAAAATAGTACGTTTTGAAATTCGTCTAAGTAAGAATTTTGACAACATGGTAAAGGATTTAGGTATACAATTTAAACATGTGGTTTGTGTAATAAAGTCTCCAAGAAAGAGGGTTGGTAACGATCACCGAGATATGGGAACCCACCCCTAATCCGTTGGTGAGGTCGTTTTAAGGAAGGAAGGAAACGAAGTTTGATTCGTCTAGGTAAGGAATTCACTCCTATCTCGACGACGGTCTCCATTTCGGACTTTCCGAGAAATATAAGTCTAGTTGGTGACGTTTTGAAATCATGTATGCAAATAATGTATAAGTGGATGAAAAGGTTTAATATGAATTGCGTAAAAACCTTAAAATAAATTAGAAACTTGAAAGAAAGGGTAACAAGTATATAAAAAGTCATGTATAAATTGAAATGGTATAAAAGAGAGTCTCAGAAAACATTAGACTGTTTCGGGTAAAGAAACGTCGACTATTCCAAAGTGAATCGAAGATCCTTTCGAATTAGAGAAACGTGCTTTGGCCTATAGGTAAAACGCTCTCGTCGAGAAGCGATTAACGGCGTTTTACCCTTCCAGTTATTACACGTCTCTAATCGATTGGAAAATCGAAACTTTGGCGAGATTGAAAATCGAGGAATGGGACTTAATCGACAAGGTGCGGGTTTCACCCCTAACTTGACGATTTCGTACCCTAAGTGTGGTTGGCACTCTTCGGGTCAAAATTAATTTCGACACTTTGACGAGAGTCCACTAGAGTTTGAATGGGAAGTTTTCCATCAAGGTGTGGATGTCACTCCTAACTTGATGGTGTAACCTCGTAAAAATATAAAGAATAAGCGTAATGAGAATCGTTCACCAAATTGTGGATATCACGCCTATTTCGGTGAAGTCGTCTCACTTATGTAATACGAGTGTTTTCGAGTTTAGTATAATCGAGTAAAATGCATTAGGGAAGGCGTATGATTGAAATAGTGTAACGAGTAAGAACACGTAAAGCATTTCATAAATTTAACATATAAGAGACGTTTTAAGAAATTAGCATGTGAATCACGTATGGTCAAGTATGGTACTTAACTATAGACTAGGTCAAAAGCATAGCAATTTGCCTAATTCCCTATAGTTATGGCTCTGATACCAATCTGTAACACCCCAACCGATGGCGGAAACATCGGGATGAGACGAAAACGAGATTGCTCATTGCTCACAACATTATTAAGTGACAATAATTAATTAAACCATATTTCATTTCATAAGGATTGTCAAATACATCAATGTAACAAAACAAAGAACAATCTAACATTTGCAAAGTCATAACAAAATTGATACGTCGACATTAAACCTAACGTCTAATTTGTGTGCATCTAGTCCTTGCTATATTGTTTTCATAGCGTCATCTCCTTCAACCTGTAACATGTTTTAAAATAAAGTCAATGCAAAAGCAAAGGCGAGTACACAAGTTTAAGCATAGCATACGTATACGAATAAAGTTTTGACAATCCTCATGGCAACTAAATCTATACAAGAGCAATATCAAGGCATGCAATGCTAATAATCAAACCAGTAACGCAATCACGATGTTTTAACATGACCTCACGTGTAAATCGATGGAGGTGGATGCGTGAATTCCTATAGCGCTAAGCATGTCAAACAAAGGCTAAAAATAGTTAATGACTAAAGCATAGCACAATGTTTATCCCTAGACAAGCAACAAGTATACGATTCAAGTAGTCATGTGTATAGGATTGTTTGTGTGTTTCATAAAGTTTAAGTGTTTGTGATTTTTGTATATGGAAACATGTTACACCCAAAAAGTGATATAAACAAAAGTGGGTCGAGTGTACTCACAAAATTGCTAAGTCTTCTTTGGAAATTCCACGACGAGTTGATGAGTGGGAGAAAGGGGACATCGAGGTCACCTTAAACATGGCAAACGAATGTACATGAATAATAGAAGTTACGACGAAGGATTCGAATTGGAGTGGAAAGTACGTATATAGTTAACATCGTTTAAGAAAGGAATTTCTAAATTAAATTCATCAAAAGGGTTGTAGGAGTGTTGTCAAATAATTAATATATATATTTGACGAAAAGCATATTGGGTATATATATATTTATATTCCAACGAATTGTATGAGATATATATGTATATTGTCGAATGGTGTACAAATATATTTGTCGAAAGTAAAATAAATATGTTTCGTCGCAAGTAAAATAAATAAGTATATTTGTCGAGAGATATGATAAATATATCTATATTTTGTCGATGAATATAATAAGTAAACATGTTTTGTCAAAAGTTTAGTAATAAGTATGTTTGTCGAGAATTGTAATAAATAAATTTATATTTTGTCGATGAATATAATAAGTAATTATGCTTTGTCAAAAGTGTAGTAAATAAGTATATTAGTCGAGAATTGTAATAAATAAATTTATATTTTGTCGATGTATATAATAAGTAAATATGCTTTGTCAAAAGTATAGTAAATAAGTATATTAGTCGAGAATTGTAATAAATAGATTTATATTTTGTCGATGAATATAATAAGTAAATATGCTTTGTCAAAAGTATAGTAGATAAGTATATTAGTCGAGAATTGTAATAAATAGATTTATGCTCTTGTCGAAAAGCATAATAAAGAAAGTATATTTTTGTCGACAAAAAAACTAATATCGATAAATATATTCCGACGAATAGTTCAAATAATAAATATATTTTATCGAGTAGTTTAATAAATATATCTTGTCGAATAGTTTAATAAATATATTACTTGTAGAAAATCGGGCAGAGTTTCCTCTTGTTTTTGGACGATCCCGACACACAAGTGTCGATATTATTTGTCAAAACGCAATAATTACGAAACAATATATATATTTATGTCTACAAATTTTATAAGGTTCGGTTACGTGATTATAACACTAATTAAATACAAAACAATATAAATAATAACATAAAAATTTTGCGGCGTTAAAAGTATACCGTGACGTGTTTTGATTTGGGTTGACTAAAGCATTGACTGAACTTGGCCCCGAATACCGAACCGAACATCGAATCTGACTGGTTTGACTGGCGTTGACTGTTTGACCAGGTTTGACTTTCGTTGACCAAGTTTTGACTTTTGTTGACCAAGTTGACCAGGTTTGACCGAACACCAAACGAGACACGAAACGAACATGGTCTGAACCGAAACCCGAACAGGAACTGTCGTTTACTGATGTTGTCTCGAACCCGCGACTGTTTGACCACAGTTGACCTGGTTTGACCGAACGCCAAACTGAAACGAGACCCGAATCGATTGAACCAAATCTGTCTGTTGACTGATGTTGACCAGCTTGACCGGGTTTGACCCGGTGTTACCGAGTAAACTCGGACAACTGAGTCGTACCGAGCCGAGTCGCCAAACTTGGCTAAACCTGAAACGCTTGAGCTCGAACCCGAACCCTAATCAAGCCTGAACCGAGTTGACACTGAAAATTGAAACTGAAACAGAATTACATACTCGAACCGAATACTGAACCGAGAAATCGAAACCTGAACTGAGACTAACCTTTACCGAACCGAGATTGGAATTGTTGAACATGAAATCTGACCCGAACAGGAACTTGAACCGAAGCGTTGAAGCTCGTCGGAAGGAGATCCGGACTGCCGCCGCTTACGAGGGCGCTGTCGTCGACCCGCCGTCGCTCCCTTGTCGCTGCGGCTTGCTGCTGCTTCGTTGGCTGCCGATGTCGCGCCGCTGGAGGTGACGGCTGCTGCCGCCTTTGATCGAAATCCCTCGGAGCCGTCATAGCCGCGCCACCACCACCACCTACCTTCTCTCTATCTCGCCTCTCTCTCCTCACAGCTCTCTCTCTCTCTGTCTGTAAGTATAAAAGCGGGTGTGTGTGTGTGTCGGGTTTAAGAGGTCGCAGGGAGGTATGAGTGTGAGAGGTGTTACCGGAGAAGAAGGGCGCCGCCAGAGACGGCATCGGTCGCCGAAAAACGCCGAGAAAAGGGGGGTGGCGGCTGGTGTTGAGGGGGTTGAAGGGAACTTGCGGCTGAAGAGGTGAAGGGGTTTTATTTATTTGAAATTAGGTTTAGGGTTTAGTTAGGTTTAGGTGGTGTGTTGGGCCAAGGCCTGTTAATCCGATCTAACGTTTTTGAGTGGCCCGAACGTACCGACGAGATCCGATTTCAAGTACAAGTTTTATCAAACGTCGAATTTATTATTATTATTATTATTATCTAGAAAATAATAAAAATACGAGGCGTTACACACGCTAGCGTTCATGGTAAGTTGATCGATCAAGGCAGCCGATTTCGGCTCTACACTGTACGCTTTCTCGTACTTGAGCTCTAATCCTTCGCCAGACGCCACGAAAAACGCCCCGTTCATAAGAATATCCCCTTCACTCCTCCAATTCCACCCCTTCCAGTGCTCTTGTGCTGTTTCCACCCTCTTTGTCACCTATTCGATCATCTTTCCCATGTTAAAATCATAAAAATCCAAGCAGTGTTATCTGGTGGCGGAACCAGAAACTTTTTAATCAAAGGAGTTCTCTTCTATATTGGTTACGGTGTCCAACTTATGTTTTTTATATAAAAAAAATCCAATTGTTATATATAAAAATCCACAAATTTTTTTTTCATTTACCATAAACCGATCCAAATTCAAAATGTGTCTAACTGAACCGAATAAAACCGATTTATTCAATTTATCCGGTCCAGTTATCCGACTAAACCGGTATTATTCGATTTATTCGAATGAATTTAGTTCCGTTATCCACATAAGCAATATTTATGAAACTGAAAACCGAACTGACAATTCAGTTCGGTTTTTCCGATTACGAAAATATTTCTCTTTCCAGTTTTTTTTTTTACTTTTTAATTTTTTGAACATCCCTTCTCAACAAACCCTCTTGACCCTTTTGGTTCCGCTTCTTTTTTTATCAAACGTTTAAAAACATTTTGTACCTCCTTAGTGTTACGATTAGCGGGAGCCGTATACCGGTTACCCTGACTATTAATCGTCGGATTCCCACTCCCTCCGATCGCATACATCTCCCACCTCGAATACACATTATTAACAACATGTATATACCCTCGCCGGCATCTAGGCATCCGTTGCACCAAACTTTTACCAAAATGGTTAAATGCGATAGTCACCTGCATACCCGAATCGGGCAAGTACTCATCGCTATGCCCAAGCAGCATCACTTCATCATGATGCGAAAAAAAGTTGTTCGATATCGTAATCCCTGTTGAACCCATCACCGCATCTATCAACCCGTCTTTACAATGTGACAACGAGCAGTGATCGATCCAAATGTCCCGTGACCCGAATATGGATATCCCGTCCCCATCGGACCTTGTTCTGTACCCGAAATGGGTCGGGCTGGTCCGGATCATGGTGTTACCGGATTGGTAACAATGGTGGATGTGGATGTTGTGGATGTGGATGTTGTGGATGATGATGTTTGTTATGTATTGGAGAGTAATGCAGCCGCCCCCGGTGACGTGGACGTTTGCGCCGCGGCCATCGAGGGTTTTAAAGCTGTTGAAAATGAGTTCTTGTGAGAGTTGGATGTGCATGTTGGTTGGGAAGATTATCCAAAGATGACCACGTACCGGGGGGTTCCAGGGCGAGGGTTTATTACATCGTGATCGGAGGAATCGGTCACGATGTAATAGCGCCCGCCTTTGTCGCCTGCGGCATATTGGCCAAAGCCTATCCGCAGTCGGCCAAACGCTGGCGGTTGAGATGCCAGTTTGGGTCGCATCGCCAGCAGTCGTCGATTGGGTTGCCGGTTAAGCATGAAGTTGAGGAGTCAATGTGGTATGAAATGAACTTATAATCATAGAATCGACTTGATCATCAGATTATAGATTATAAGTTATGCTAGCATTTCTCTTCTTGTGATTGATACATTCACCCTCCCTGTAACAGATATTAATGTTTTAGTAAGTATAAGAGGTAGATTTTAAGTAGTGTAAAATTCAAATATAAATGAGTTTTAACATACAAAACACCTTCAACGTAAAAAGTAAATTTTTACAGTAGTAGAGTAGTTAAAAAAATAAATGCCAAATGTAAAAAGATCGGGATTTTACAGTAGTAGAGTAATTATAATTATATAATTAATCTATTAGTGTAAAATCATGATTTTTTTTTCAATTATGGGACTAAAATACGTGCTTAATAAGATGAAAAAAAAATCAAATAAGAAATTCTCTCTTTCATTTCTTACGTCAAGGGTATTTTGTATGTTAAGACTCATTTGTACATTAACTTAACCCTTTAAGAACAAATAGATTTTAAGCGGTGTGTTGGCGAAAAAAACATATTGTAAAAAGTCGTTACCTATATATTTTAGCTATCAGTTTATTACTAAAATGATATCGTTTTGCTTAATTATATAGTTCTTGCAATTTTCTTTTTTACATCTAAATTATATTACTAAAATGTCCTCGTGAATATGACAACTATCTTTAAGATTTTCAGGGAGTAAATCCTATGCATAGCAATTAGCAAAGCTAAATTTTTTCACGAAGATATATATAATTTTATAAAGTGTAGATATTATATATCAAAATTAATATAGAGAATGGTTTTTTTTTTTAATTCCACCCCTCTTTGTCACATTTTCAATAAAAAACAAACCGCAAAAACGAAATGATTTAGTTCTTAAACTAACTAAACCGGCAGATTTACTTCAGTGTTAACAATTCAAACCATTCTTAACGGTTTATCAATAACCAATGAATAGTGAAATGAAAAAAAAAAGCAAAAGTGCACAATGTAGACAGAGGGACCAACCCCATAATATCTTGAACAAAGAAAAAGTAAACAAAGTGAACTAATTATATTATTATATTAACAATTGGCTCAAGATAGACTTAAAAGAAAAAAAAAACACCCACTAATCATCTTTACAAATTACCTGGTTTTGTCTACAAGTTTTTATGCATATCCTTATTACAATAAACACTTTAATCATTAAAACTTTAATTTAAATATATGCTTGATATATGCTTGATTAAGCATGATATTTATTTCCCAAGTTAATTTTACTAAACAGTTAAAATAAGAGGATGGAAAATTGATTATTATGTTTTTTTTTCTAAAAAGTAACATATATTCATGGCTTGTTAACAAATTTACACACCATACTTACTACCAAAAGTTATCACTTTTAATCATTAATAAAACATACTTATCACTATTTTACCAAAATATGTATTTGTTTGCAATTTGCTCCTTTAATTATTATATTTTTTTCTAAAGTTATGGCCCATAAAGATTTAGGTCTATATAATTAACAAATAACAATATATCATCAACATACAAAAATCTAAAAGCTACATACATACAAATTAGATATTCCAAACATAGTTTGCTTTTAAGTTACACATTCTTGATACATTTTATATACTTTTTTTTAAATTCAAACAATCTTCATTAAAATGCCAAAGTAACAAATTACAAACAAGTGGCAGGTAAATGGGCAACAAACTGCGCCGCAACGCCCTTTTGAATTGCAAAAAAAATATATATATGCTTCAACAAGGCACATAACTTAACATGGGTAAGAAATTACATTTTTTTGAAAACATGTAAAGTAAGCTAGAAAACAAAGTAAAGTAAGGTACATTGGGGCAGAAAATGATGTACCTTTGAATATCTTGAGAAAAAGTTCAGGGGAAGGGTGTTGACCAGGTAGTGTTAGATTCTGGAACTCCATTGTTGCATCAGCTATGTTCACTAGTAACAGAGTATACAACACCACAATGCAGGTTCTTCTATGCTCCATTAAAATGTGTGTTTATGGAAGAAGGGTATAATGGTAAATAGAAGAGAATGTGGTGAAGATGGAGGAAGAGGTGAGTGGCTAGTTCTCAGTCAGCCTCCACTGATGGTGACTAAGGAATGATGATTTATAATCTGAAGTAAAAGCAAATTTGGGAAGGATTTAATTAGTTGAGGTGGGGTAGCTTTCAAAAGGTAAAAAGATATATTGATAGATTTACTATTTGTCAACTATTTCTAACCTTTTTTCTTAACTAATGTTGTTTTAAATTTCATTTGATTACTGAGGGTTATTTTAACTGCATCATAAACTAATTTTCAGCTAAACCCTCATCTATTATATTAGTTAGATTTGACTTAATAAAATTTGATCTTACATCAATAACCACATCATTAGTTCCCAAGGAATATCAAGATTCCTATGAATTTGTCTTCTCACTAAATAAGATATCTTATATGATTCAAATTCTTATGATTTTCTTGCTCCTGGACCAAACACCGACTCATGTCTCTCGTTCCGTCAGTTGAGTTCGTCGATAAGTAAATAGTAACTCTTAACGTCTTCATTTAAATAAATGTTCTCATTTTTTGCCTTATTCTTCTAACACGTTCTATGAGTTGTGTAAGAGTTATATACATGATTTTCTATTACTCATCTTATATTATACGAGAGGTTTTAAAACAATATGAAGTGTAACTAAATACATAATATGATTATACCTTGTGCGTTGTGTGAGCTTCTCTAGGGTAAGTTCTTTTTCAAAAAAATGTTCATGTATGATTTCAACAACTTTTGTTGTCTACGTAAATCCTCTATGTGCAAAATGTAACACTCTAGTAAAATCCTAAAAATCGGTCGTCGACATAGGATATGTTGGGTTCAACACAGAGCGCTCGTTTTCTAGAGTGTATGACCGTGACACCAGATTATATTATCAGAGGGCAAGGGGATGGTTACCAACTATTATAAAGGGTATACCTTAATAGGTAGTTGTTTGGTCATAGCTTCAACCATTGTAATTTTGATGATGATTTTAAGCTAAAGGTAAACTACAATTCAAGTCCTTGTGGTAAACACCCAATGGCACGTTGAATCCCTATTCACCAAAATTGAACAGTCTAGTCCATGTGCTTGTCGATTTGGATCAATGATGTCCCTGCTGTTAAATGGACGCTTAAATGTCTATGAAAATACTAAAATACCACCCCCCCCCCTCACACACAACTTTAATAACATTATTAGTCCCTCTTGTTAGAATTTAGATATTCCCTCCGATTTCAAATCTTTTAGCTAACTAATATATTCGCTCCAATTTCAATAAAATTACATGCATCATGTCGATTACGTATAACCCCAAACTACTAATTAAGCACCTAAATCAACAAATATGCTTAATTATCACAGGTTTGACCATGTATATGCATATGCTTGATTATCACATGTTTGACCAGTTCAGATCAACTTATCTCGGGGTCAAACATCTCAAAAATCCTAAATCCTAATGACATCCAATTCATCAAATGCTCATAAATCCTAAATCCTAATGACAATGCATGCTTGATTATCACAGTCACAAGTTTAACCAGTTGATCTAGTCAAACAAAACAAGTTATCTCAGGGTTAAACATCTCAAAAATCCGAATTACATCCAATTCATTCCATGCTCATACATCCTAAATCCTAATGACAGTGCATGCATGATATTCACAAGTTTGACTATGCATCATAATCACAGGTTTGACCTGTAAACTCATCTGAAAATGACTTGTGTAAGATTGAGTAGTCAGTTGCCAACCTAACTAACTAAACAACTATCTAAACAACCAACTTATCAAATAACTATGTTGTACATTTTAGTATGCATCATTACTAGTCAAACACGTGAACTTGTACGAGGGTTAAATTGATATGTGCATGATCATATAACCCTATTCAACTTATTGTAATTAACTTCCTAAATCCTATCTAATTAGTCAATTATATCTAATGTGCATTTGACTAATTGATTACAGGTCAACCCTCAAAGTAATAAGCATGATTCAGTGCATTTAATTAACAAACAAATAGGTCGAAACTCAAAGTAATATATATGTGAAATGGACCCCTGCTAACTATCTAGTTAAGTAACTAAAGAACTTATAATTAAATAACTAACTAATGTGAAGTTGACCTCTAAACATGATTTTGTACCATGATCAAACTAATGTGCATTTGACTAATTGATTAAACCAACTGCCACATTGTCCTGCAACTAACAACCAACGCCTATATGCCACATTGTCCTGCAAATAACAACCAACATGCCTATATTAGGGATGTTCAAAAGTACATGTATCCGAATATCCAATCCAAACTATCCGATATCCAAATCCGAACTATTTGAAAATTCAGATATCGTAGTGATTTAAAAAAAACGGATATTTCGGGATATACGAAATATCCGAAAATTTTTAAATTTATTTTTGGATATCCGAAATATATTTCGGATATCCCAAAATACCTAAAGTATCTGAATTATCCGAAAAACATCCGAAGATATCTGATTTAAAATAAATATAAAAAATAACAAGTAACAAATAAAATAGATAATTGGATATTCAGATGTCCGAATCATTATCCGATCGGATATGGAAATTTTGGATACGAATCCAGATAGTGAAACAAGGTATCCAAAAGTTTCGAATATTCGGTTTTGAACACCCCTAGCCAATATGCCTTATTGTCCTTAAATGCATCTGCAAGTCATCCTTTTACTAACAACCAACATGCCACATTGTCCTACACTATCATCCTAAAGCCACCGAGTTAAGTACCCACAATTCAGTCATCATTCAGAAGCCTAGTTAAGTACCCACTATTTTATCACATTAAAACAAACGGAAAACATAAAGCATCCTGCTATTACCATAAACCAATTTACGTATCAGCATTCATGGTTGACTATTACATACCAAAAAAAATGGGTAACCCTGATCATTAATGTTAAAAACCCAAAAAAATGATCAGACCAAAAAAACCCATTTACATTGTTCTATTAAGTTAATAGTTATGCATCATAAAATGTACAAGAAACCACCACCACCAACTCCAAACCCTAATGTCAAAACAGAGCTCTACATTCTAGTTACCTCCAAACCACCACACGATCCAAATTTGGATCCTGATACGATTGTGGGTCCGTTGCACCCTCAATTCGGTTACATTTCCACGTAAAACACACCACATTTCAGATTTTCTACAATACACGCATCAAAAAAAATCATGGTTTTTAAATAAAACTAACACAATGTCGTACTTGTTACGTGGTGGGTATGGAAGAATACGTCATACGACCACATTATCATGGTGATCGAAGGAACAAATGGCTGCCGGAGGGGCTAATCGAAGTTCAAGTAATCGACGGGAAGGGTTTTGAGGAGAGAGGGAGTATTATGATTCTTGGTGTGGAAGATTAGGGATTTAAATGGTGTAAAATGGATAGTTTTTGGTGAAATGACCAAACTACCCTTCACACCATTAACCTTTTAAACGACACATTAACGAACCTTGGGAGGAAGGACATTAATGATCCAAATCGACAAGAGGAGGGACTATAGTGTTCAATTTTTTTAGCAAACAGAGAATCAACGTGTCATTGGGTGTTTGTTTACCACAAGAACTAAAATTCTAGTTTACTTTTAAACTAAAAACTTAGATATGGATTTTTTTTAGAAAAAAAAAAATCTTATTCGCGAAACTTAAAAGACTTGGTGGATAAAAGCTAATAACATGTTTATCAAAGTTTAGGATCATTTAGTTCATGATTTGCCCTCGATGTAACATCCGACCTCTCGTACCACTATTATTTTCCATTTTGTCCTCGATGGGTTGCCTATACAGGAACTCATGGATTTGTTTTTGGTTGCCCCTGTGAACACTTCCTAGGAGGTCACACATCCTAGTATTACTCCGACTTGAGATCACTAAGGGGCTGTTTGTTTAGCTCTTAATAAGACTTTTAATGATTCAGACCTCTTACTGGTTCATGCACTTAATGGTTCAGACTGTTTGTTTCGCGAGCAAATGTCTGAATGATTCAGACATTTGTCTCTGAATGGTTAAATATTATACTGAATCTGAATGATTAAGACCTCTTATATGAATTGGTAAGACATTTGCCTTTGAACGGTTAAGCATTATACTGGCTCTTAATGGTTCAGACCTCTTACTAGTTCAGCACTTACCCATTCAGAGGTTGCCAAACAGCCCCTAAGCCCAAAAATGTTGATTTAAGAGGCGGGGCATGTCATATGAACCAAGAATATCCCTGGGTCACAGCAGATGTGAGATTTTCCTAATGTGTTAAAGAGTCCATGTTAATCTTCTCGATAGTCGGTACCGTTACAATCACCCCACGCCCTTAGGGACTCATAGTCCTCGATGAAGTTTGCCCACCATCGCGGATGGCACTTGTTAGGGATTCGGCCTTGATTAACACACACGAACACAAACAAGCCGCAAGAGAAGAAATAAAATGAAGTCGTTATAACTCATACAACCTAAAACTCAACACTAGTGATCGCTCGAGCATTGGGATCTTTCCTTATAATATGCTCTACATAAGGAATTGAAGAACACAATTCGAAATGAGAGTATTCATGTTTTAAAAGACTTTTACTTGACTCGTTTATTATGAGTTGTTTAGGGGCATGTGTGTTTGAAAAGGTTTGTGCTACATGTTATACCTTAAAAGACTTATATTCACTTCAAAAAGGTGTATGTAAAGGTTTGTACTACATGTAATACCTTAAAAGACTAATATCATTATAAAGAAGTAAAAGGATGATAAAAGGGATACTAGGGTAAATGGTAATATTAAAGGAGGTTCGTTCTTTCATGAGGGACATGAGACCAAATGGCTTCTTTTCAGCTTTTCATCCCCCCTCTTGGAGATAGTGTCTTCACAAACATGCTTATGCGTTTTTTCAATTTTTTTATTAATAGTTCTAATGAATTTATATTTTTGTTTGATATAATATTAGTAGTAGTGAATGTGAGTTTAGACTGCTTTGTCGAAAAAAATGTTTATTTAGAAAGGAGGTTTTAGATTTAAACATGAGCAAAGGGTGATTTAGAATTATTAGTGTAAACTATGGGTAATATTTGTTGTTAAAAAATATTAGTAGTAATATCACATAATATACTGAATTACCTCTCCAAATTATATTATTGTGTGTATATTAAACTATTTAGACCGGTATAAAGTCTTTTCTACAAATATAGAGATCTCTTTTCATCTCATGAATGGATTCTAGGCGACTTCGTGGATCCCGTCGTGCGTTGCAGTAGCGTCGAAACTTAAAGTAACTCTAACTTATACTGTCAAATATTTTACCCGACTTGTTTGGACAAAATTTACGTCATAACATAGACCAACTGAATACGCACATGAAAATAAGCACGAAAACGTTTATTTGACCTGACCCATTACAAAGAAAAAATATGTTAAAACGTAGATCAACTTGAAATAAAGAAATGTACTTAAAAATAAGTACGTAAGAAAATAATGTTTTTAACATTAAAGAATGGTACCACGCATTGCGGCGTAGTCGAAACGTAAAGTAACTCGAATTTATACCACCTAGTGAAAATGTATTATATGACCTGACTCGTTTCGAACAATCCGTAGACCAACAAAAAATGTGCATAAAAATAAGAACGGAAACGCATTATATTTGACCCATGTACATAAAAATAAGCACGTAAACTCGAGATGATCAAAATGATATTTTACAAAGTTTTTAGAAAACTTAGAGAGTGTATGTGACAATGTTAAAAGTTAAAGGGTTAAATACAAGGAAAAACAATTGGATGACATTTTTGTAAGTTCAGAAAAGAAAAATAATAAAATAATAGAGGTTGCGTCTTAGGTACTATTCCAAACATACAATACTCTTTCGTTATATTAATAACAAGCAAAATAATAGTGCTTTATATATTTATTGTATATAATATTACCAGTAGCCAATGTTAACTCAGCCGCCAGAGACAAATGTCTTTTATGAGGAAGTCTTAGGTTCAAACATTAGAGAAGACTAGACTAGAATAATTTAGAATTTAGGATGTCTTAGGTTCAAACATTAGCAAAGTGTGATTTAGAATTATTTGTAAAATAGTAAGAGTAACAGCAAAAAATTAGTAGTCATATCACAAAATTTACTGAATTACCTCTCCAAAATTATATCACTTGTGTGTATTGTATGTCTGTATGTGCAAGAAAATTTCTGTTTACCGTAAACCAAATTGGTTTACTAATTTCCCTAACCTTAGATAAAAATCAGATTTTGTGATTTATGAAGTTGGTTAATGAAAATAAACATATAACTTAATTTATCAAAATTGATATTGTAAACCAAATATCGTATCAGAAAGCTTATGATCAACAACATGTCTATCGTCCCCTCGAAGCCCCGATCAACGCCAATACGCCACACAAACTACCTATTTTGACAACCACTATCGCTCTTCTTCACCATATCCCAAGTATCGCATGTTGTTTTTCCCGTCAATGTCTCTATCCCAAACATGAAAGAGATTATCATTTACAAATCTAACATAACACTTACCCACAAATTGTGACTCCTTATATCAAAAAATCCAATTCCTTAATCATGCAAAAGAACGGTAAAAAAACACGACTTGTGTGTGTTAATAAAGGCATTTATACCCTCATGAAATCATACCAATTCGACACTAGCATCTCTCTATAGAATAGCATTACTTGTCATGAATTCGAAACTCTTAATCCATAAAACCAAGCATCACTGAACTTTTAATATAATATATAATATATAATCATTTTCAAAACAAAATTATACTAAGAAAGGATAAGGAAATTCTTCATGTCCAAAAGTCAACATGGGAATAGTTCCAACAGTTTCATGTTGAAAATATGAGAACACATGGTTAAAAAGTCAAAGAGGCTAAATAATAAATCTTTAGAAACATAAAGGGGTAGCTTTGTAACTGAGTGTATCTAAAGGGGCTAGTTTTAAATTTCCCTTTGTTTGACCAGTCTCTATTGTCAGAAGCTAAACACTACCCGTTGGAATTCTTGCACTTGCACAAGTAACGCGCGCCACTTTGTCATCCGTGTTTTCTTCTTATTTTTAGAATTTCACAAAAGTGGTATATATAAATATGCCTTGGTGTAAACGAGAATTATCATGAGTTACGAGAATTTTGTGTGAGTTGGATCAAACTTTTTTGCATAAACATAAATGAAAATATTATATACATATTGGTAAAAAAGTAAAAAAAATTATCGAATCGATAGTTTTGACTGATACAAGTTTTTTTACTCGCTGGTGTAAATTTTGTACGAAGATAAATATTTTTTTACGTCTCGTGTAAATGTGGGTATGCGGCATTTTTTTATTTTTTATTTTGTTTTTTGTTGCTGAAACAAGTGATTTTTATGACTTTTGAGAAAAAAATTTAAAAAAAATACCTTTTGAATGGCCTAGTTCTCATGGTTCTCACAACTCAAGGTGGTCCTCATTTTAACTCATCCCTATATATATATATATATATATATATAGAGAGAGAGAGAGAGAGAGAGGTCGGTTAACGTACAAGAGCCCTTATCCTACATTACGTACATGATCATCCTAGCAGTACGATCTGGTGCGAATTCAGTCTTCAACATGCGATTTTGTGAGACAAAACAACATGCGATTTCACAATCGCATACGCTCGTACGATAAGCCCTATTGTACGTTACACTTTTATATATATATATATATAGGATTCGGTTCAAGAGAGAACCAATCCCAGTTGCGAGAACCATGAGAACTCATATCATCCAATAGCATATTTACACATCACCTATAAACAAAGTAAATCAAAAGGGTATTTAGTCTTTTACTTTTCATGTCACATCTTTTCTATCTCTTTTATTTAAAAGTCAACATGTCACATCTATCTCTTTATTTAAAGTCAACATGTCACATATTTCTCTCTCTTATTTAAAATTCAACATAGGGGTGAGCATGGTGTGGTTCGGTTCGGTTATTGCCTATAACCGAAACCATAACCGCACACTTCGGTTATCAAAAAATCATAATCGTTCGGTTTCGGTTAATGCGGTTTCGGTTAATCGGTTATTTGCGGTTAATCGGTTATTTGCGGTTAATGCGGTTTCGGTTCGGTTATAGGTCGATTATTTTATTGTTTCTAAAGTTAGGCTTTAAATGTGTGGGTTTTCAAAATTCATGCGCAAAAAATAAATATATACAGTTAAAGCTTGTAGAATTATCAATTATATTTCACTTCCACATGAATACTGAATTCCAAAAACAAAAATAACACATGTTATCTGGAAGCATACATACGAGCACAAAGTGACTAGAGTTTTAAATTCAACGAGGTTGGGTCACGGTTAAAAGACTTAAACACTTCACCAAAAAACATATAGATTGGGCCATGGTTAAATACTTAAACACTAACTTAAAACCTATGGTCTTATGGATTAGGCTTGTTTAAAACATTCGGTTCAGTTCAGTTATTTGCGGTTATGAAACTAATAATAACCATAACCGAACCGCAACATGCGGTTATAAAAAATATAAATAACCGACCCTTCGGTTATTGCGGTCTTCGGTTATTTCGGTTGCGGTTCGGTTAGTTCGGTTTCATGCTCACCCCTAATTCAACATGAGACATCTATTGAGTCGTGATTTTTGGGGTGAGTTCGTTTAGTAAGATCCTCAAATTTCGTAAACCCGAAATCGGGGTGTCGGGGGCGTAAAATGATGTTTGGCGTAAAAAAAAATTGTACAATTTTTTTAAAAGAAAATTGTAAAAAAAAATTGTAAAAAAGTTTTTTGTAAAAATAAAATGTTTTTGTTTGGCGTAAAATATTTTTTGTTTTTTTGTAAAAAAGTTTAAACCCGTAACAAAATTGTTTCTTTGTAAAAAGAAAATGTTTTAAAGTTTAAAACTACGCGTAAAAAGAGTTTAAACTTGTGCGTAAAAAAAGTTAAAAACCGGCGCGTAAAAAAAATTTAATACCGCGCGTAAAAAAAGTTTAAAACCGGCGCGTAAAAAAAGTTTAAAACCGATGCGTAAAAAAGTTTAAAACCGCGTGTAAAAATGTATCTAAAACGGCGCGTAAAAAAAGTTGAACCCACACGTAAAAATGTTTAAAACCGCGCGTAAAAAAGTTTAAAACCAGCTCGCAAAGAGAATTTTAAACCGGCATGTTAAAAAAGTTTAAAATCGCGCGTAAAAAAAGTTTTAAACCGACGCATAAAAAAAGTTCTAAATCGGCGAGTAAGAAAAGTTTAAAACCGTTAAAAACCGGCGCCTAAAAAAAGTTTAAAACCGGGCGTAAAAAGTTTAAACCCGCTCGTAAAAAAAGTTTGAACCTCTACGTAAAATAAATTTTTTATTGCATGATTCAAAAATAACATTAATTAAAGCACAATTATTACATCTTCAATTACCAATCAAGAGCTTAGTTAAAATACCAATTTACCCTTATCTCACTAAAAACAAAAACTTATTAATTAAAGCACAATGATTATAACTATATTATTGTCTTTTAATCTCATCCATTAAAACACTTTTATCAATGGCTTATATTGGTTCCTACGGTTCTCACAGCTCAAGGTGGTTCTCATTTTACCCATCCCCTATATATATATATATATTTATAGTTTACTGGAAATAATATTGATAAATCTCGAAATAACTAAATAAGTAGTCACTTTGATTTTAAAAAATTTTAAGCATCTATTAGTTTAATTTGTTTTGAAATCAGTTGGATTTGCATGTACAATAATAAAAAAAGAATCGTTTGATTTGTTACAAGTTGTCAAATGTTCTAAAAGAGTGACAGTAGGTTAAATATGTCAAACTTGAAGATCAATTTGGTGACGAATTTAAAATCAATTTGCTGATCTCAGCTACTAAATAGTTGGAATAAAATCATAGTGTGAATCATGTCATCATCAATAGTCTCAATAAAAAAATAAAAAAATAAAAATAAAACCTCAATAGTTAAAAATACTCAAATGTGAATTTTGTACCATGAAATGGCAAGCAATAAGTTGTTGCCTAACTTTGAACATGTGATCAATGTTTAGAGTGTCTTGCTTAATTGTGTGTTTGTGCAATTTCTAACGTAGATTGATGTTGGATGGATTAGTTGACTAGGACCCGATTAGATGGGTTAGGGAAGATTTTGCCTGTAGTTTTTCTTTGGGTAGATTGGATTTGGGCTTGTTAAGGGGTTTCAATAAAACAGGACCCTCTATCAAATTGAATTGTAATAATTGAAACTTTGTTTTATCGGCCATTGATAATTCATACTGAAAATCAGACATGTGGCACTTCTGACTTTCACTTCATTGTCAAGAATAATAATAGAGAAGCGACTAGTTTGCCCCTAATATGTTTTTGAAGATTGAGAAAATATTAAATTACACATGTTTTGATTTACATGTTGTCGAGGGCATGTAATCATGTATAGTTATTTTTTTGTTAGGGTAAAATTGTCTTAACAACAAAAATGAAAGTTAAGATTGACAATAGTCAAATGACAGTATGGATTGTAATCCATATTTATATTACTATATAAAGGATCTCCCCGTCCTCCGTTGTTATTTCATAAAAAAATTAAGACACCTAACACACGTTTTAATATGCAAGGTACAATTTGTCAATGCATGAAAATTATTTTTTTTTCTAGTTAACCCTTGCCAATAACATATAAACCTTATTAATTTCACTCATGTATGGCATGTAAACTTTTCATTTTTAATTAATGTTTAAAAAAACCTAAAATAACATCAAATAATATACATATAAGAATAATATATGTATTAAGTTTGATTTTATAACTATAGTATTTTAAAACAAACCAAAGGGTTTAATTTGTATTTTACATATTAATTGATATAAAGGCTTAAGCGAAAAGAAAACAAATCAAAAGAGTTGAGTTGTTTTTTAACTATTATATAAGAGACTAAGTGAGAAATCTACCCCAGGATTAGGGGGGGTGGTGGGGTGGTGTTCCGGGATGGCGTTAATTGATTTTAACTAAACAAAAAATTACGCAAAGCGTGAGTTACGTTTTGTTTTTTTTCCTCATATAATGTATTCATTAAGAAGTGCTTTTAACAAAATAAAACGCTACGCAATGTGAATGTTAGGTTTTCGGCGAAAAGTGTATAACACATTTGTTAATAAATAAAATAAAAAACTTAAACTTTGTTGAGAATGAAACGAGACTTGTTGTAAAACATTTTTTAATAAGAGATTAATATTTCAAAATTTGGCTTGTAGTATCTTTTTCTAAAACTTTAAAGTGATTGTTAAAAAGCAATTTTAACTTAATTGTTAATCAAAAAATGTAAATTATACAAATTGTCATTTATTTATACATAAAATTGCACTCTTTATTCTTTGTCTTCAAAGCATTCAAAGGTTGTTCTTTATGACTAAATTTTACACTCTTTGTTCTTTACACTAACGGGTATTAACTTTTCAGTTAACTTTAGGGTAAAATGACCATTGGTCCAAATGACACAATCTGTAATTTAGTTATAAAGGACATAATTTGTATTTAAAGTTCTTTTCATTTTTCTTTTCTTTTCTTTCGTTTTATTTTATTACTTTTATCACTATTGTTTTATTGATTAACTAAAAAATTTAATTAATTAACATATTTTTCTATAAAAATATATGTGTTTGTATAAATTGTTTATTTTCATTAGTTTAATTTAATTATTTACTTTTTTCTTTTATTGTAGTTTTTTATACTATATTTTTGCATAAACCATTGATATGGTCGAGCTATTTTGAGTACATTCCCAAAATTGTCCTTGGGGTTTGGGTACTTTTGCATGTTTCATTCAAAATAAGATTTTTTTTTTGGTAATTGTACCCCTGAACGTTATGTAGCTAATATCCTGATATATCACTGATATATGAGTAACACATCGGTTATCAGTCGTTTGTCTAGATATTGGTGCAAAATATCAGTACCGATAATATGACGATATTGACCGGTATATCACCGATTTTTCCCCATATCAGTACCTTTCTTCTTAGTTCTACCATTCGTCTTTTTCTTATTGTTGCTATTAGTCTTAATTAATTGTTAACGTTAAATGTTAGTGTTCTAATTGTTAGTCAGTTCTTACTTGCTACAATTGTTATTGTTTTACAACTTGTAAAAGGTTAATTTGTTAATGGTATGAGAGTATACTGAATTGTTAGTGTTGAATTGTTAATATTAAATAATTTTATATATATATATATATATTAGCATGATATTAAAATTACTGATAACCCACCGCGATAACCAATATCTCAAATATCGGCCCTTGACCTATTTTCGATATTTTACCGCATTAACTACTTAGTCATGAGGTTTCATTATAGTTGTCATTTCATCTAAATCACTAACTCAGTTAAAATGTATCGTTAACTCATGGACGAGTTTAGCAATTTTCAAACCTCAGGAACGATTTTAGCAATTTACCCATTTATTCTTTTATTTTTTTTATTTTCTTTATTATCTTTAAATAAAAAATAATTATTATAAATACATTATATATACACACATTTATATTTTTTAACGGCCAAAAAACTTTTATATATTAGATAAATGTGTGTATATTATACATATATGTATAATATACACATATGTATAATATAATTTTATATATACACACTACCATATGCAATTTCTCTCTCTTTTCTAACCTTGTCTCTTCTTTACCTCCACCCCCACCACTTCCATAACCACCACCGTCGCCACCGCCACCATCGTCACAACCACCCCATTTATCTCGGCACTCGTATCCCATCTCCTCTTATCGACCCGTCATGCCAAACATCATTAATTTATTATTATTGTTTTATTTAAAATTAAAAAATAAGTGTAACAACTCGAAAAATTCGATTGTTATCTCTTCTTTTGTTCTCTGTTTATCTATCCTTTTGTAAATCCAAATTCGGTTAATAATAAAGTTTATGTAAATTAATTATGGTGTATTACGTTATTATAGCATCAATCGCTTATTAAATCGCATCGCTAATCTCATCGCATCGCAAATCGCAGTTATTTATATGGTTTTATACTATTTATGTGTTATGTGTGTTTGTGGTTATGTTTACGCTCGCTATCGCATCGCTCTCGCACTCTCGAATCGCTAAATCGCACTATTATATCAACTATAACGCTTAACGCTTATTTAACGTAATATAACTAACTAATGCGAACCAAATAACCAATCGAACCCTTAACGCGAAATCAGCAAACGGAACTTGGTCACCAGGCCAAGTTCGAGCGAACTTGACTAGCCAAGTTCGGCCGAACTTGCTACCACCAGTTTGCATCAACTTGCCTGGAACCAGAACTTTTATTTATATCAAGTTCGCCGAACTTACCTCTCCCTCTTGAAATCCCTCATGTTCGCGCGAACTTGCATGTTTTCATGCAAGTTCGGCCGAACTTGGTCTCACCATCTCTCTTTTTGCCTTCTCCTATAAATACCAAGCTTTGTTCGCTCATTTGAACTTGCTGCAAGTTCGCTCTGAGCTCTCTCATCCAAATCTCTCGTGTTCTAAGTAAGAAACGGCCCGATTTCCTGCAACAGTTATCAACGCTTTACAACGTTTTACAACGATTTTGCACAAGGCTTTGCCTTCGTTTTTCATCAAACCTTTTCTGTTTACGAAAATCTTCATCTTTTTCCATCAAAACTTCTGTTTTCACTCAAATCTATACTAGATCTGAGCAAAACCCTTTAAAACATTGATTTTTACACCATTTTCGGACTAATGACGTATGTTTCGTTCACTTTTGAGTGGAACGAGGCGTTGTCAAAGCTAGATCTCAGATCCGGAAGCACAAGGACGAAATCGTCACTTTACACAAACTGGACTAACCCGTACGAACCTTCAAGTTCGCCCGGATTAGCCCGAGTTTCTGTAAAATGGCTAAGTTCGCTCCAAAAGACCTTCCGGCCTAAGCTTTACTCAGTGGCTTAAGGTTGGAGGGATGGGCACTCGACTTCCTCTGCAAACGACGAGACAACGCAAGATTTTAGACCCGAAAACATCAAGTTCGCTCGAGATTGCACTGATTTTGTCAGCACAGGAAGTCAAGTTCGCTCGAACTTGCCCTCAAGGGCTCAAGTTCGGCCGAACTTGAGTGGAAACACTCACATTTTACTTCAGTAACCCTCAAGTTCGCTCGAACTTGCAAAGTTTCTCAGGAAACTTCACAAGTTCGGCCGAACTTGTCTCTCCTCTTATCCAAACCCCACAAGTTTGACCGAACTTGTCAAGTTTCCTAGAGAAACTTACAAGTTCACCCGAGCTTGACTCTAACCTCAGCAATACTATACAAGTTCGCTCGAAACTTGTATGTTTACATACAAGTTCAGCCGAACTTGTCTACTGCTCAACCCAAACTTCACCGTTTCTGCTTTTCGGAAGACTGATGCACTTCTGTTCGTTTACAGGCTGATACGGCGATCCTCCGCAACTCTCTTTCAGAATCTTAAGCTACCTAAAACGCACCCGCAGTGAGTATACTTGACCCATTTTCGCTTTAACGCACTTTTTGGGTGTTACATACGTTCGTATATCAAAATCACATCACAATCAAACTGTATATCACACGCGAATAATCTGATTGTATATGCTTGAATACGTGATAATAGAAACATGTGACTTGGACTTGTTTTGTTAACTTGCCTCCTTAGCTAGTATGGTACTATAGTGTGGCTTACACCCGACGGGGTCTAGTTAGGATGGACGCGCAAGCCTTCTCACGGTAGTTAGCATGAGAAATGAGCCTATCGTTATGTTAAGTGTTTTGGTGTATCATGATATGTAATTAGATTGTTTAGCAAACGCTTTTCTCGATTATGCTAGTATTAATTAAACTCGTCTGCTCACCTTTACTTAATTGTATTGACTTGTATTTTAACGTATGTAACAGGTTGAGGATTTAGCGTGGATGCTTGGATGTTGCTTAGTTTAGTTGTTTTGTTTAGTTAGTTTGTTGATGTATTTCAGATTAGTATGAGAAAACTTTGGATTTTGTAATGATTATTTAGAATGTTATGTTTAATAGTATGGGATGTTAAACGTTTAGTAATGTTGTGGATAATTGTTATGGAATTTCTTGTGAGAACAATCTGGTCGCCTAGTGCCACTAACCCCGGTGATTCCGCCATTGGTCGGGGTGTGACAGATTGGTATCAGAGCGAGTTCCTTAGGATAATAGGTAGAATTGCCATGTTCGAACTAGTAGCATGTCTAAGTACCCGATTGACCATTCTTGATCTAAATGCTAAACTACTTGACATAAATGCTTAAATATGCTTTTCCTAAGGCTAATACAATAATACACGCTTGGAAACGCTCGCATCACACCAAACGAGTGATCAAGTCGAGAATAGGTGTGAAAACCGAGAACTCTCGATGAGATCATTCACTCCCGCATTCTCTCGCACGAGATATCTTCGTTGAGTTAGGAGTGACATCTAAACCTCGACGAAAATCTCCATTTCTATCTAGGAATAAAGTTGCTAAGTTAGGGGTGAAACCCGCATCTTAGTAACTAATTCTGCAATTCTATTTTCAAATTCACCAAAGTCTCGGTTATACCGATGGTTTGGAACACGTATTAACTGAAGGGTAAACGTCGTTAGCCGCTTGCGGTGAGAACGTTTATCTATTAGGCCAAAGCATGGGTCCAAATGCAAAGGGTGGTCGAATCACTTTGGCGTGTCGAACGTCCAAAACCCAGACACTCCCGATTGATTTAAGCCTATATCGTCGATTTACGCATCATCGAGTTTATTTTATTTATGTATTTAAAATTTTGAGAATTTTCGCTTTATTCGATTTCTCGCTTTGATGATTTATCATATCATCGATTTCTCGATTTATCGCATTTACGCTCCATCGAATGTATGCACAACTCGCATAGCTCTCGTGATCTAAAATGCTAAATTAATATACCAACCAAACTAATCGCTTAACTCGCTTACGCCTATGAGGACGTGTGCCTCGTACGCGGTATTATCTCGCTTATCTCGCTATTATATATCGCATGTATCTCGCTATTATATCAATCTCATATCACGCTTCGCAATGTTATTATTAGAAAGGTGAATACGTGCAAAATATGTGCTTATGTGACTATGTGCTTACGTGCTTATGTGCTTACGTGTTTAAGTGATTTCGTGGATACGTGCTTACGTGTTGTGTGCTTGCTTGGATAATAATAATAAATATTTAAAACATAACTCTATTATAATCGAATCTCGTCTAATCTAAATCCTTTGTGTAGATGGCATCAATGGGATCTCACACTCGCCGCACCGCTCAGCGCAACAACGCTACAAACGCATCGCCTCTCTCGTAGCCAAGGAAATGGCTAAGGTGATCCCGCAAATTGTTAGCGAAATTCAAGCGGTTAGCAGCAACTCGTCGGTTGACTCCAAGAGTGATGCTCTGAAATCCCGCTTCAGCTTCAAGCAGTTCAAGGCTTGCGCACCTCTAACGTTCTATGGCACCGAAGGACCAAGTGCCATGTTCCATTGGTTTGATTCGAGTGAGGTTACCTTCCGCCAAAGCGGATGCCCCGAGGCACTGCGCACTGTCAACGCCACCGGCGTGTTTTAGTCGAGGGCTCTCGATTGGTGGACAGCCGAGCGCAACAGGCGCGGAAACGACGAAGCCTATGGGCTCTCATGGGAGGAACTTAAGGAGATCATGATCAAGGAATTCTGTCCTCCGTACGAAATTCAGAAATTGGAGAACGAGTTCTGGAATATCAAACAAGACGGTCCTGACAATGCTGGTCTTACCGCTCGTTTCAAGCAGTTGAGCATCATTTGTCCCGGTCAGGTTGCCACGACCGAGAAAGCAATCAAGAAGTACCTCAAAGCTCTCCCCGATTGCGTCGCTGACTTTGTGCAAGCAGCACGCCCTGCTACCATCGAGGAGACCTATCAGTTAGTAGCCGAAATCAACGACAAGCGCGTTCAGTCTGGTTACTTCAAGAACGCCAAGGTCGCAAATCAAGCAGTTACCGAATCAGCAGCTCCTCCTACCGATCAGCCCCGCGAGTCAAAGAACAGTCGCCGTGGTCGCAATCGTGAGAACTCCAACAAGAACTTCGCCCTCGCAGCTCCAGCGAACCCGCAGCCGCTCCAATCCGCAACACCCAACGCACCTCCTGCCAAGCGTGCGTATACTGGTCCTCACCCGATGTGCCCTAAGTGCACATATCATCATGTAGTGGGTGGCAACTTCCGTTTTTGCACAAATTGCAATATCTACGGCCATTTCACAGTGAGCTGCCGTACCGGCCCTCGTCAGCCAGCTCCTCAGGCTCCAGCAGCTCCAGCTGTACCTGTTCCTCCTCCAGCCAATCAGCAAGCTCCAAAAGCATGTGTGTGCTTCGTTTATGGTGATCCTAACCATTTCGCCAATGCCTGCCCGAATCGTCCACTTAAGCAAGAGCAGCCAGCACCGTCGCAGCAGCAGCAACCACAAGCTGCGCGGGGTAGGGCTTTCAACCTCAACCACCGCCAGGCCCAGAATGACAACAATGTTGTCAATGGTACGTTTCTCGTTAATGTATTTATGCTTCATGTTTATTTGATACTAGCGCCGATAATTGTTTTGTATTGTTAAAATTCGAAAAGGTTTTAAAATGTAAGCGCGCCAAACTCCCAAAGACCTTCGATGTGGAAGTCGCCACCGGAAAATCCGTTACCGTTAACTCCGTTCTACGTGGTTGTAATCTCGATCTCAACAACCATGTCTTCGCGATCAATCTCATACCTATGCAGTTAGGTAGTTTCGATATCATAGTAGGCATGGATTTTCTTTGTGAAAATATCATGCTGAAGTTGTATGCTTCGATAAAATGATTCGTTTCCTTCTTCCTAATGGTGATCAACTTCATGTTTATGGTGAAACTCCCTCAAAGAAGTTGATGCTTTTGTCATGTACTCGAGCACACAAATGCTTGCAAAAGCGATGTGTTGCTTTCCTCGCCCATATCGTGAACCTGGAGAAAGAAAAGAAGACTTATAAAGACGTTCCCGTTGTTTGTGAATTTCCTAAAGTCTTTCCCGATGATTTACCCGGTTTACCCCTACTCGAGATGTTGAATTCTGTATCGATTTGGTTCCAGAGCTACTCCAGTTGCTAAAGCTCCTTATCGCCTCGCACCATCTGAAATGCGCGAGCTATCAAGCCAACTTCAAGAGCTTCTTGATAAAGGTTTCATACGCCCGAGCACTTTGCCATGGGGCGCTCCCGTTCTCTTCGTGAAAAAGAAGGATAGATCATTCCGGATGTGCATGATTATCAGTGAGCTTAACAAACTTACGATAAAGAACCGCTACCCTCTTCCCCGTATTGACGATTTATTTGATCAGCTTCAAGGTGCTACTTGTTTTTCCAAGATCGATCTTCGTTCCGGCTATCATCAGTTGCGTGTGTTGGAAGAAGACATTCCTAAAACCGCCTTTCGTACTCGCTATGGCCATTTTGAATTCGTGGTCATGCCTTTTGGTCCAACCAATGCACCCGCGGTCTTCATGGATTTGATGAACCGTGTGTGTAAAGCTTTCTTGGATCGTTTCGTCATTGTTTTCATCGATGATATCCTTATCTATTCGAAGTCGAGAGACGAACACGCGCGTCATCTCCGTTTAGTCCTCGAACTTCTTCAAGGAAATCGCCTTTATGCTAAGTTCTCTAAATGTGAATTCTGGATTGAAGAAGTCCAATTTCTCGGCCACATCGTTAATAGTCAAGGAATTCACGTCGACCCTGTAAAGATTGAAGCCGTCAAGAGTTGGATAACACCGAAGAATGCATTCGAAATCCGTTCATTTCTTGGATTGGCGGGTTATTACTGTCGATTCATCGCCAACTTTTCGAAAATCGCCGTTCCGCTTACCGCTTTAACTCATAAGGACAAACCATTTGTTTGGGATTCCAAGCAAGAGGAAGCTTTTCAAACTCTCAAGCGTATGCTATGCAACGCTCCCGTTCTCGCCTTACCCGACGGAAACGACGGTTTCGTTATTTATTGTGATGCCTCTCATCTTAGTCTTGGTTGTGTTCTCATGCAACGAGACAAGGTTATCGCGTACGCGTCTCGACAACTCAAGATCCACGTGAAGAATTACACAACCCACTATCTCAAACTCGGTGCAGTTGTTTTTGCATTGAAGATATGGCGACTCTACCGTTACGGTACTAAGTGTACGGTCTTCACCGACCATAAGAGCTTACAACATATCTTTAATCAAAAAGAACTAAACATGCGACAACGACGATGGGTTGAACTTCTCAAGGACTACGATTGTGAGATACGCTACCATCCCGGCAAAGCAAAGGTCGTCGCCGATGCTCTAAGTCGACGAAGCTATGTATATAGTATTTGTGACTCTCAAGCTTGTGCTAAGCTTGAAACTCTCATCGTACCGCTCAGTACGCATGTTTTAACAAGAATACTTTGGAAGAAGAAATGAAATGTGGTGCCGAAACTCAGCTTGTATCTAAATCTGATGGTATTTACTACTATCTCAATCGCATTTGGATTCCCAGTCGTGATAATTTTCGTAAGTTGCTAATGGAAGAAGCTCATAAATCTCGATACTCCATTCACCCCGGTGCCGACAAGATGTACCAGGACCTTCGTCCTAAGTACTGGTGGCCGGGCATGAAAAAGGATATCACCTTGTACGTCTCAAAGTGCTTAACTTGTTCGAAAGTTAAAGCCGAGCATCAAAGGCCCTCTGGTTTACTCTGTAACATTCGTCGTAAAACGGGTTTCAAAACCCGCTTCGTTTAATAATCAAACATTCGGTTAAAAGTTCGTTGCGTATTTATTGTGTTGGTTAATTAAAATAATACATAATTACTAAATATTTTAGAGTTTAAAAACCATAATTAATAAATAATAATAATAAAAATTAAATAATAAAACAGAATGGGGTAGCCGGGTCTCGAACCCGGGTCTCCCCGATTGTACACACACAGCCTTCACCACTACACTACACACACATTTGTGATTTAAACTGAAATCAATTAAGTTATATGTTAAGACTCGCATATCATCTGTTTGAATCGCGACTGAACCGCCAACTTTCAATCAAGCAATGTCTGTTTTTAGAACGGAAACAGTTACGCTTTTCGAAATCAAAATCGGATTAAAACTCCAAACCGTTCAAAATTAAAATCATCAATTCGTAATTCAAGGTCCGAAATCAGAAAAACCGCCAATCATCTTCAATCAATGCTTTCGGTTATTTGTTCATGTATAACTGATCCTTGATAAGTTTCAAATCGGTAATCATGTATAATGATTATAACCGATTTTGAAGTTAAAGACCGAGGGGTTATAATCGAGACCTTGGGTGATTATAAATACCAGTTAAACCATACCGTCGCCCAGTTGCTCCTCAAATTCAAACCTTTCTGCTCTCTCCAAACCTCGCCGGAATTGTCTGATAGTCGCCAGAAAATAGCACCGGAAACTCTCGCCGGAAATCGCAAATCAGGGTCGACGAAACTTGCCGGAAATCTGAAGAAAACTCTCTGTTTTGGTATATCATGTTACTTAATCTTTATTTTTCTATTCTATTTCAATCGAGTATAAGTTTGTTGGTCGATTAAGCAAAACAGTCGGGTTCACTGTTCTGTGTTTTTCTTAGTGAAGAAGACGAAGCCTCAGTTGTATACTAATGTAATTAAAATCGGGTATTTAACCGGGTTAGACACACAGTCCAGCGGTGGACTGTGTGCAAATATAAAACACACGTCCCGGGTTCGAATCACACATGTTTCCGACTTTCTGAAATAAAACCAACATTTTTAAACTTATTCAGATCAATTCACAGCATATATATATAATTAATATAATCCAGTGTTTATACAGATTAGACACATAGCCCAACTGGTTGGGCTGTGTGCACTCGAACCGAAGGTCCCGAGTTCGATTCCGGGTTTCTGTAACCGGTTCGGCCATATTAAATCCTTTTGAATAAGAACTAAATAAGGTTAAAGTTAGTTAGTATATATATATAATTAAAACAGAGAATATTTCGGGTTAGACACGTAGCTCAGTTGGTAGAGCTGCGTGCACGTATACGAGAGGTCCCGAGTTCGAACCTCACTCGCCGCCTGGAATACATGCTGTCTGACCGGTCAGACCCGGTCAAACCTGACAAAGTCAACCCATTTTTATTTATTTTTGTTTCTTTTTATTTATTTATAAAATTGAAAAATTATTTAAAAATACTTAAAAATAAGGTTTTTAAAGTTAAAAATTTGCATTAAACTCACAAAAATAAATCTAAAAATCTCATTAAAGAGCACTAATTAAAAATAATAATCTCAAATAAAAATTTATTTATTTATCGAATCATTTCGTTATTATTTAAGTTAGTTTTCCCTCGTCGGTTGAATCAGAAATTCGTGCGCATTCATCGTCATCAAGAAACGCATCCACTGTGAGTGAACCTCTACCAATTCCCCGTTTTAATCATGTTTTGGGGTGTATCATGTGTCGTACTCTTCTTTTATATATTTAAACACTTGTGCATACATCATATCCGTGATCGAATGTGTATTGATTGTTGTGTGAATTATATGTAGATTGAATTTATCATTTCAGTGCACGCATTTCATTAGGCCCATCAGTTCCCCGTGGGATACGGGTTGAGCATCAGGAGCCTCATTAGATCGGCTCCGTTTGATTGAGCCTTGATCTCAAATACATCATCATTCATGCCATATACTCATCCAAAGTGGTTTGTGATTGTTTATATATATATATATGTTTGCTCACATGTGATTAATGCACGAATTTTCTTTAATAAATAAAACAAGAAATTATTTAAAATGTTTTATCAAGGTTCACTCGCCAACTTTTGTTGACCCAAAATCTCCCCCGTTTTACACATGATACAGGTGACCCAGTCGTGACAGGAAACACTTAGGATGGCCTAGAAGAATAAACAAGTTCATGCTTTGGAATAAACATATAGTTTCATTTTCCTTTGTAATTGTATGAATTTTGTTTTTGGATATTTAAGTTTGTAATTTGAATTTAATAAATATGAAACATCTTAGTAAATATCATGAGCTTTGGTGATAACCCAATTATGCCCCGACTTTTATTCCGCTGCGGTTCGGGGTGTGACAGATTGGTATCAGAGCTTGTGACTATAGGGATACGCATGACAGTCGTTTTACCTCGCGTTATTCCGCTGCGCACTTTATTGCCATACGAGAAGACTTTAAGGTCGAACGGTTAGCCCGAACCTATACCGACGAAGTTATATGTCGACACGGGACGCCTCGTGACATCATTTCTGACCATGACAGTCGTTTTACCTCTCGTCTCTGGGAGACATTTCAATCCGCTCTCGGTACTACTATCAATCCCAGTACCGCTTTTCACCCTCAAATCGACGATCAGACTGAGCGAACGATCCGCACCCTCGAAGACATGCTTAGTGCATGCATCATATATTTCGGTGGTAACTGGGATACGCATTTACCTTTAATCGAGTTCTCGTACAATAATAGTTATCATGCCAGCATTCAAATGGCTCCTTTTTAGGCACTGTATGGAAGGAAATGTCGATCGCCTATTGCATGGCACGAGATCGGAGAAACACAAATCACCGGTCCCGAGCTAATTCAAGAAACGACGGACAAGATCCTCCAAATCAGAGACAATCTCTTGAAAGCTCGGAGTCGTCAAAAGAGCACGCCGATAAACGCCGCAAGCCCCTACAGTTCGAAGTGGGAGATCACGTTCTCCTAAAGGTTGCACCTTGGAAGGGAGTGGTCCGCTTCGGCAAGAAAGGAAAGCTAGCGCCTCGATACGTTGGTCCCTTTAAGATTCTGGAAATGATCGGAAAAGTAGCCTATCGTCTCGAATTACCGGAGGAACTTAATAATGTACATCCGACTTTCCACGTGTCTAACCTCAAGAAATGCCTCGCTGAAGAAAATCTGCATGTCCCTCTCGAAGATCTGCAAATCAACGAGACTCTCCATTTCGTGGAAAAACCCGTTGAAATCATGGATCGGGAAACCAAGAAACTCCGACGCTATCGCATACCTATCGTGAAGGTCCGATGGGAAGGCAAACGCGGCGCCGAGTTCACTTGGGAGCTCGAAAGTGATATGAAAACGAAATATCCGCATCTCTTTGTTATGGCCACTGCCTAATTTCGGGACGAAATTCCCTAAAGTAGTGGAGACTGTAACAACTCGAAAAATTCGATTGTTATCTCTTCTTTTGTTCTCTGTTTATCTATCCTTTTGTAAATCCGAGATTCGGTTAATAATAAAGTTTATGTAAATTAATTATGGTGTATTACTTTATTATCGCATCTAATCGCTTATTAAATCGCATCGCTAATCTCAACGCATTGCAAATCGCAGTTATTTACGTGGTTTTATACTATTTATGTGTTATGTGTGTTTGTGGTTATGTTTACGCTCGCTATCGCATCGCTCTCGCACTCTCGAATCGCTAAATCGCACTATTATATCAACTATAACGCTTAACGTTGTAATTTAATGCTTAATATAACTAACTAATGCAAACTGAATAACCAATCGAACCCTTAACGCGAAATCAGCAAACGGAACTTGGTCACCAGGCCAAGTTCGGCCGAACTTGACTACCACAAGTTCGCCCGAACTTTCCTGGCAACCAGGAACTCTTTGTTTTATCAAGTTCGCGCTATATATATATATATTATATATATGCAAGTTCGGCCGAACTTACCTCTCCCTCTTGAAATCCCTCATGTTCGCGCGAACTTGCATGTTTTCATGCAAGTTCGGCCGAACTTGGTCTCACCATCTCTCTTTTTGCCTTCTCCTATAAATACCAAGCTTTGTTCGCTCATTTGAACTTGCTGCAAGTTCGCTCTGAGCTCTCTCACTCCAAATCCCTCGTGTTCTAAGTAAGAAAAGACCCGATTTCACTGCAACAACGTTTATCAACGCTTTACAACGTTTTACAACGATTTTGCACAAGGCTTTGCCTTCGTTTTCATCAAACCTTTTATGTTTACGAAAATCTTCATCTTTTTCCATCAAAACTTCTGTTTTCACTCAGATCTATACTAGATCTGAGCAAAACCCTTTAAAGCATTGATTTTTACACCATTTTCGGACTAATGACGTATGTTTCGTTCACTTTTGAGTGGAACGAGGCGTTGTCAAAGCTAGATCTCAGATCCGGAAGCACAAGGACGAAATCGTCACTTTACACAAACTGGACTAACCCGTACGAACCTTCAAGTTCGCCCGGATTTGCCCGAGTTTCTGTAAAATGGCTAAGTTCGCTCCAAAAGACCTCTCCGGCCTAAGCTTTACTCAGTGGCTTAAGGTTGGAGGGATTCCTCTGCAAACGACGCGAAAACGCAAGATTTTGGACCCGAAAACATCAAGTTCGCTCGAACTTGCAAAGTTTCTCAGGAAACTTCACAAATTCGGCCGAACTTGTCTCTCCTCTTATCCAAAACCCACAAGTTCGACCGAACTTGTCAAGTTTCCTAGAGAAACTTACAAGTTCGCCCGAACTTGACTCTAACCTCAGCAATACTATACAAGTTCGCTCGAACTTGTATGTTTACATACAAGTTCGGTCGAACTTGTCTACTGCTCAACCCAAACTTCACCGTTTCGGCTTTTCAGAAGACTGATGCACTTCTGTTCGTTTACAGGCTGATCCGGCGATCCTCCGCAACTCTCTTTAGAATCTTAAGCTACCTAAAACTCACCCGCAGTGAGTATACATGACCCATTTTCGCTTTAAACGCACTTTTTGGGTGTTACATACATTCGTATATCAAAATCACATCACAATCAAACTGTATATCACACGCGAATAATCTGATAGTATGTGCTCGAATACGTGAAACTAGAAACATGTGACTAGGACTTGTTTCCGTTAACTTGCCTTCTTAGCTAGTATGGTACTATAGTGTGGCTTACACCCGACGGGGTCTAGTTAGGATGGACGCGCAAGCCTTCTCACGGTAGTTAGCATGAGAAATGAGCCTATGTTATGTTAAGTGTTTTGGTGTATCATGATATGTAATTAGATTGTTTCGCAAACGCTTTTCTCGATTATGCTAGTATTAATCAAACTCGTCTGCTCACCTTTACTTAATTGTATTGACTTGTATTTTAACGTATGTAACAGGTTGAGGATTTAGCGTGGATGCTTGGATGTTGTTTAGTTTAGTTAGTTTGTTGATGTATTTCAGATTTGGAACTTATGTATGAAATATAGG
The DNA here is from genome assembly GCA_947069175.1 of Scalesia atractyloides. NCBI lineage: Eukaryota > Viridiplantae > Streptophyta > Magnoliopsida > Asterales > Asteraceae > Scalesia > Scalesia atractyloides. Next base: position 9,069,837 of record CAMTDV010000016.1, on the reverse strand, counting down.
GGAAATCGAACCGTTTTGTTTGTATGAGAAAACTTTGGATTTTGTAATTATTATTTAGAATGTTATGTTTAATAGTTTGGGATGTTAAACGTTTAGTAATGTTGTGAATAATTGTTATGAAATTTCTCGTGAGAACAATCTGGTCGCCTAGTGCCACTAACCCCGGTGATTCCGCCATCGGTCGGGGTGTGACAATAAGTGTGTATGTAAATAAATGAGTATATATGTATAGAAGTATAGAGAGAAAACCCACTTGAGTTGAGAAACTCAAGAAAACCCTATGTAACATTTTTATTTTTTTCTAAAAGATGACGGAATGTAAGTTACAGGTTAATGGACATTTTGTAACAAAAAAAAACGCCGAATGTTTTTTTTATATTTTTTTTAAATTTCAATGTTTACCAAAAAATGCTAAAAAAACTGAATTTTTGTAATTTTTATAAAAAAAATCCACTCGGCGTTTTTGATTTTTATTTTTGTTATAAAACGTTCATTAAGATGTAACTTACATTCCCTTTTTTTTAGAAAAAAATAAAAATGTTACATATGGTTTTCTTGAGTTTTCTCAACTCAAGTGAGTTTTCATTTTATCCTTCCCCTATATGTATATATATTATATTTATAATTATTTTTATTTATTTAAAGATAAAAATAAATTTTTAAAATTGAAAATCAAAAGAATAAATGGGTAAATTGTTAAAATTGTCCTTGATTTTTTGGAATTATCAAAATCGTCCATGAGTTAACGATACATTTTAACGAAGTTAGTGAATTGAATGAAAATGACAACAAAAATAAAACTCAGAGGTCCAATTACAAAAAGTTCTTATTTTGAATGAAACAGACAAAAGTACCCAAACCTCGGGGATGATTTTGGCATTTAACTCGGTTATTTTTAATCACCTTTACAATTATTATATGTTATTTAAATAGAATTTAAACCGAAACGTGAATAAATATAAATACACCGGCTGCATGTTATACCACATGGTATGCGTGATGTTGGGGCGGAGTTGTGCCTTCCACCACGCCGGCACACCTCCCTGTATCATGGCGTGATGGTGGCATTGAGTGGAGGGCGCCGAGATTTCCATGGGCATGGAAGGGAGGGGAGGTGTGATGTGGAGCGATGGTATTGATTGTTGTTTGGGTTGATTGTGTATGGTTGTTTGTTTTATTTATTTTGTTAAACGTCTTCTTTCAAGCCTTTCCACCCAATGCTTTTTTTTACTCCCCATGCTAACGTGGTTGCTTCATAGGTCTTCATGCCTCCTCTGCATGTCACTCTATACCGTCTAGTTTTACGACTTGTCGGTTTAAACATAAATAAATAAAAAGATAGTTTGCTGTTTTGATAATCTGGGAACTTTTACCTTCTAGATTCTACTCCATCCCATCCCAACCCAAAAAGTCATTCCATCCCATACACTATTATCCATACAAATCACTATTTTGTGATTTCATTTGACTTTTGCCCTTTAGATTCTACTATGCGAGTGCATAAAAATTATTGGGAGCACTCTTCCAAACTTTTTTTATTGGGAGCACTCTTCCAAACTTTTTGTAATTTTGAAGGTTTAAAGTAGTCACAAACGATTACATAGCAAATATTTAAAAATCACACTACATCCTTCAATAAATTGAATTAATGCTAACTCTATTCTTTAACCATAGAAACAAGTTTGTGATGATTTCCTCCAAAATTTTGCCTGACCCCCTTTTAAAATCGCTAAAAACCCAATCATTTCTAGCCTTCCAAAGAAACCAAGGTGTCGATATCGTTTACATATGTTTCCACCGAAAACAATGAAATTCTTATCCATATCCATATATTTCCACTAAAAACAACTACTTTTTCTCTCCTTTTTCAATTAAATAATATTTTTTACACCTTTATCATTACTTTTCTCTCTCCTTCACTCACAATCATTTCTAAAAATATTAAAAAATTTATACAGTTTTCTCTATCCAGATTTTTTTTTCCCATATATTTACAAATGAATAGTAACTTTCTCACATATTTTCTCTCTCCTCTACTCACAACCACTCAAAAACACTATCAACCATTTCTTATAATATAACTAAATCCTCTCACATTTTTTAAGTGTTCATTATGAATGCTATTATATAAAGGGGAATTTGTTTTATAACAAAATGAGTTTGAAAGATACTCGAGTACAGGACCATCAAGCAGAGAATATAGTCAAACAAAAGGGCCTACGGCTGTGGGGTAAGGGGCGGGGGTTGGGGCGTGGGTCGGAGGGCAACGTCGGTGTTACCATCCCAGATGGGCATGGCTTATGGCGTGGCCCCTTGGGCGGGGCTTTGGCACCCGGCGTTGGGCGGGCTATCCAGCTGAGGTGGCGGGTTTTAATTGGCCAACATTATAGGCGGATTGACCAAGCGGTTGACCGGTTGAATTTTGTAATTTTTAGGAGTTATTAATAATATTTTTAGGTTTGTTTAAAAAAAGAAAAATAAATAAATATACACGTGGCCTAGCCACGCCCCACCATACCCACCAAATTGTGATGTGACCGGCGGTGCCCCTCCATTGACATGTGTCGACCCACGCCCCCAACCCCGCCTTACCATACCCCATGGTCTACAAGGAAATATAAGTCAAAATTGAGGTCTATTCAGTAATCAGTCACACTTGAATTTTGTCAAATTGTTAAAATGGATTTGCCAAGATTTTGTACCACGCGCAAACAAACCGTAAAAAAAGGTTATTATGGTGCACGGTTTTTAGTTTAAATTAAAAAGGGATTTTTTTTACTTTTAAAAGCGTTTAGACTAAAATGCCAAAATGGTCATTGAGTTTAGACTATTTTTGACACTTTAGTTCAAAAATGAAACTTTTGGTATATGGATCTCTAAGGTTTTATTTTTGTTGTCATTTCTGTTTATATCACTAACTCAGTTAAAATATATAATTTACTCCCATGGACAAGCTAAAACCTCAGGAACGATTTTGACACTTTCCCATTTCTTCTTTTGTTTTTTAGTTTCATAAATCGTCCATGACTTAACAATACATTTTAACTGATTTATTGATTTGGATGAAAATGACAACAAAAATGAAACCTCAAGGATTCGGTACAAAAGGTTTCATTTTTAGACTTAAGTGACAAAAGTGACCTAAACTCAGGGACTATCTTGGCATTTTACTCGATAGTTTATCACTACATAAGAAAAAAGTTGATGATTAAAACTAAATATAACATAATTAAATACCGACACAGATCCATTTCAGTACATGATATTGATGTTTTAACGTGAATAATAGAGTTGAGATCATGTAAAAATAGTGATAACTGTAAGAACCGTAAGAACAAATCCGAGCCATGGATAGTTTAAATCAAGAGTTGGTATTGATTATAAATAAAACCCCTATAGTTAATAAATAATACTATCAAGTAGGGGTATTTTAGTCATTTATCTATTTCCTATTAAATACTAATTCATCAAGATTTTTTAAACTAAAATTATTATTTTTGAAAAAAAAATATACTATAAAATCAAGTATTTGTTTTTATCTTTAATATGAGTACCATATTGCTATATTTTTTTTATTATTTAAAAAAGTGACTTTTAAAAAGTTACAAAAAGGTGTTTTATAATTGTGTTAGGAGAAAAATGTCTGGATAATCCCTGTGGTTTGCCCTTTTTTCACCTTTAGTCCCCAACTTTCTAAAATTACAGCTATAGTCCCTAACTTTTGTAATTTCGTTCCCGGATAGTCCCTAGCGTGGATGGAGGTTAGTTTTTGGTGTTAAACAGATGTGAAAGGACTAAAATACCCTTCATTAAAAAAATAACAATTAAATACATTTAAGGTCCGGGGGCCATGTTTTTACCGGTCAAAGTCAACATCCCCATCCTTACACTCCTGCAAACACCATAAGTCCATAACCATCATTGCCGCCAACACCAACAGCAGCCCACCACCAGTTACCTCATCGCTGCCATCACTATCAACCACCGACCACCTGCAAGCCCACAAAACCACCAACCTCCATCGGAACAATAAACCCTAACCACACCCACCTCTGTCGCCATCCCCATCCCTTGACTCCTGCAATCACCATAACCATCCCTTAACCATCATCATCGGTCAAAGTCAGCTCCATCACTGCCATTAACAGTAGCCCCACCACCAGCTACCATCATCGCCGCCATTTTTGCTGTTGACGAACAACCATGGGTCGCGTCGACGTCTGATCTGGTATAGATCGAGACATGCAGTCTCCTCTTCTTCGTAGAAAATCTACCCGACAGTCGCCGCCCCACCTCTTCCTCTTCTCAGATTCCGTCGTCGCCGCCTGCAATCACCATAAACATCCCTCTCTTTTTCTCTCACCGTCGTGGTGGTGGTGTTGTTGCGAGTTAACCTGATGGTTGAGGTGATGCCAAGGAAACGAAGGATTATATATATGGTGTGTGTTCTGATCGGATTTGGTCGCCTGAACATGAGGGTGAGGGGTGGGTTTGCCTGAGAAGAAAGGGGTGGGCAGATGGCATCTGATAGAGAAAAGGGTTAGGTGGGTTGGTACATGGTGGGGCCCATATATATTTTAATGTTTTCTTTATTAGTTTTTCATAAGGGCATTTAGGTCATTTCATACCTGCTTAACACAAAAAAACTAACCTTCATCCACGTTAGGGACTATCAGGAACGAAATTACAAAAGTTGGGGACTATAGCTGTAATTTTAGAAAGTTAGGGGACTAAAGGTGAAAAAAGGGCAAACCACAGGGACTATCCAGGACATTTTTCTCTTGTGTTAGTTATGTAGTTGGAATGTGTTAAGATGAAAATGTATTGTGTTGATTTTAAATTTATACGTAAGTTCTTATTTTGTCGTGTAATTCTTATGTGTTGCATTTTTTTTCCTTTTGTGTTGTTATTTTGGAATAAACTTGTTTTCTACTAGTTATGTAATAGTATGTGTTATTTACAAAATTAAAACAAAAACATGAAATTGTGCTAGTATGTAACAATATGTGTTGTTTATACAATTAAAAAAAATGAAATTGTGCTAGTTGGGTATTAGTATTTGTTGTTTACAAAATAAATAAAAAAAACATGAAATTGTGCTAATTACGGTGTTGATTACAGTGTTATGAAGATTACGGGATGTGCTGACGGTGGTGTTACCGTGTTGATTAAGGTGCTGATGTTGACGAAGTGCTAATTATGGTGTTGAAGATGATGCTAATTACGATGCTGGTGATGATGCTAATTACGGTGTGATCTGATGATGATCCTGATTACAGTGCTGATTCGATGATGAAGAATAGATTAGGAGATTAGGATTTGAATTAATCTTACTTGAATTTAGGATAATTTAGTTACTGTTTTTAATTAGATTTGTAATAAAAGGGTCTAAAAAGTCTAAAATACCCTTAAATCAATTTTTAATTAATGACACATGTCATTAAACCGTTGATTCTTACGGTTTATACAAAGATACTTGTTTGTGTATGATTTTATAGTGTGAATAATGTACCATTTGAAACTACAAGTAATTTATAATTATTTGACAAGACAGTGTGTGAAAAGAAAATGAAGTTTGAATGTTTGATCATGTTCAGTTGCTTAAAAATTTATCAATACTTGAGGGGAGTACTGTGTTCAGGGCTATGCAAGGTCTTGTGTAGGGGCGGCGTAGGTACATCGGGTTCAGCGGATACACTGGGTCAAGGTCTTTGTGGGCGCGTGTAATCGGGTAGCGGTACGGTAAATTGGTGTAGGGCGACGTACAGGTCGCAGGTATTGTTTACTAAAGCGGGTTGTGGAGTCGAATGTTATGTGGAAGATGACACAGGGAGAGTGAAAGACGACACAGGGGAAGGGTTCACTGCAGGATCTGGCGCAAGTGAATTTGGGTTCCGAGAGTTCAAATAGGTGAAATGAGGTGGCATACGGTGATTGAGTGACGTGTGGGTAGTTTACGGATTGGAGGGTTAGCGCCCCAAGCACCCTAACACTTACAAGTTTTTATTTGAGTTTTTGCATTACACATTTATTGAAGTAATGACTTAATCTTTTAACTTTTTTTTGTAATGATTTACCACTTTTTTCACATGACTTGTCTATTTTGATTTTTAATCATTTATAGTACTAGGGGTTTGCAGGATTCGATTTGGTTCGATTATTAGCCTCAGCTAAAAATGAATTTGAAGTCATCAGTTAATCTATTTTATTAACCAAACGGTTATTGGTTAATTGGTTCTGTTAGTTTGTCGGTTTATGTTTCGGTTTGGTTAATAACCAAAACCAAACATGGGCTAAAACTTTTGCTTAGAAATACATGAAACGGTAGGTTGAAGGTTTAGCTTTTTCTTTAGAAATGAAGCTTCAGTTTTTTTTTTCTTTTGGACATGAACCGAACCGAACCATCACGACTTGAAATTATGCAACCAATTCCTGAACGAACCGATGTGATGGTCTAAACTAAAGTATCTGTCTAAACCAGCATTTCCCAACCGGAACTCGAACCATCAATAAACCAGGCATCACTAATAGGAGATGTTCAGAGAATGTTGCAAACCCCCAAACCGACGCTAACCTTTTTAAGTGCGACCATGAACCAAAACACCCGCAAACTGGTTCTAAATTGCAATTCAATGGTCGCCACCCTTTGAGCTGTGCATTTGACGAACCAATGCTACCTTCGGACTGATCAACTCGGCAACATTCTTTTCAACCACAATATATAGAACTTCATGCAATGGTTTGAGCCATAATCACCGTCATTGCACGCCTGCATAAACTACAAAAACTATTTTTATCGGAATTCTAGTATCTAGATAACGGATCTGATAATAAGATTCAACACAGAAAAAAAAAACACAAATTTATTTATTATCTTTTTGAAATTATTCCCAACAAATAATTGGTTTATGGTTTCAAGCTTATTATACAATAACACAAGGTGTATGTATACATGTAACATGTGTATAATTTACTTAAAACTAAATTGAAATTGCTTATTATCACTAGAAGTAGATTTACCACTTTGATCTTGACCATTCTTCCATTGATGATTGTTGAACTCAAGTTGTCATCAGTTTCAACTGAGTTCATTTCTCATCATCAATACCTCTTCTCCATTGCAAATCCCATATCTTGTGTTAAAAGCATCGTCATCAACTTCTTTATTAAACCTAAAAGGCGTAGTAGAAAACACATACCATTTTCACGAACTAGACAACAAACTTCGAAGGTAGAACTCGACGTTATCGAGCCCACAAAGCGTTTTCACCACCGGCATGGTAGCAGGAACATCTAACTGAAACATCGGATCAGAACCGTCTAACCCCTTCCAAGAACACAGTTGCTTTCTCGCTTCTTTAATAGCGGCTCTAGTCGCACAATGAACCGAAGCCGCAAGAAGTAACGGTGGCTCACCCGAAGCTGCATGTCACAACATGTTTAATGTAAAAATATGGTCGTTTATACTTTATCCGTTTGTTTAACTCGTTGGAATTCTTGTAATCGTACCTTTTGAAGATAAAACACGCTTTTTATGATGCCCGCTGTTTAGTATTTGCACGTTTAGTTGTTTAGGTATGGTGTCGATCGTCGGTACCTTGTACGTCCATGTGCCATCCACAACCACCATGCCATCGGAATTTGTAAGATATTCTTCAAGCATGAAAAACCCGATCCCTTGTACGAAAGCCCCTTCAATCTGTAAGAAACCGTCATATTCCAGTTAAATTACTAAAATACCCCTCGATAACATGAATCATTATCATTAATTGATTATCATGTACACAAACCTGTCCCGAATCAACGGCGGGATTCAAGCTCTGTCCACAATCGTATACGATGTCGGTTTGCAAGATTTTGGTTTCTCCGGTCAGAAGATTTACTTCCACCTGTTTTTTCCACACAAAACAGTTAAAATATAATGAATCGCACATTTAAAGTTTAAAATGATATTAAAATCAAGAGTAAAATGTCATTTTTGTCCCTGAGGTTTGACCAGTTTCCGACTTTCGCCCAAAGGTTTGTTTTTCCGCATCTGGATCCAAAAGGTTTAAAATCTTTGCCATTTTCACCCGACTCGTTAACACATCCATTTTTTTCCGTTAAGAGATGATATTTTTGTCTTTTTTGTTAACTTAAAGGGCAATTCGGTATTTTAAATACTTGTACATTATGCTAAATGCTTGTACATAAAGTGAAGAAAAAGACCGAATTGCCCTTAGTTGACAAAAAGACGAAGATACCCTGACTTAACTGATAAAAGTGGATGGGAGTTAAAGAGCCAAATGAAAATAGCAAGATTTCAAACCTTTTGGATCCAGATGCGGGAAAACAAACCTTTGGACGAAAGTCGCAAAACTGGTCAAACCTCAGGGACGAAAATGGCATTTTACTCATTATACTCGCCATCAAACTTGCCTCACTAACTGCCGCTCCGTAGTTAATGTATCTCATAGACGTAAACTCCGGTACAAAAAATGAACTTGCCGATAAATTTATCGAGTACATATTCGCCTGCATAATAAGTAAATCCCAATCGACCGAGCCCGATTGCTCTTTTAGCTTTTCCTTCAACGAACGAGTCTTTCAACCAAAACGTTGCAGCAAAGTCTAACCGCTTCGCAACTAGCCTCAGAAGTCGTACTTCCGGAAGTGAACCCACCTTGAACCATACTCAAAGTGTCCGCTTGTATGACCCGAACCTTGTCCAAGAGCGTATCGGTTCCGTCACACTGAACCGCACTTAGACAATAAGCGGTCATTTGTTTGACCTTGGTCCATAGCCCTTGACCCAACTCGATACCACCGACTTCCACCACAACCGAACCATCCCGTAATATACTCACTTTGCCAGGTGTCGGCCTCAACGACACCTCGTGCAAAATGGGAATCCGAGAAATACCCTTTTTTCTCCATAAATTGTTTTTGTTAAACGTGTTGACAGTTTCAACTCTATAGTCAAAGTTTGAGGATTTCATTAACTTATCCCATATGGTCGGTAAAGTATACTCTAAAGGCTCACCGGCACTAACACCATAAAATAACCGAAGACTATCATAACTATGAAAGTTCATTTCCCTTACAAGACCGGCATCTAACGAAAGATAACTCGCGATGTGTTCTATAACCGCTTCGGCTATAAAAGATGCTTGCACTTCTCCTGGGGCCCGCATTGCGGATTTACTAGAATGATTCGTTTTACATACTTTGAAGTCGAATGATAATGCACCGAAATTGTACTTTTTTAGTGCACACAACATGTTCCACGGTAACATGGGGCTAACATCGGGTGACATACCAGCGTTTATTAGAATATCAAGATGTAGAGATGTGATCTTTCCGTTTGATTTGAACCCGATGGTGTATTTTATCTTCATGGGATGTCTTCCTCCTGCCATTATCATGTCGGTTTTCCGGTTCGTGTACGTTCGCACAGGACGGCGTAATCTATATGCTGCAAGCGCACATGCTGTCGCAACCTATGTTATCATTGTCAGTTTCCGCACGCAAAATTATAACGAAGAGTTGGTAATATAAGTAAGAGTAAAGTACACGGATGGTCCCTGTGGGTTACCAAAATTTTGGATTTGGTCCTTCGCTTTCCAAAAGTACACGGATGGTCCCTATGGTTTGCACTTTGTAACGCATTTAGTCCCCAACCAACAGTTTTAGCAGGTCTAAGTTAGCGACAAAATGCGTTACAAAGTGCAAACCACAGGGACATCCATGTACGTTTGGAAAAAGTTTGGAACTAACTGCGTTACAAAGTGCAAACCACGGGGGTCATCCGTGTACTGTTGGAAAGCCAAGGACCAAATCCAAAATTCTGGTAAACCACAATGACTATATGTGTACTTTTGAAAAGCCAAGGACCAAATCCAAAATTCTAGTTAACTTTTTTGGAGAGCCAGGGACCAAATCCAAAATTCTGGTAAACCACAGGGACCATCCGTGTACTTTTGGAAAGCCAGGGACCAAATCCAAAATTTAGGTAAACCACAGGGACCATCCGTGTATTTTACTCTAAGATAATTGATACTCACAGGCATAGCTTTAAGAGCCTTGCCACCAAAACCGCCACCGACCCTTCTAGTAATCACACGAACGTTATGTTCAGGAACGTTAAGACACCGTGCTATGACACTTTGCGCATATTCAGGGACCTGAATGGAACTATACACCACCATGCAGTTGTCTTCATCTGGGACAGCTAATGCGGTTTGTGTTTCCATATAGAAATATATTGTGACGGAAGTTGAATCTGGGTAGCAAGTAAAAATTAACAAACAAAATTAAAAAGAAAAAACACTCACAAAAAAGATTACAACTTTTAGTTAAAACTAGTATTTTGACCCGCCATGCGTTGCCGCGTTGTCGAAACTTAAGTAACCCAAATTTATAACCTGGCTTGTTTCGGAACGAAATTTGTAAATAGAATGAACGGCAAAAATAGCAAAACATTAAGACTGAAATATCGGAAAAATACGTCAATAAACATGATATACATTAGAAAATGCATTACCTGGCGTTGCGGCGGCGTCAAAACCTAAAGTAACTCGAATTCATACCGCCTAGTGAAAACGCATTTAATCTATGACCCGACTCGTTCCCTAACACAATTTATGTCAAAACGAAGACCAACCAAAAACGAACATAAGCACACACCCTCAAATATCATAAAGTGTAAGGGTAAATAATTAAAACTGAAAAAAGAAACCTGATTTAAGTTGAGGGGCTATACATATCATTACCAAAGTCAAAGCGGCCGTATCATGCATTTGTTAAAGATCACTAGATCAGGGAGTGTCTTAGCCACTATTGCCAAGACACCCTATTTTGTTATGTATAATAATACCTCAGCAGAGTGGATTTGGTGTTCAGATTCAGCCATTCCCTTCGAGAAATCACCAACTTGTGACGGATATACGAGTGACGGTATTTCAAAAAAACTCGATTTCTCGACCGCCTGTTCAACGGTTAATATAGGTGGTTCTAAGTCTTCAATATCATAATCAACCATGGCTGAATCAGCTGCCACGTCAGCAATCTTTTGTGTATCTGCGACCTAACAATTGCATTCCTTTAAGCATAATTCTTTACATTTACGCAAAATAAGATCTCTGAGAGAACTAAAATACCGCAAACGCTATACGCTGGCCTGCACACTGAGTAAGTTCATCGGCAAATAACGGTTCGGGACCAAAAAGGGTCTTGGATCCTATATTATCACCTCCTTTTGGAATATCTTGAAATGTAACGACAGAATGTACGTCTTTTTCGGAGTTTAATTTAATACGCTTTACCCGTGCCAATGGTTTGGTGCTGTAGATAAATGCTCCGTGAAGGCAGTTCAACGGTGAAGGAATGTCATCTACAAATACCGCTTCACCTGCATGATTAAAGTCACGGCGATGAGCGGGATAAGGCGTTGACTTCCAGGATTTCGACCCGTTTGCTTATGAAAGGATCGATTTGGGTTATGGTTTATCTCTAAACAGATCAAATAGAAAACTAGCTAAAGAACAAGTCAAACGGGTTGAACGTCGGCCAACTTGTATTTTTAATGCTTACAACTTCCTAAATAGTCTTAACTAAAAGAGTTAACTGCCATTTTCGTCCCGGTGGCTTTTACCATTTCCGTCCCTGACATACTTGAAACATGTCAGTTCCGTCCAAGAAACTAATGTCTGTTAAAACCAACTGTTTAATGAAGGGTAAAACGTCATTTTCCATTTTTCTTTTATGAAAACGACGGGGACGAAAGTGAATTAGGGTTCACAATGGAGGGAAAAGGGGATTAAAAGGGGTGGGATCTAATAGGGTTTTAGAAAAAAGCTATATAAAAAAGCAAAATGACGTTTTTACCCTTCATTAAACGGAAAGTTTTAATAGACGTTAAGTTTTTGGAGGGAATCGGCATGTCTCAAGAATGTCAGGGATGGAAATGGTACAAATTTGAAATTTGGCCAAGAGTGACATAATTAGATAAACCACTGAGGGACAAAAATGGGAGTTAACTCTAGTTAAAAAAATAGACTTCTATTGTCCTAAATGGTCTTAATTAAATAAAAATTATTGAACAAAAAAATGCTTGTGGCCAAACCGATTTGGCCCATGCTACAAGCAAGTTGAACCCATTTTAACCCCTTACCCAACCCGCTCAACCCGTAAGTTATTGGTTGTAACGCGTTATACGCACCAGAAGCTTGGATTGCCGAACCAGACTTTACAATCGGTTCACCAACAGGGTAATGTTCGTTGCTCGATTCTATCACCTGCTTTGCCGATGACAACAATGTCGTCGTTTCAGAAACATCAAACATCATTCTTGACGTAATTCCGTAAGAATTACAAGTCGATGTACGCACGCAACCATCAGCTTCAACCAGTGGCCAGAGAAAGTCAAACAAAAAACTAACCGCCAAGCTTGACCGATAAGCGGAATGTGACGTCCCACTTTCAGGAGAAACCGCAAACCTTATTAACTTAACCGCTTCACATATCACATCGACACTTAACATTTTCCCAGCAAGATAGTTTTCAACTGTGCTTGCGCTTATCGCGTGTTTAACGCCAAAAGAACCAAAAGCAAGACGAACACTGTTAATTCTAACGCCTCTATCACATACAGACGTTTCAGCCAAAAACGCAGCGTTTAAATAAGCTAACGCGTTTCCAAGAGGACGTGGAGAAGCACGATAAGTTTGAAATATAATTTTATCGTTCGATTTTTCCGAGTATCCGTTTTTCATTGGTTTCGGGTACGGAACGAACACACTCAAAAGCACGGTTCTTGAATCTAACGCAGGCTTTTCGAGAAACTCTTCAAGTGCAAGAATTTCCGTTTTTACCCCTGTCAAGATAGTAACTTTCGATCTCACTGCGAGAAGTATTGTCGCAATATCGGACGGAAAATTCTTTCTTTGTGCCATTACCAAATTTCCACCTATACTCGCTACATTTCGGATGGATTCCGAAGCAATTTTCTCGAAATGTGACGCGATTTTCTTGAACACTGTATCGCCTTCGGAGCATAAACCATCATCGGTTCTTTCTTCATTTAAAGCCGAGATTAATTTTGAGATCGAAATGGTTGCGCCGACTTCGATATGCGAGCTGGTTTTCGTGATTGTCGAAAGCTCCGGGATAAACCGAAGGTCAATGTACTTATCGTACTGATCGGTTTCCTTATAGTGACCGCTTCCGGTATTACCAGCAACTAGTTTTACCATTACACCGTTGTCAGCAGAGTTGTATTTCACCAAACTCGTGAGTTCATCTATAGAACATGGAGTATACCAAGACTTGTTCCGATTATTTAAAACCGTTGTCGATTCGTATTCGTTTTTCAAGAACTCGGGATACGTAGTTATCTGTTTCGGATCATAGAACGGCAGTTTATGAAGTTTGGTATCGTTTTTACGAAATGAGTTAAGTCCCAAATCTTCCATATCGACATCGGCAGCGAACTTTTGCATACGTCAGCGATCGGACGGTAACCAGTGCATCGACATAGATTACCGGAAATCGACTTTTCAGCTTCTGAGACAGTGAGTTTGGAGAAACCTAGAGCAGGCTCGGGTCGATGGGTTTTTTCGGAATTAACGAGCGCTGAAAAGAGTGACATGCACATCCCGGGGGTGCAGAAACCGCATTGAGATGCATGGAAACCAGCGAAACGTTCGTGAATGGGATGAAACCCGTCTTTGATGTTGCCAAGACCTTCGGTTGTAGTGATTGAACATGTGTTTATGCTGCAAAGAAGTGTGAGACATGAACTGATTGTGTAATCTTCAACTTGTTTGACCTTGGGATTGAACTTGGATAGTAGAACGTTACAAGCACCACAACCACCTACAATTGCAAAATTCATAATATGCAAAAGCTTCAAATTGACATGAAATGTCTCAAAAAAAACCAAAGTGAACAACAATGTTAGTAAAGATCATCGGTGGTGCTAAATGACTAATTTAGACAATTGTTTAAGTTAACAGCTTTACAATAGTTTCCCGTTTTGACCCGTTGATTGATTTGAGGTGACTTAAAGTAACCCGCTTGGTTTTAAAATGCGTGTAGCGATCTGAAGTGTTTTGATCCAAAAACCCGATGCGTGATGCTGATGCGTAACGCGCGAAGCGCACTCATCACGTATGCGAGGTGTTCTTTATTTAAAAATACTAAAAAAATATTTATAGCTAATATTTTAACTTGTGAACCTTTAAACACTAATATATAATATATTCTTATCATCTATAGTCAAATTTGTTCAAATACCGGTCAACTACATAAGGCGCCACATTAGACCACATCATGTGATGCGCACATAATGGAATCGCAACATGCAATGTGATCTCTTCACTGCATCATGTGATGCGCGCATTATGCGCTCCTGATGCGCGCATTTTAAAACCAACCCGTACGCATATACAATTTCATTTGCCCAAAGTCGCCTCATTTTGAATAATGGGTCACGATTACAACTATAATTATTACATCCCAAATTATGAAGTCTCATATCTACCAACTTAAACGTTTTTTTTAAGTTAACAGGTTTATAATGTACACGTTTTGACCCGTTGACTAATTTGAAGTGATCCAAATAAACCCATATACAATTTACTCTTGCCCAAGTCAACCCATCTTTTGAATAATGGGTCATGATTACCACCTATAACAATTACATCCCAAATAATGAATTCTCACATCTACTAATTTAAACCCTTTTTAAGTTAGCAAGTTTATAATGTACCCGTTTGACCCGTTGACCAATTTGAGCCGGCCCAAATTGACCCGTTAACCAATTTAAGCCGATCCAAATAAACTCATATACAATTTAATTTTACCAAGTCAATCCATTTTTTAACAATGATCATAACTACCCCTATAATTATCACATCCCAAATGACAAATTCTCACATCTACAATCATATTGATTTCCACCACCAACATCACAAAACTCAAATGAAAACTTCACTTAGTCATTTCATCAAACACCTTGTGATCAAATCATCAAACCCACAAACAAATTCACACATAAAATCATAAAATCAAAAGCAAATCAAACCTTCACCGCAACCAAGCTTAACACTCTTGAAACGAGTATGAGACCGCAAGAACTGAAGCAGAGTGGTTGAAGGGTCCACTTCAGAGAGCTCAAAACGCTCACCATTCACAGCAAACACCAATCTTTGTGTAGATATAAGTTGGGTATCTGTATCTATATCTTCCATTGTAGTCGTGGGGAAGAAGAGTCGGTGCGGTTGAAGCAAATCTGAGTACGGAAAGTGAGAATGTGAGTGATGTGTAACTACTACTACTACTACCTAAAAGTCTTCGACTTTTGCGAAGCTTGTTCTCGAAAAAGTTAACTTTTTTGTATTCGGTTTCATATTGTAAAATATACGTATAGGCAACCGCCTCTTAGATAAGAACAAATGCCCGTATAAAGGGTTAAATGAAAGAATCATGATAACAACGATGGAATAATAAAATATCTAGTGGCTTTTTGTTGAAGTTACATCACTAAATCTAGAAAGTCATAAAACTATTAGTATTCTTATGTTTATGGTTTTTTTTAAACTAGTTATAAAAACCGTTGTCGCGTTGCGCCGATCTTCTTTTGTTATTTAGTCTGTGTTTACATGTGTTTTGAAATCACTACGAGCGCGTTGCACATGGAACCGTTGACAAGAATAAAAAAAAAGTAGTAAAAACACAAAAAAATAACCGAAAGAAAATCAACCAAAAAAGTTGTATGATAATGATGTTGTTCGTATGAAACCCGTGGTAAGAGACGAGCAAATAGTACTGGGTACCGGTACCGAATTTCTCGAATCGAAAGATCCTAAGTACCAATTCGGTACAGACTTTTAGCGTTCTTGGTACCTGTTCGCTACCGGTTTTTACCTCATATATCGGTACGTGACCGGTATTTTCAGTACCAATACTGATTCTGTATCGGTTGACACCGAGCTTATCCCTACCCCTGAAACTAAATAAAAAATCATTGAAAGTTAGAAGGAAATCAACAAAAAAAAACATGCTCATGGCATTAGCCTAGTGACATCTTGGAAGTATGATAAAACTTAAGGACCATAAGGGGGTTTTTCTTCCTTCTGAATTGGTGTATAGACATTATAGCCTAGTAAAGATGGATATGATCGGGCGGTTCTGCTAGTGGCACGATAATACTTCAATGGTACGCCATTGATATAAATTTTCCGGCCCAAAAAAAAAATCAAAATGAAACATAAAAAGGGAAAAAAAATAAAACTTGTCACATGGGTGTTTTTGAATGGCGTTGACACTGAAACTAAAAAAAAGGAAATCATTAAAAGTTAATATAAAATCAACAAATAAAAGTTGAAAAATGCCTATGGCATTATAGCCTAGCGACATCTTGTGAGTAGGATAAACCTTAAGGGCCATAAGGTCTTGGGTTCGATTCTCACAATGGGGTTTTCCAGATTTATTGGGTTTCATTCTGAACTGTTTATAGACATTATAGCCTATGAAGATGGATATGATCGGGTGGTTCTACTGGTAGACCATGGTGATACTTAGTGGTACGTAGGATAAAACTTAAGGGCCATAAGGTCTTGGGTTCGATTCTCACAATGGGGTTTTCCATATTTATTGGGTTTCTTCTGAACTGTTGTATAGACATTATAGCCTAGTGAAGATGGATATGATCGGGTGGTTCTACTGGTGACATGGTGATACTTTAGTGGTACGTAGGATAAAACTTAAGGGCCATAAGGTCTTGGGTTCGATTCTCACAATGGGGTTTTCCATATTTATTGGGTTTCCTTTTAAATTGGTATATAGACATTAAAGCCTAGCGAAGATGGATATAATCGTGTGATTCTACTGGTGACATGGTGATACTTTAGTGGTACGTCATGATATAAAATTGGCGTTCAAATAGAAATCAAAACAAAACATAAAAAAGGAAAAAAAACTTGCCAGTCTGACATTTTTTAATGGTTCTGACACTATTCATAAAGTTTGAATAAAAAAAACATAAAAAAGAAAAAAAAAACTTGCATGTGACTATTTTTTAATGGTTCTGACACTATTCATAAAGTTTGAATTTTAATGATATAGGTAATTTAGACTATGGTAGTTTATACTTGACTAGATAATTCTAGGATGTTGTGAGATTTATTTATGTTATATGAGGGTTATGATATTCTGGGTAGTGTTAAAAGGGGCAGGTTTTTAAACACATATTATATTTTTATAAAATCTTGTTATGTTTTTGTAAGTAAGGCTTTGTTGTTATCTTATTTATGCTTTGATTTTTTGAATTGCAACTTATGATCATTATAATTGAGCGCTTTAACATGATGATTTGAAAAGGTTCTAATCTGAGATATTTTACGTGTTTTCAATGGGATGGGATATCATGATGTATAATTTATAATCAAAAGGTTGTAGATCTCGTGTATTTATTTAAAAAATCTAGAAATTCCTATTTTAAAAAGTTAATAACGTGTAAGAGATTTTATATGTATTGTGACCATGACACTTTGTCAGTCTCTCTTACTCACATCTCTAGTTGATTGTTCAAAAAGAAGACACTTATGGTTGAAACGAATTTATAGTCAAGCAAAATTAACTAATGTATGTAGAGCATTTATGCTCAAACATGTAAAACATAGATCAGTAAGGCTATTTGGTATGGTGGGCAAGGGTAATGAGGCACTTTCTGCTAAGTGTCTGTCACGTTAGCAGAGAGGGGTTTGCCCTCCAAAACCCTAAAACCATAGGATGGTGAGCAAGGGCAAAGGGCATTTCATCACGCTACGTGTCACCCTCTTATTGGTTAACCTCAAAAAAAGTCGAGTCAAACTCAAGGAGTATATGCCCCCACGCGTGTGAGAAACTCCAAGCCCCCAAGGGGCAACGCCGGTCGAAATGTTGGAGGGAGTGGTGTGTGTGGAGCGTGGAGACCCCCCCTCCTGCACGCCTGGTAGGAAAACGTCTAGACTCGCATTTATGATGCAGTAGATTTTTGTTTTATTGTTTGTGATTTTGTCGCAATGAAAAACGTGTATGGGGTAAGCTAATGCATAAAGTGCACTTAACGTACAAAGTGTAAAAAGTAATTATGTATGAAGGAACTCAACTCAAAATTACGTATGAAGAAATAACATGGAAAATTATGCATGAATGAAATCAAAATTACGTGGGAGAGAAATAACAAATGAAAATTACGTAAAAAGGAAATCAAAAATTATGTCACCTAAAAAAATAATTTGTACACTTTGTATGCTTAACAACCCTTTTATGAACGCAATGATAATGTTTAGTTTGTCATGTTTTCGAAACTTACCATTCATAGGTTAGCATTTTCGCTAATAATATAATATTTAACTTAAAAATGTTACAATCAACTACTTTTTAAGACAAATACGGGTGTTACGCTTAATTAGGGGTGTGCGCGATTTGGTTCGGTTTTATGGTAAAACCGAACCATAACCGAAAATTTACGGTTTTCCTTTTTTTAAAACCGTTCAGTTTCAGATTTTTTTGGTTTTAGCAAATGTTAGGTTTGGTTTTCCAATTTTTTTGGTTTTTTCGGTTTTCGGAACAAAATTATGTAAGATTAAAAAATAAATAGTATAATCCAAAATTTAAGAATATTTATATTTAACCTTTGTAATTAATATTATTCACATAGACCTAATTTTTTAATCTATTTTGATGTTTCTCCAAAAAATTTATTAATACATTTTATTTTATAATACTTTGAAAATTATTAATTTATATATTCAATTTTGTTATTTCTTGTAGACAATAGATAAATTATTTTAATTATAAATAAACAAGTTGATGTTTTTATTATAAATACTTAACATTCAAGAATAAAATTAATAATTCCTACTAGCATGGGTTAAAGACTTAAACTTAAACATAAGAATACATAGACCAGGCCTACTATTGTAACTTACCGGTCCGGTTCGATTTTTTTCGGTTATTGAATATGGCTATCCGAAAACCGAACTAAAATTTTTGGGTATTAAAAATCTGAAAACCTAACTGTCGATTTTCGTTTCGGTCCGGTTATTAATTATTTAGGTTGCGGTTCGGTTATTTCGGTTTTCAACTCACCCCTACATTTTATGTACCATTAGATGTGTTTAGTATTCGAATCAGACTGGAAAAAACTCGAAACTCGGAATTCAGCTCAATTTGAATTTGAAGTTCAAATTCGGATTTTGAAAATTTCGAAATCAGTCTTTGAATATCAATTTGTGATTTTCGATTTGATTTGAATTCAAATTATGCATTTTGTTGTTGTTTTTATACATACATAATTATTTACAACACAAATAATGTTTTCTAAAGAGTAAGGATCTATTTTATATTTGGGCATATTATTTACTACCGTTCAATATTTAACACTCCAACCCGAATTCAATAAACAAGTACCTTGAAATGCACATACTAAATTTCTAAAATCTAAAAAAACATAAACGATCAACGAGCTCTAAATCAATTTTAGGTGACCATTTTGGGTGTTGATCTATAATATTTTTGTTAATTTTTGTGAGCTTATAATTGGGATGTTACCACATTGAGTATCTTCTTGGATGTTTGGATGTGGTTTTTTTATGTAATTGATATATTCAATATTTGATTCGAATTCGATAAACTCGGAATTTGAATTCATATTTAAGTTCAGTTTGAATTTAACAATCGTATTCACATACAGCTTTAATGCAAAGTCCCAAAACCTCAATTTGTAATTTATTAGTATGTTTCTTATGTTGTGTCATGAAATAACATAACTAATTTATTTAACTTAGTTAGAATAAGAGTTAAATAAGAAGGATTCCACTTTTGTGACAAGGCGTGTAAGTATGACAGATTGGATTAGGAATTTGTATGCGGAATGGTAACTCAATATGAATTACAAGAGGTTATCTTGTTTAAATACTCAAATTGGACACCATGTTTATGTGTTTTCATGGGCACTATTTCGGCCATTGGAAGTCCAAGTATGAGGAATCTTAATCCAAGATAATGTTCACCAGAATGCATAACCTTCAACCATGAGTTTTGTTGGTGTTATGATTCAGTTTTGGATATACGTATGTGTGTATATATATATTATAGCTATATAGTATATATAATTTTCATATGTATCCTAGTGTATCATGTAAAGGTCATGCAAGGAGGCAGGATGAATTCCATCAATTTAACCTTATTATATGAATTCACCAAAGCACAAAGATGATTTCGGTTGATCATGAATAGGGAAAAAAATAAAACCTCCTAATTCACCAAGACAACCAAGTATGAATGTAACGTGTATATATAAAAACATGAATTTCCATTATGATCGAAGTCTCAAATTACGAATGTGGAAATGAAATACAAATTACAAGTTTGCAAAACTAGAAAGTACGGAAGGTTATAGACGCAAGGTAAATAAAGCTTACGTCTTCTAGAATATAACCACTACTTATGTGATAGAAAATTTGTTGGTTAATAACTAGGGTTACTACAATTGATTGAAATAACTAAGAACCGGATGTGGTTGGCCGATAAATTGTTAAGATAAGACCCCATAGTGTAAACCATGAATGAGTCAAACATGTAAAATCAAGATGTATGACATATTGGTGATAAATAGTAAATTGTTAAGATAAGACCGTATGGTTTAAATCATGAATGGGTCAAACGGGTAAAATTATGATGAATCACATATTGGTGATAAACGGTAAATTATTAAGATAAGACCCTGTGGTGTAAAGCATTAATGCGTCAAATGGGTAATATTATGATGAATCATATATCGGTGATAAATGGTAAATTGTTAAGATAAGACCGTATGGTGTAAATCATGAATGGGTTAAATTTGGTTAAAATTATGAAGAATCACATATTGGTGATAAACGGTAAATTGTTAAGATAAGACCATGTGGTTTAAAGCATGAATGTGTCAAATGGGTAATATTATGATGAATCGTATATTGGTGATAAATGGTAAATTGTTGGGTTATTGGATTTTATCACCCCCAACTATCGGCCATTGGCCGTTGCCACCCGAAACTAACACGTTGACACCCGGCACCCCCAACTTGACTTTTGTTTGCAATGGCACCACTCAGTTAAATCTCCACTAACTGGGTTTGTTTTTTGTCCGATGTGGCACAGATTTGCTGAGTTGGACTTCCTTATGTGGCACCCATGTGTCAATCCCTTTCTTCTCCTGCCTTTAAAACACAGGATCCACAAAAAAAACCCTAATTTCATCATCAAACGACCGGGGTTCTCATCGAATCAAGGGCAATTGAAGCATATGTTCAAATCATGAAAGTGATACACACAACCACAGGGACTAATCCACATGAGTTCATCTTCCAATTCGTCAGTTAGTGTCAACCGAACCCCTAAAATATTGAAGGTCGATTTGGATGGAAACCTGTATTGTCATCATGAAATTGTTGTTGTTCTTCGCATTGCTGGACGAAAGAGTGTTAGACATGGTGATCAATTTTATGGTTGCCCTTAGTGGCATGTAAGTTGTTTAATTATTTGTTGAACTTTGCTTTTGGTTGAAATTGAATTGGTAATATTGGTTTGTAGTTATCCGATTGCAAGTTCTTTATGTGGAAACAAGATTTCGACAAAATTTTTGAAGGTCATTCAAATTGCAGTTCAAGTCCTGGAAGTTACGAAGAATTGAAGTTTGAGAATTTGCAATTGCAGAACAAGTTGTTACTAGAAGAGAACAAGCGGCTGAAAAGACAAATTCATGGCAAAGACTCCATGTGGAAGCAACCATTTGTGTTTACTTTGATTTTTATCATTGCCATATGGATGTACATGTTGAAGTAGTCATCGAATTTGGTTGTACGATATTGAACTTATGAATGATCTATCCTTGTTGTATAACAATTGATCTATCCTTGTTGCATATGAAGTCCATAACAATTGATCTATCCTTGTTGTATTTGGTGCCAAAATGCATTCGTTTGTAATGACCAATACTAATGTGCATTGCATTGGTGACTATTGACCCAAACCAAAGTGTCTTATGACCTAAACTAATGTGCAGCAGCAACTATCGACCAAACAGCAATGCATTGGTGTGTATTGACCCAAACCAAAGTGTCTTATAACCATAACTAATGTGCAGCAGCTTGGCAGCAGCCCATATCGACCAAACAACATTGCATTGTTGTGTATTGACCCAAATCAAAGTGTATTATGACCAAAACTAATGTGCAGCAGTGTATTGACCCAAACCACTGATGTATAATGACCAATATACCCCTGCAGCAGCTACAACTTATATATTCCACTGCAATATGTATACCACTGCTATCTAATGACCATTATACCCCTGCAGTAGCCAATATGGCTATACACCACTGCAGTATGTATACCATTGCTGTCTATCGACCTTTATACCCCTGCAACAACAAATATGATTACATACCACTGCAGTATGTACACCACAGCTGTATAATTACCAAATTAACCCCTGTAACAAAAATAATAATTTACCAAAACATTACATAAAACATTAAGTCATTACATAACATAGTCACTACATAACATCAAGTCATTACATAACATTAATTCACTACCAAAATACCCCTGCCTAAATGATTCTTGTCCAAAAAGGCAATACAAAACATCAAATTGTCCAAGCCTATATGATTCTTGTCCAAAACAGGCATTTCAAAACATTAAGTAGTCCAAACAAAAGTCAAACTTTCACCAACTAAGTACAGCCTTCTCTGATCCCCTTCCCTCTTGGCCTTCCTCTTTTAGCTGGCTGTTTACTTCCTCTTTGAGTGGTCTGTTGGGTTGAATTGCTGGAGTTGACTTTTTCTTGTTTATGTTCCCCTTCTGTCTTTTTGATCTAGGTTCAGCTGCATCCAATAACAATACATTAGTTAGCATAATTTGACATATAAAACAACTGAGATAAAACACTAAACCTCATAAATAGCACCTGCATTCATGTTTCCTTTTCACTGCATTTTCTCTTGTTATACCCCTTGCTCCACAAATGCCACAGGTCATTATAACCCATGCTTGGTTAGTTTGCCTGGACTTTTTAGATCCTTACGAGGGTCTCTCTTTCAGTTCTTCTTAGGCCTACAGGTGCAACTTTTATTGGAGGTGGATCCATTGGGTAATCAATCTTGGCCATACTTGTCACTGGGCAATGGATGGATTGTGAAGTCATAAATCCTCATGTATGTTTCCTTGTTGTAACATTGCTCCACAAAGTCTTCTGCATAATTATGTAAGAACCCAGCCACAGCACACACATGCTTACATGGATATCCCTTAGTTCCCACTTTCTACAAGTGCATGTTTTATTCTCCAAGTCAACAGAAACATCATCAAAGTCTCTTACTTGAAAAACCTGATAAGATGAGGGGTACACTTTACACCTATAAGCTGCATCTTTTGAAAAGTTAGTTTTTCTTGGATATTAGGGCAGATGAGAACATCTTTGGCAGCCATTTCTGTTTTTTTTCGTGACTAACCTACTCATGATCTGAATCCTAATTCTTCTAACATGTGTATAATATGCTTTGACCTTGCATTGATGATGTAACCATTAAATGTTTCTGCCATGTTGTTTACTATCACATCACATTTAGTATGAGTTTTCAAGTAGCAATTATTAAAACAATTTTGTCCTGTTCCAACAATGTCTCTACTGCATCATGGCTTATTGATTTCATCTCATCAATGGCTTGAAGGTACTCTGGTTCACAATAAGCCCTTGCAGCTTTCCAAAACAACTCCTTCAACTCCTCATCCTTGAATGTCTTGTGCCAGTTAGCATAGATGTGCCTTGCACAGTTTCTATGCTCTGCTCTTGGCAAAACAAGTGCAACAGCATTCAGCAGACCCTGCACAATCATACATATTACTACTAAGCAACATGGCATAATATAACTAAACTTTTAGTAAGAAACATGAAAAATTTGTACCTTTTGCTGTCTGATATGAATGTCCTAACTCCCCAACCATCATTTATTCCCAAACAGTTCTGAGCTCTTCCATGAACCATTCCCAACTATCATTAGTTTCCCCTTCACTGAGTACCTTCTCACTGCCTCTTTAAAGGCATCCCTTGATGCAAACCTTGTTCCCACCTTCCAAATAAATTTCTTCCAGTTAGTGTGTTCAGTTACAGATGGAGAAAGCTTCCTTATACTTCTTACCCCTAATATCATCATCTCACTATCACCCGGTGTGAGAATGTCACCATCAGATTTCTCATAACTGCTATACCCCTCTATATGTGAAGCACCTGCATCATTACTTTCATACAAATTTCCCTCTGTATCTTTTTCCTTTCAGCAGTCATCAAATAACTTTTTTTGGCCTCACCAAAAACTTTTCTAGCATTTCTAACTGCATCTTGTGACAGTCTCCATTCTAAGTCCTCTCTATCTGACTCCCCACCAGGTACCTCTTCCTGAACCTCCTCTTCATCATCACTGTTTTCAATTAGTTCATCAAAATCTTCATAATCTGAATCATCAAATGACTCTCCTGACCCAACTACTTCTACATTATAGTCACTATCATCACTGTCTTCAGTATATTCTATGTCTACATCCACTGAAACCCTATCAGTTGACCTAGCAGACTTTTTGGATTGGGCTTTTTGTTCATTGGGCTGGGCAGCTGGTTTACTGGGCTTGGAACTGGAGTGGGCTTTAGCTGCTTTTGATGGACCTTGTTGGATTAGAATTTCCATAAATGGTTCAGTCCAACTATAAACCTTAACAGCCAAGTCCAAAACATTTTATCGTTATGAAAGTGCCTAAGTTCACCATCATCAGCATCCAGCCCATACATATAAATGTCCCGGAATTGTAAAAACCGATTCCATCGCATACTCAACTAGTTCAAAGTATGAAACGTGGTCTACATCTATTTTAACAAGCCTTGATTCACCTCCAACATACTGTGGTTGACCAAATCCTACTTCAATATAACCACCATACCAAAGCATGACATCTATTGTTTCCACCATCTCAAAACAGTGCGTAAAGATAAAATTCTTCAAAATCGTACCTTGATTGCGAAAGATTACGGCTTGATTCTTGTTTCTTCGTGTTTGATTCTTGTATCGTTTTCTCTGTGTTCATCAACTAGGTTTTCGCTATGTGTTTTAGTGTTAAGTGTTAGACAGTGTTATAATCCAGGGTTATATACACACATGCTGGCCACGTAAAAGTCCAACTCAGCAACTAGGTGACGCGTCGGACAAAAAGAAACCCAGTTAGTAGAGACTTAACTGAGTGGTGCCATTGCAAACAAAAAGTCAAGTTGGGGGTGCCGGGTGTCAAAGTGTTATTTTCGGGTGGCAACGGCCAAAGGCCGATAGTTGAGGGTGATAAAATCCAATAACCTAAATTGTTAAGATAAAATGTATGGTGTAAATCATGAATGGGTCAAATTGGTAAAATTATGATGAATCAATATTGGTGATAAACGGTAAATTATTAAGATAAGACCATATGGTGTAAACCATGAGTGGGTCAAGTAAGTAAAATTATGATGAGTCACGTATTGGTGATAAACGATTAATAAATAGGTTGAGATCCTATGTTGTAAACCAAGAATGGTCAAATGGGTAAATATATGAGCGATTGCGATCTATAGGGTTAATATGCTTAAATTAAATCGATTGAGATTAAAGGGTAATTATGACCATTTGATAATGAAACGATTCAATTAAACCACAATGGGGGTCAATCAGTCAAGAGGGTTATTGAGGAAAGTAATAACTTATTGTCTCTGTTGTGCTAATCTCTAAATGGTGCTATAATTGCCATTGGTTAAAGTAGTTAATGGAGGTAAAACGTGAATGCCAAGCCTTGGTAGTTGTTCTCAATATATTGATTGACTATGTTAAAGGGTTATTGTAATGTCACTGCCAGATTTCTATGTCGTCGTCGTGTTCAACAAAATACTTCAATCTTTGAAAGTTGCGCACCGGTTTTAATCTTCATGTATTTTTAGGCAGTGTCATCAATTTGAAAGTAATTACACAATAAGAAGACATATACTAGTGTAATCTTTATCAACATACAAGGGAAAGGGCCACTTGCCTTCTTACCCTAACATCCTTTAATCTTGTCCCGCTACATCACTCAATCCATCCACTATCTAAACTACCAATTTGGTAGCACCACTACCTTAAATTACCCTCTTTTTTATTTATAAAAACACATTTTATTTGAAATATATAAAACATTTTAAATAAAATAAATTAAAAACCTTCATAAAATTATTAAATTAAAAAACATTACACAAACTAGATAACTAAACCTAAATAACTAGATAACTAAACTAATCATAAATCCATGAACCGTCGGAATCGGCATACGAATTTACAACTGGTTGCATCGAGGATGGTTTTTTAATAATTGTCAGGACGAGATGTGAGTAAATCTTTTATTGTTTATATTTTGGTATTCCTTATGGGCCTCGACAATCGCTTCGGCACCTGTTAAGCCGTCACCGTAATCCATCATGATGTTGAAGAGTTGATGAAATTTGTAAACCTCCAAGAACATAGTACAAAAACCTTGACAAAGCTTGGTGCAAAGAGTGACTCGTTTCACCAACACGTTGACGGAATTCTTGAAATAAGGATGTTCTAAAATGCAACGGTTACTCGTCTGTTTTCAGACACGTCCAACCAAGAGGTGACCAAGTTATGTCTTCGTCTTTACTCGAGGTATTCTTGTCATTCTTTAGAATATATAGAGATGAGAGTATGTAAGAGTTTGTAATTAATTTTTGTAAATTTGGTGTGATTTATGTATGCATTTATAGGTACAATATAAGTTTAAAATATAATAATAATTGAAATTTAAAACGACCGTTGGTCATAACCTTTTTAAAACCATTAAATTCCATCAACAAATACACACACACCCCAACCACTATCCGCCGAGCACCAACCGCCAAGCCGCAACGGTGTAAAATGGGTATAGAGCACCCGCTTGAAAAAGACTAAGTGATCCACCTCCTCTAAAAATCCTTCACCATCTTCTAAAATCCTTGAAAAAGACTAAGTGCACAAAGGACTTAAGTAGTAAAATCATGACCTAAACATCAAATGTAACTCGACTCAAACAAAATCTTAAAACGATAATTATCATAAAATTACACAATTAGCCATATCATATAAAAGCTAAAAAGACCAAAAAGCCCTCCACATCTCAATTTTGGATGTGATTTCTTATCCTATCATCTTTCTCACATTAATAACTCAAAATCACCTCCACCACCAATCTCCACACCACCAAATGGACGCTCTCTGCGTAAAACCCTCTCTCTCCGGCCTCAAACTCCCCTCTAAACTCCACCCCAACACTCCGTCACCCCTTTCCCGCCCTTTCTACCTCCGTTTCCGGCTACCGCACCGCCACCCTACCTTCACCGTCTCCGCCACTTCCTCCACCGTAGAACCCCAACCCCAATCTCAATCTGAATCCGACCCACCTCAATTCTCCAATTACAACGAAGAAGAAACCTATGGAGAAGTCAAAGCAATCATCGGAAGCAGAGCGTGGACTCACGCGCCGGAATGGAGTACTTAATCGAATGGGAGGACGACCACGCGCCGACGTGGGTTCCGGGGAACTTAATCGCCGCCGACGTCGTCGCCGGTACGAAAACCCGTGGTGGGTCGCCGCCAAAAAGG
Source organism: Scalesia atractyloides (assembly GCA_947069175.1). Classification (NCBI taxonomy): domain Eukaryota; kingdom Viridiplantae; phylum Streptophyta; class Magnoliopsida; order Asterales; family Asteraceae; genus Scalesia; species Scalesia atractyloides. The sequence continues at coordinate 9,042,122 of CAMTDV010000016.1, read as the reverse complement.
CTGATGATCGAGCACTGAAGGAGATTATTAGCTCCGGCGACGGCCGGGATGTGGACGCCGTCGACGGCGACGGCCGGACGGCGCTGCTGTTCGTCGCCGGATTAGGGTCGGAATCGTGTGTTAGGGTTTTGGTGGACGCCGGCGCCGACGTGAACCACCGGGATAATGTCGGTGGTTTGACGGCGTTGCATATGGCGGCAGGGTATGTGAGGCCGGGTGTGGCGAAGCTATTGGTGGAGTTTGGGGCGGATCCCGAGGCGGGAGATGACCGAGGACGGACGCCGTTAGATTTGGCGCGTGAAGTTTTGAATTCGACGCCTAAGGGGAACCCGGTGCAATTTGCTAGAAGATTAGGGTTGGAAAGTGTAATTAAAGTTTTGGAGGGCGCGATATTCGAGTATGCGGAGGTGGAGGAGATAATGGAGAAAAGAGGGAAGGGGAAGAATCTCGAGTATTTAGTGAAGTGGAAGGATGGTGAAGATAACGAGTGGGTTAAAGCCACGTTGATTGCGGAAGATTTGGTTAAGGATTTCGAAGATGGGTTGGAGTATGCGGTGGCGGAGTGTGTGATAGGGAGGCGGGATGGGGAGGAAGGGAAGAATGAGTATTTAGTGAAGTGGACGGATTTAGAAGAAGCGACTTGGGAACCTGAAGAAAATGTTGACCCCGAGTTGATAAAGGAGTTTGAGAGTGGTAGTCGTGATGGAACCAGAGTCGATTTCACCACGACACCTTTATCTGGTAATGGAACGGGTTGACAATCGACTCAGTGATTTGTAATATTATATTTTTGAAATTAGAATCAAATAGTGGAATATTAGATTAATTCAATTTTGTGGTATTTGTTAGTTGTGGTTTCCCCGTTCGTCAATACAAACTAGGTTTTTTTCACTGCGCGCTTCAGCGGGTGTCCACATACGAATCCAACGTTAAAGAACAATATGAATCGAAGCGACCAAATATAAATGTGTAAAATAATCAAACAAGGGAATAAAATGTAACTCAGAGAAAAAAAATGGTGATGTGATACCTATGACGTTGTGCTTCGACCCGAACAAACGAACCAAAAAAAGGTGGCGGGTGACGTGTTGTTGCGCTGTTTAAAAAAACATCGTATGTTTTAGTTTTTTAGTACAAAAGTTATAAGAGAAAAATAGAACTATTGAGTTAAAAGCGTATATTATTTAAGTGATTTTATGATGTTTTTTTTAATATAATGTATGATAGTTATAACTTATTTTGAAAATTGTATCTTGACAACCATGTCTTAATATATCGTATAATTAGTTTAAGTATCTGTGTGTTATACAGGTTATTCAAAGTAAATTATATAATATTTAACCGTATTGAAATGAGCACGTAATTAAATCGTATGTATACTTTAATTTGGTTTCTCATATATCTTTTAACACGTGGGATTGCCATTGCCACTAAAAATATATATTCAAAAATATTGGGTTGTACTAACATAATTTATAATACTTGGAGTTACAAGAATAAGGTTTGATACATTAAGGAGTATTTATGGTTGAGTCGCTCGCATACTAAACACTAAACTACTAAACTAGGAGTGATTACAAGAATAAGGTTTGTACTTAAAGGTTATTGTGAGCTCATCTAAAACTAAACAAACAGATATAGGCAAATGTGCTAAGATCCAACTTAAAATGCATTTCTTAAATAATCAGCTGACATAACAAATGTGCCATACGGGTTTACATAATGTCAAATGTTTAAATTGATAAGTTACATACAATATTACGAAATGAAACAAATATTGCATTTCTCTTATGCTTCTCTCGGTTGATGCTTGAGATATTACTTGTTCTTTATTATACCACTTGTTGAAGGAGTAGACCAACAATTAGTAATAGCAAGAAATCTCTACCTCTCTTGGTTAGCGGCTGTAGAAACGTTACCCTGAGTACGTTCTTTCCACGGCTGATTCGGATGGGAGTGAACGGATCTCATGCCTACAAAACAGAACACCGTTAGGACTCATCACAGGAATAGGGTTATTCCTGTAGTCACCCTCTGGCGTGAGAATAAGTATGTGTTTTGGGAGAATGTAAAGTTAGGAAGAGAGATGATCCTTACCTTTGCATCAATGTCCTCTATTTATACATTTGGGTGGACCTAGGGTTTCCAAAAAGGTCGAAGAGTTAGTTACATGGTCCCTTTAAGTTTGTTTGAGATAGTGCCTATCTTATATTCATATAAGATATTCCATCATTTACTATCATATCTTTACTTTTAACGATTGATCGTTGACCTGACCAGACGACCAGACAACCTAGTTATTCTGCCAATAAAAAGACCACATATGTGAAGTTACACAAAAACAATAGAAACATGCAGGGTTACACATCCAGCCCATGGTTTGTAAAATGTTAAGCTCTAAAATCATCTTGATCAAATTATATGACTCCATAAGAAAACAAAAGCTTATTGAAATGAAACAAGTTTATGCAGTTTTTCTTTCAAGATGTTTTGCTTCACAAAATCCAAAAGGTGGAACTAATTAGTAAATCAAATGTTTATATTTAGGGATTTTTACATATTTCCCCCTCCTAAGCTGTCTTATTACGTATTTACCCAAACCACAAAATCAATTACATATTTCCCCTTTTTTTGAGAAATTACCCAATTAACCTCTTAATAACCCATATGCGTAATAAGGCATCTGCGTATAACCCAAACCATACACAATCAACAATATCGACGTTTTCTATTCCCACCAAAACATCGACGTTTCAGTTCTTGTTCATCTCCTTCATCAGTTATGTAAAAATCCCTACTTTTTAACTGTGTTAGGATGAAGTAGAAACTTGATATGTATTCATCAATACCTAAATGTATCTATTTTAAAATTTAAAATATGTCTCCATCAATTCTTGCATATGTGGGAAGTTGAATTTTCAACAATAAGATACAATCCTCTCTTTGTTAAATTTATTTTTGCCTCTCTTTTGAACCAAGTGATGTGTGCCAAAACGATGCTACAGTTTTTTTTTCTTAAATGGTGTGATAGTGAATGAAAATGCAGATCTTTCAAGCTTTAAAGGTTAATGATGGCGTTCACGTCTATTTTTTGATGAAGGCATGGTTCACAATGGTGGAATAGGGAACCAAGACCTATAAATATTTTTGAGCAATATTTTATTATTTTACTAAAAATGGGAAATATGTAAATATTCGGTTACTAGTTCATTAAGGGTAAAATAGTCATAAATAAGAGTCATCTTAATGAAAAGGGGAAATGTGTAATATATATGAGTTAGAGAGGGGAAATATGTAATTGATTTTGTGGTTTGGGTAAATACGTAATAAGGCAATTTAGGAGGGGGAAATATGTAAAAATCCCATATAAACGTTATTTCAATAACTTTATAATTTTAATAATTATCCATATATGTAATAAGAGAGTACAAAATTCAAATACGGAAATAATAATCTAAAACAATAATTTATCTTGTTTTATAACTAAATTCAAATATTCAAATTGGTATCTAAAACTCAATTTCATGTGAAGATGGGGGGATCTAGTTTCATACCCTCGCGGCGGGCCGTTGTGGTCTTCGCCCTCACGGTTGGTCTGACGTGGCTAGCTTTAGGGTTGTTAGCGGGTGACAGTACCCAGACTAAGACTATGTGTAGTGGAACATTATCATAATTATCCTTCCTTAGGCATGAAACGACACGTGGCACTCGAGGTATTATGGATGTGAAGTTAAAAAGAGTGTAGTGGTATAATGCTCCTAAGGCCTCATTCGGATCATTAGCCCATTATTTATTTTTAATTTCTTTTTAGAAAAATTAAAACAAATTATTTCATTAAGTAAAAAAATACATTAAAGTAATTAAAATACTAAAAATAAAGACAATACATGTGAAAAATACAAAAAAAACATACAAATGGTAAAAAAAATACTAAAAATAAAGATCTAAAGTCCGTATTTGTCGTAGATTTGTTGCCTATGCATTTGTGCTTGGATCAAGACGTCTCCTTGGAGGTAATCATATGTTTAGACAAATACTCGATGTCTCTCTCCATTTGCCTTACTTCTTGGATCACAACGAACTTTTTATTTTCGTGTTTCTTTCTTGCAACGTTTCCAAACGCCTGTGCCAAAGGTCTCGTATATCTTCTTTCATTTCGACAACGCCGAAGACGATTTTGTCCTACCCCCTTTTCCCACTTCGTCTACTCGGGAGGTCAGGACAAATCTATTTCCTCCTCCTCGTCATCCTCGTTGATGGGATTGTTTAAATCGACGTTTCAAGCATTGGAAATGGCGTTTCCGTATCAACCGAAGAAGTGGTTTTGGATCGTTTCACCTTGCGCCTACCATTAGATGTCGTGGTTGGTACGTTAGCCCACTTTGGACTTCCACGTAGAAGCTCCCAACACTTAAAGTATGCAAATGACCCTCGCGTCGAGTTGTACTCGTACAACGCTTTTGTTAATATACTTTGTGTCGCTTTGACCGCTACACAGTTGTCCTTCATACGTTGGAAGACTTCTTGAAACCCACGACATTTGCCATTTATATCGGTTCACTTGCTTGATATCGCATCCTTTTTCCCGATATTTCCCTTTACCCGTGAGCTTAAAAAAGTTTGCTTGAATTTTTATCAAAAAATGGAAAGTTTTTGATAGTTGGCTACAAAAATTTAGAACATGTATGATTATACCTTTTTTTAAATAAATACAATTTAAAAAAAAAAAACTTACGAACTTCAGGACCATCCGAGATGTCGAGCCATGCCCGTGCAAGATTGTATTCCTCATCTGTAGTCCATGGTTGGTAGTGCTTTTTCATACGAAGAACATAGGCTCTTTTTTTATGCGAGCGTTTTCCACGTTGAGGTGCCTCGGGTTTGTGCTCGACTTGTGTCTCTCTGGCACCGTCTCGATCTCTGGCTCGGCTTCTTCTTCAAAACCATACGTACCACCTATGTTGATGTTCATATATGGTGCAAAACCGAGTGGTCCGTCAAAATATTGTTGCGGCATGTTTAGTAGTTGCGTGTACCCTATCGTATTCGGGTCTTAATTTTGGTAATTATAGGTTGGTAGCGGTTGGGTGTGTTGGGTATTTGGGTTGCTTGGGCGAGACGGAACACCAAAAGGGGGCGAGATGATTGCATGGTACATTTTTTTATAAAGAAAAAGTTAGAGTTTAAAGAAGATGTGAAGAGTGTATAAAAAATGGGTTGAGGTTTGGGTCTAAATAGGTGAATAAGTATAATTTAAAAAACTGAAAATTATTATTTTATTACCGTTACCATACAACGTAACATCTAGAACAATTCATACAAACCGATGTTTTAAGGGAAACACCCAACCAGGATTTCGAAAGAACGCAGGGGGCGGTGCTCCAATCGTTTTGGGGCGTTTTAGCTCAATTCTACGCCCAATAATGCCCCCACTACGGATGGTCTAATCATAAAAAATGAAAGTAGAGAATATCCCGTATCGGTCCAGACCCACGTTTCTCACACGCATAATATAGTTTCGTATCGTTCCAGACCCTGGGTTTCTCACTCGCATACTATAGTTTCTTGTTACGTTTATTTATATAATACCTTTAGCATCGATAATCTTGGCCTTTAGTGGCAACAATTGTCGCCACTTATTCTTTTTGTTGAAAATTGTTATAAGATTTGGATTCTTTTTTGTGTCGCAAAGTTGTTTAAAAGAACTTGGGTTTTATTCCGTTAGAAATGCGTTGCAAATGTGAATTTGTGACTCATTTTTTTGCACTGGGAATATTCGTTACTAGAACGACCATTTTTTTGTAGTAGTGTTACTGTTATTATTAGCACATAGACTAGTTACCTAAAACAAGATTTGGGACGTAATTGCTAAGGATATGGGTATTATTAGAAAGCACCAACAAGGTTGAGACTTGTCTTTGTGAAGTATTTATGAAGTATCATTTTCCATATACATATTTCCATATTGCCTTTCCTTAAACATTGCTACATAGTTATCATTCCCATGTATATAGCTTTATTTTATTTGTTTAAATATTTCGTGTAACGCCATGCTTTCTCTTACTTTCCTTAATTAGAAAGCATGCCTTGTAATTCTATTTTTGAAGTCTTGTATTGTTGTAATCGTCTCTTCGTTTAATCGTTGTAAAATCCGAGACTTGGATCATAATAAAACTCGTATTTTCTTACAATTCATGCTTTACACATTCATACATTTGAAAGCATTATACATGTGATACTTAATTCTGACACTTGAAAACATGTGATAAACTTACTAATACGTGGCATACATACATCATACAGTATTCATTCTCGATTCTCATACGTAATCATGCTCGTTTATACTTATCTCGTGACTAAATTACATGCTAACTATTTAGAATATGCTTTTATACTTAAAACATCCCTAAATTTGTCCAAAAACAAAGAAAACCTTAAAAGATATGGGATAAATGAATAAACAACCTAGCAACAAATTCAAAAATGAAGAGTTGGCTCCTGATAAGCCTTACGGACCGCAAGAGAATAGGCTTACGGTCCGTAACCGTGTCTGGCGGGGGCAAAATGTTTGGCATCCGCGATTTAGTACGAATCCACACATTCTTTTCCACCCAATGGCCTCTAATCCTCATTTAAACACCCACCAACTTAACCTAACTCTTCCCCTGTAAAACCCAAGCCTCCTTCAAGCATTTTCACTTTGCAATCCCCTTCTAACACTCTCTAATCTCTTCATAATTTGCTAGAAATCAAAGAACTTGGCAGATTCGTATACTTTGCTAAAGTGAGCATAACTTTCTCATTTCTTGGTCCTTTTTCTTTGATTCTTCTTTCTAAATACTTGGATGAACCTTAGGTATGATTCCATGGGTTTTCCTTGGAAAATCCAGACCTGGAACTTCACCAAAACAGGCTCCAAAGTGACTGAAACTTTCTGTCTTTGATTTAAACTTGTATAAACTACTCTAACTTGAGGTTTCTCATACACATTCCTATGTTCCTAATGCTCATAATCACTTGTATGGTTAGTTGGGCTTAAAAACAAGGGCTTGACATTCAAAATCAGAGGATTAATCCTCACAAACTTTCTGTTTTGTTTAAACTTTAACCCACAAGTAATGAACAAGCTTAAAGCTTGATGTTTATGTGACTAAGGATAGCTTGGGCTATCCTACTTGAAAGTCCACACATTACTTGATGTATTAGTAGATTAGTTATGTTTCATTTCTTGTATATGTTCATGACCCTCCTTGTTGTCTATGACAACATGTGTAGTGGTGAATACTAAAGAGGTTCCTAAATAGAAGATTTATCTTCCTACCTCCTACATGACTTCTATGAAATCCTTGATGTACTTATTGACAAAGTTTATTATTTAATCGATGCCCATCTCCTTCTCATTCCTTGATAATATATACATACAATCTGAGATCAATTAGGATCCCCTTAGTATGGAAATAATAATCACAATAATATACAAGGGAATAACAAGGAATATGCTATAATAATATTCCCCCGCAATCGAAGTGGGAGATGATCGAATGCTGAGACTGGAGCGAAAGTCTTCAAAGAGGATGCGAGGTAGGCCTTTAGTGAAAATATCCGCTATTTGGTAGCGCAAGGGGACATGTAAGACACGACTTGTCCTTGTTGAACCTGTTCCCGAACAAAGTGGATGTCGAGCTCAATGTGTTTGGTGCTCTGGTGTTGAACTGGGTTCCCTGTGAGATATATGGCACTAACGTTGTCACAGTAAACAATAGTGGCTTTAGTGGGAGGATGATGAAGTTCAAGAAGTAGATTTCGAAGCCAGCATATTTCAGCAACTACATTGGCAACTCCCAGGTATTCGGCCTCAGCACTGGAACGTGAGATAGCCGGTTGAAGTTTAGAGGACCAGGAAATAGATTATCTCCGAAGTAAACACAATAGCACTCGTGGAACGTCGAGTGTCGGGACAGCCAGCCCAGTCGGCATCGTGTATGCTAGAAGAGTAGGGTCTTTGTGATTCCCTAGTGTAAGACCGAAGGTGACCGTGCCCTGAATATATCCATTTTAGAGCGTTACGATGGTCAGTCTTTGGTCTCAGATTATACTAAGGGGATCCTAATTGATCTCACCTTGTATGTATATATTAATCAAGGAATGAGAAAGAGAAGGGCATCGATTGAATAATATTCTACTACTTATGACATAATATATGTACATAAACATATAAAATACCTAAAAACCGAACCCTTTGTAACAACCCGCTTCCTCGCAAGCTGCCACTCTCGTTACGCCTAGCACTAGAGATTCGGATCATAATGTAACCTAAATCGCTTACTACGCTATATCGCATATTTTCGCATCACATACACATCACAACGCTTACGCTCTTATCGCACTCTCTAAACACTACAAACATTGGTGAAGTTCCAAGGCTACCTGCTCGCTTAAATGCAACGCGACTCTCGCAAGACTTGGGAACAGAGCCGCATGCTGCCTCACTTATCTTATCGAATCTTAACTTAATTTCATCGATTAATACGCTTAATGTCTTGCTAAAAGCTTAATATAACTAACTAATACGAACTGAATCACCAAACGAACTATTAACGGAAAATAATCAAACAAAACTTGGCCAATAGGACAAGTTCGCCCGAACTTTTACATCACAAGTTCGCCCGAACTTGTCCAGGCTTCCTTAAATCCTCAAAACCCACAAGTCCGCCCGGACTTGTCTTAAAACCATGGAAACCAACAAGTTCGCCCGAAATTGATGTCCCAGCCTACTTTTCCACCTCACCTATAAATACCCAGCTCCATTCTTCATTTGCACTTGCTGCAAGTTCGCCCGGAGCTCCCAAAACCGAAACCCTTTGTTTTCTAAGTAAGGTTCCACTCGTTTTCAAGCTACAATAACGTTTACAAAGATTTTGCACAAGGTTTCTACCTTCGATTTCATCAAAACTCATCTGTTTACGAAAATCTTCATCTTTTTATGCAAACATCTGTTTTTCACTTAGATCTATGCTTAGATCTAAGTAAAACCTTTTAAACATCGATTTTTCACAATATCCGACTAAATGACGTATGTTTTGTTCACTTTGAAGTGGAACGAGGCTTGTCAAGCTAAATCTCAGATCTGGAAGCACAAGGATGAAATCGTTACTTTCACAAATTGGACTAACCCGTTCGAACCTTCAAGTTCGCCCGGATTAGTCTGAGTTTCTGTAAAATGGCTAAACTCGCTCGAAAAGACCTCTTCAGCCTTGGTTTTGCTCAGTAGCCTAAGGTTGGAGGGATGGACACTCGATTTCCTCAGCAAACGACGCGAAAACGCGCGATTTGGATGCCAAAAACAGTCAAGTTCGCTCGAAAGACATCAAGTTCGCTCGAACTTATCACCAGATTGGTGACAAGTTCGCCCGAACTTGATCCACATTTGACAACTTTCCGAAATCCCAATAAAGTTCGCTCGAACTTGCATGGTTTCAAAGGAAACAAGACAAGTTCGCCCGAACTTGTATCCACCTCAATCAAATGAGGCAAGTTCGCTCGAACTTGTCCAGTTTCCCAGGAAACCAGACAAGTTCCCCGAACTTGTACTCTCCCAAGGGAAATAGTACAAGTTCGCCCGAACTTGTCTACTGTTCTCTCAACCGTTAACCGTTTCGGCAATTCGGAAGACTGATGCACTTTTGTTCGCTTACAAGCGGATCTGGCACTCTCCTCAACTCACCTCAGACCTCATCTCTCCTTTAATCGCACCAACACTGAGTATACTTGACCCATTTTTCGCCTTAACGCACTTTTTGGGTGTAACATACGTTCCTATCAAAGTACACGATTCATGTTAAACCGATTTATCACACGCGAATATCTGTTATGCATATTTATACGTGATGCTAGGAACATGTAAACTAGGACACATTTTCGTTAACTCCACCTTAGTATGGTACTATAGTTTGGCTAACACCCGACGGGGTCTAGTTAGGAAGTAACACATCGCGCATCACAGCCTTTTTCGAGAGCTTAACATGTGAAATCTGTCTTGTGAGTTTGTATGTTATGTGTATCATGTTTAAGTATGTGGAAATTCGCGACACCGTTTTACCTATTATGCTATTATATCAAAACCTGTATGCTCGCTAATACATTTTTGTATTGACAATTATTTTAACGTATGTTGCAGGTTATTGAGTTCTACTTGCTGCAAACTGGATGTAGGATTTATCTTTAGAAACGCATGTAATAGAATCTAGGGAAGATCGAATTATGTTTGTTTGAGAGATGTTTGGATATTTGTAATAATTGTTTATGGATTATATGTTTGTTAGTATGGGATAACGAATGTTCAAATATTGTCGCGTAAATAATTGTTATGGATTCTCTCGAGCAATCTGATTCGCCTAGTGCCGCGCCCCGATGATTCCGTCATCGGTTGGGGTGTGACAGATTGGTATCAGAGCCATAACTGTAGGGAATTAGGTAGAATTGCCATGTTGGACCTAGTATATAGTTAGGACACCAAATCAGACCGTTACGCATCGATTAAACGCCGAAACCAAAACGAACAGATCAAATTCGCCCGAACTTGGGGAAGTTCGCTCGAATTGATCAAGTTCGCCCGACTTGATCAAGTTCGCCCGGACTTGACAAGTTCGCCCGAACTTGTCAGTCCCTACAACATCAACAAGTTCGCTTTGGACTTAGCCAATTCGCTCGAACTTGACATCAGATTGATGCCAAGTTCGCCCGAACTTGACCAAAACCCTTCGAAATGAACTTTTAAACATACGCTTTTCCTAAAGCTGCCACAATACACATGAAGACCGCTCGTATCACACAAACGAGTCGATTTGTCGGGATTAGGTGTGAAAACCTCGAACTCTCGACGAATCACTCACTCCGCGTATTCTCATCTGCACGAAATTGTCTGTTAAGTTAGGAGTGATATCCACATCGTAATGGAAATTTCCCATTCTATCCGGTGGAAGCCTCCTGATGGTCCGGGAGGTGAAACCACAATCAGGGATTCGAAGTTATCAAGTCAGGGGTGAAACCCGAACCTTGAAAACTCGTCCCACTCCTCGATTTTCAATCTCACCAAAGTGAGAATCGACTTCGACGATCACTACCCGGTATTACGGGCTGTAAGTGAGTGATATCCCATCGTGTGGAGCATTTACCTATTAGGCCAAAGCGTGTGCCCGAACTCGGCGGAATGATCGAATCACTTTGGGTAGTCGCTGTCTCAAAACCCAGGACACTCCATTGACTTTAAGCCGCAATCGTCGATTTTACGCATCATCGATTTACATGTGCTTCACGCACGTCTTAACAATTTTAAACTTTTATGTTTTCGATTTATCGCTTTATGCTTACCGCTTTATCGCTTTCATCTCGCTATGTTAATGCACAACTCGCACAACCATCGCAATAAAAAACAAGAGCTAATTCTCGCTACATAACTAAATCCTAACAGCCCTCTTTCCGCGTCCTCGCGTTAAACCGCAATTATATATATACGTATCTAAATATATATACATATATAGTATATGATTACACGTGCTTATGTGAATACGTGAGAATTTAGGAAATATGTGTTTTCCTATGTGGCTCCTATGTGAATCCTAGAAATACGTGTTATTATAACAAGTTTTTAACGCACTAAATCGCATCACAATTACAAATCATTATGATCGAATCTCATTCCAAATCTCTTTGTTCGGATGTCTTCGAACGCTTCCAACTCTCGACGTCAAGCTCGAAGGAACTCCGACAAGAGGATTGCTTCGCTTGTGGCCAAGGAAATGGCCAAGGTCATTCCTCGAATCATCACTCAGGTTCAAGCCCTCAGCAACTCTCAAACCTCCGAAGACTCCAAGTCCAGCGCACCGAAGTCTACTTTCTCCTACAAGCAATTCAAGGCCTGTGACCCGATGGTCTTCACAGGTGAAGGAAGTGTATCTCAAATGCTCCAGTGGTTTGATGCCATCGAGGTTACCCTTTATCAGAGTGGGTGCCCTTAGCATTTTCAAACCACGTGTGCCACCGGATTATTTCAATCCCGAGCCCTCGACTGGTGGACAGCCGAGCGCATCAAGCGTGGGAACGACGAGCTTACCACTATCGTGGGAGGAACTGAATGAGCTTATGAAGAGAGAATACTGCCCTCCCCATGAAGTCCAAAAGCTCGAGAACGAATTTTGGAAAATGAAGCAGATCGAAGGTGACAACGCCGGCTTCACACTAGGTTCAAACAGCTTAGCATTATCTGCCCTAGCCAGGTCGACACTCCCGAAAAGGCTATCAAAAAGTGCATACGTGCTTTGCCAGAGTGTGTGGGCGATTTTGTCGAAGCTGCAAGACCAGCTACCATCGAAGAAACCAATCAGTTGGCCGCGGAAATCAATGACAAACGAGTCTTGGCTGGATACTTCTCCAAGGATTCCACCAAGAAGCTGAACCAAGCGACTGTTGAGCTGTCTAACGACGACGATGACGACGACGACGCATACCGCAAGCTACCGCTGAGCTTAGCCGCAAGAGAAAGAGCTCGAGTTTCAATTACTCCGCAACTGAGCCGCTCAACCCTGAACCTCTACAGACGGTTGCACCTTTTCCAAGGCGTGCCTACACTGGACCTCACCCCCAGTGCCGGATGTGTACTTATCACCACTGGGTCGAAGCCAGCTGCCGCTACTGCATCAACTGTGAGATTTATGGCCACTACACCAGCAAATGACGCACAGGACCACGTCAACCCGAGATGCTAGCACTTCCCACACCAGAGGCACCAACAGCCGCAGCCCCAGCAGAAGAAGACGTCGACATCAACACCGACCAGGCGCAGGACGATGTCCTCAATGGTACAAATTTCGACGCTATTACTTATGCTTTATAATCTATTATTTATTCGATGTCGCTTCAATATACGAGACGTCCTTCTATCTCGAGTCCTCGCACTTAGTTTAAGCGCACACACTAATTATTATTACTAAAGTTATATAGTATATCACGATATAATACATTTTTCTACCTCTACTACGCGCCTTTAAAACAAGTTATGATAAAATGCAAACACCAAACTAATCACGGGTGCACAAGGGATTATTTTGGGGTCTGCACGGGGATCGTAATGAGTTCTAATGGTACCCTAACATTAAAAGCGTGGTTAAAACGTGATGGATACGCCGATGTACTTCCTATACATAAGCGTTTTAACCATGTCGACAAAGCGCGGCACACATCCACGGACGGAGGAGGTGTGGTTAAAGCATGATGGATTAGCCACTGGTACTTCCTATATATAAGTGCTTTGCCATGCTAACAAACTTCCGTGGAGACGTGCCATGTGTAGTTGAACGTTATTAGACCTTCTATATTATGATGATTATTTTCACACGCAAAACTCCTCCGCAAGGGCGTAACATCTCATCGCTTCTCGATCGCGCAAACGCTAGATACCCTGCGAACCTACAGCAACACAATCGCACTATCGCAGGGATCTACCTCGCATCGCTTATCCCTTATCGCTTCTCTCTCTCGACGCTCGAACGCTATCGCTTCGGTATCGTCTTCGCTTCATGTCGTTTTAATGCTTATCGTATCTCTCGTTCTTACTGCTTCGCTATTCCAATCGTCAATCTATCCATGTCATGTCGGCACACATGACATCACCCCACGGGACGGAGGCAATATGGCTAAAACATAGTGGATACGCCGCTGGTACTTCCTTTATATAAGTGTTTTAGCCGTATTTATGAACTTCCATGAAAGGATGCCATGTGGGGTTCGACGTTATTCAAGCCTCATAAAACTCTTGGTCCCCCCTTCACCGCGTGGACCAAGGATACCGAAATCTATCTATATCGTGTCAACACGCCTGACATCGCTCCACGAAACAGAGGCGATATGGTTAAAACATGGTGGATACGCCGCTGCTACTTCCTATATATAAGTGTTTTAGCCATATTACAAACCTTCGTGGAAAGGTGCCATACGGGATTTGACACTAATTAAACTTTCTGATACCTTTAAAATTAGTTTTACCATTATGTTTTGTAATTAAATGGAAAATTTTTCTAAATATTTTGAATTTTTACAAAAAAATCTTTTAGGCAAGTAAAACCCATCTCACATTGGGAATCGACCGCCTAGCGCCACGTTATGAGAAGATTTTCATAAATCGAATTTCTTTAAAAACGTTTTTGTGCTGGTTAACAAATTTTTCAAAACTTAAAAGCATTTTCTTGATTGCCAGCTCGTGAATTATCAACCACGAGTCTATTAATCCTTTTTACTCATCGACTCTTTACACTTTCAAGACGCTTTCACTCGTCCGTCCTCGATCGACCGCTCGACCATCCTCGGCATACGCCAAACGCCCTACCGCTATCTGTCTCTATCTATTCGTGTCAATTCTCAAGTCTTCCTATTGAATAAATTTCAGGATGAAATTTTCTAAAGTATGGGAGACTGTAACAACCCGCTTCCTCGCAAGCTCGTCACTCTCGTTACGCCTAGCACCAGAGATTCGGATCATAGTGTAACCTAAATCGCTTACTACGCTATATCGCATATTTTCGCATTACATCACACATCACAACGCTTACGCTCTTATCGCACTCGCTAAACACTACAAACATTGCATGAAGTTCCAAGGCTATCTGCTCGCTTAAAATGCAACGCGACTCTCCCAAGAATTGGGAACAGAGCCGCATGCTACCTCACTTATCTTATCGAATCTTAACTTATTAGCCGATTAATACGCTTAATGCCTTGCTAAAACGCTTAATATATCTAACTAATACGAACCGAATCGCCAAACAAACTCTTAACGCGAAATAATCGAACAAAACTTGGCCAATAGGTCAAGTTCGGCCGAACTTGTACATCACAAGTTCGCCCGAACTTGTCCAGGCTTCATTAAATCCTCAAAACCCACAAGTCCGTCCAGACTTGTCTTAAAACCATGGAAACCAACACGTTTGCTCGAACTTGTAACAAGTTCGCCCAAACTTGATCCTCCGGGGCGATTGGGATTTGGAAATAGCCGGAAAAACCATCTAGAAAACAATAGAACTGACGACCCGCGAGACGCTCGAGCATCTGATCGATGAACGGTAGAGGAAAATGGTCCTTCCGGGTGGTGTCATTGAGCTTGCGGTAGTCAATACACACACGCCAACCGGTGACCGTACGGGAAGGAATAAGCTCATTTTTCGCGTTCGTGATAACCGTCATCCCTCCCTTCTTAGGGACGACTTGGGTGGGACTAACCCACGAGGAATCGGATATAGGATAAATTAGCCCGGCCTCCATCAACTTAATTCCTAACCACCTCTTTCATGTTAGGATTTGTCACACCCCTAATTTCCACGTATAACCCGGTAGGCCCGGTTGGGGAATATCGTGACGTAAGTTGATATCATCATTACCAAACAATACAATATAACACAGCGGAAGTCTGGATAATTACTATTACAAACGTATGAATGTTCAAAGTTCAAAAATAATATACAACGCTTGTAACTAGATCCACACGCGGATCGAAATGATTACAAAAAGAAAATTGACAGACTAAGGCCTTCTAAGTAAGGGTTGCAATTCCTTCTAAGCTTCGACGAGTACTTCCAGCCTATTACGAATACTTGTAACCTGCGCTTAGTATTTTGAAAATACGTCGTTTTTCACTGGTAAATACATTTAACCGACTCATTTTGAAAACATTTCGAAAATATTTAGTGTACGCAATGATACTTAATTTTATAAATAACTTGGGACAAATGATTTTCATGTTATCAGTTTTACATGCTAATAATACATTTAGAGCCCGAAAACTAAGCCGGGATCATGATTAATCGACACACCACTTTGACACCTTTAATAGGTGCACCCCTAATGGGTTATAATTTAATGTAGCATCTGACGGGTGTATGCCTACACCCCGTGCTTAGGTCGTGGCCATTTGCAATTAAATGAGCCGTGGATATCCAGGACACGGTCGTTTTAACCCCCAAATATTTAATATTAAGCAATACGAATTAAAATGGATAATTTGAATTCTCGACTCATTGGTCTTTGATCCCATATCCAACCATGCGGTATTAATATACTGTATCCCAAGCCCGTATAAGGGAAAATAAGTTAAAGTATTTACCTGGCTTGCAAATCTTTAGTAAATAAGAAAATAAGCAAGGCACAACCGTAAGCAAATTAAAATAGCTTGGCGACAATCTACCGGAAGTCTTTAGTCTGGAATGGATGGTATTATTAAACGACTAGTTAGCTAGCGGGTGTTTATTTAGTCATTGACTTAGATCGACTAACTTAAAATAAAGATAATGGTAAGAAACGCTAGATTAAGCGGTGACCAGAAAAGAATGTATTCTGGACCCGACAAGTACTAAGACTTGTATGATATGGGTTACCATTTTACAT
Source organism: Scalesia atractyloides (assembly GCA_947069175.1). NCBI lineage: Eukaryota > Viridiplantae > Streptophyta > Magnoliopsida > Asterales > Asteraceae > Scalesia > Scalesia atractyloides. Next base: position 9,025,691 of record CAMTDV010000016.1, on the reverse strand, counting down.
TATGGAATTTGAGAATATTTGATATGGTTAAACCCGTTTCGGTTAAATTGCGTAAACTAGTTACGTAGGCTTAACCGTACGCATATATAAGCGAAACTAGGTAACTGGGTGAGTCCTACACAAGTTCCATATGCCATTATGTTTAAAATATGTTATTATAGCAGTAGGTTACTGATATGATGGCCTGTTATGGTTTTAAAAGCAAACTATGCCTTGAAAGGGCAATTTCGTTATTTAAAAATGTAATAAACGAGCTTGTACGTAGACTGATGTTATTAACATAATCATTCTGTAAAAGTACCTATTTTATGATGTTATATCAGTAGAATATCAATTATATGTGTGATTTATAGATTAAGACGAAACTATGTCCCGAAAGGGTATTTTGGTCATTTCACATATAACTTGATAACTTATTTGGGAGTCTGAGTTTGGGACATGTACCTACTGTTAATAAGTTGAAAATATGTTTTGAAATTAGTAGGTATCAAGCCTTGATGCTCTAATATGGTTTTAAACCATATTATGCGCCGAAATAGTGATTAAGTCGTTAAACGACGATTTAAATGGCATTTAAGTAAAACTGTCGTTGTGACCAGGTTTGTATGACCAAAATAGGTTTATATATTATATATATATTACATCAGCGGGCATAAAGTTTTGGTTAATTTAAATGTTTAAAACCCATTTAAAGTGCCGAAAGGGCAATATCGTCATTTAAGGACATAATATGCAAACTATGGCTTAAACTTAGTTTGCAACCTGAATGAACATCCCAAATAATTCTAATAATGATATTACATCAGTAGGTATTGAGTTTTGATATCAAGTTTATGTTTAAATCATTTTATGCGCCAAAAGGGCGATTTGGTCCTTTAAAAGCATGATTTGCGATGATTAAACAAAACTCAGGTTATGACCAGATTATTGGCATCAAAATAAGTTAGTCATGTTTATAAATCAATACATAATTCATTTGTGTGCTCGTTTGTATTAAAATAATGCTTTTTAGTATGAAGGGCATTTTAGCAAAGTTAAGGCATATTTATCGCATACTTGCATAACGACTCGGATTACTACATGACCATATCCTATAGTTCCAGAGGGTTATAGTATATTATAACCTGGTCATAATGCAACTTAGGGACAGAAGCTAATGTTGCTTAATCGGGTCAGAACTGAAAGTCAAAGCAGAAGTCAACTTTCGCGACTTTCGGTTGCGAACCGACCTTAGGCCTGGAATTGACGAGCCGAACATGTTCCTACATGTTCTTATGATTATTACCAAGTTATTAGAGTGTCAAAACAGGTTTTATAACACCTATATTGCTAGTTATGATTTTATTTCAAAACTGACCCGTTTGACTTTTTATTAACATAACTTTGACCCGTCAATTGACCAAGCAAACGTGGTAATCGGGAGGTGCCCTCTTGAGGGATTAACACCTACCTTATTGCGATCACGTAGCCATGTTCGTTATGAACATTGGCTGGACGATAATGGTCTTAGCTCAAAGTCAAAGCGTTTTTACGTCAACGCATTGACTTAGGCTAATTGCCTAATAAAACTGAAAAGAGAAGGCTAAGGATACTTACACAAGTACCTTAGCATGAAATTTGACTAGGTTGGAAGCTCCTTTAGATCAGGGACCTCCAAAGAGAGAGAGCAAGAGATGATTGAGAGAAATGAGCAAGTGACTTAGTAGCACAAAGGTGCTATTTATACTTGAACCAAGCATACATGATCATGCCATGTGTTACCATGGCTTCTCAGATGATGATAAGCAGGCAAAGAGGTGTAGGAACCAGAGGAAAGTGGCATTCTCGCGACATAGGTGGCATACATGGCAGGCTGCCATGCAACCTGTCGCTGGCGACCCCTTACGGACCGTAAGGGTCATGCCTTAGTCGAAAGGGTTAAGCGAACTCCATTCATCTTCTATGTTCGCAAATTATAACCAATGTTAAGGATCAAATTCGAGAAGCTCAACACGTTTCAATAACAGAGGAAGATGTACAAAAAGAGATGTCCTGTGGAGCCGAGCTAAAACTTGAAACTAAATCTGATGGTATTTTGTATTACCTAGATCGTATATGGATTCCTAACCACATCAATCTTCGTGAAACACTCATGCATGAAGCTCATAAGACGCGATATTCTATACACCCAGCAGCCGATAAGATGTATCAAGACCTACGGTACACCTATTGGTGGCCTGGAATGAAGAAAGATATTGCCGTTTTTGTTTCCAAGTGTCTCACATGTTCTAAGGTGAAGGCTGAACACCAAAGACCCTCAGGACTTCTAGTCCAACCGGAAATACCTGTATGGAAGTGGGAAAATATAACCATGGATTTCATTACCGGGTTACCTCGCACTTCTAGTGGGTATGACACTATATGGGTGATTATAGACCGACTTACAAAATCAGCTCATTTTATCCCTATTCGAGAAGATTTCAAGAACGAAAAGCTTGCTCGTATTTATATCAGCGAAATCGTAAGCCGGCATGGAGTACCAGTAAGTATTATTTCTGATCGTGATGGTCGTTTCACCTCACGAACATGGCAAGAAGTACAATCCGCTATGGGCACTCGATTAGATCTCAGTACCGCCTATCATCCTCAGACTGATGGACAGTCTGAGCGCACCATTCAAACTCTTGAAGACATGCTTAGAGCATGTGTCTTAGACTTCAAGGGAAATTGGGACGCCCACCTACCGTTAGTTGAATTTTCGTACAACAACAGCTATCATTCTAGCATCGGCATGGCACCTTTTGAAGCTTTATATGGTCGAAAGTGCCGATCTCCTGTTTGTTGGCACGAAATTAGGGAAGCACAAATTACTGGTCCAGAATTGATCCAAGAAACCACAGATAAGATTCATCAAATTCGAAACAATCTTCTAGCGGCTCAAAGTCGTCAAAAGAGTTACGCAGATAAACGACGGAAGCCCTTGGAGTTTAGCATTGGTGATAATGTACTTTTAAAAGTATCACCGTGGAAGGGAGTAGTTCGTTTTGGTCAAAAGGTAAAGCTAGCACCATGTTACGTAGGACCTTTCAAGATACTCGAAAGAGTAGGTCCTGTAGCATACAAGCTTGACCTACCGGAAGAACTCGACAGGATTCATCCCACATTCCACGTGTCGAACTTGAAGAAGTGCCTCGCTAATGAGAATCTTCATATTCCACTGGAAGATATTCAGATCGATGAATCCATGCATTTTATTGAAAGACCAGTGGAGATTATGGACTATGGAGAAAAGCGTCTACGACGAAGTCGCATTCCTATTGTTAGGGTACGCTGGGAGTCGAAACGGGGACCTGAGTTTACTTGGGAACGTGAAGACTCAATGCGTGAAAAATACCCTCACCTTTTTCCTACTACTTCAACTGTTTAAATTTCGGGACGAAATTCCTAAAAGTAGGGGATACTGTAACATTTGTAAAAAACGGGTCTCCAAAACCCGCTCCGTTCTGTAATCAAATACCAAGTTATGAAGATACATTAATTAATTATTGTTATTTTGAGTTTAAACGTTACATAATTAATAAATAAACTAAACTATAAAAATTAAATTGGATAAAAAGTTAAAATAAAATAAATAAAAATCAATTGTAGCTGCCGGGACTCGAACCCGGGTCAGCTGTCGCCAACAACTTATCTTTCTGTCCCCAAACCACTCCGCCACCAAGTGTTTTCTGTTAACCTTAGGAAAACAATTGGATCTTATACGCAAACTCAAATCAACCGTTAATGCCATCTGCATAACGGAAATCGGTAAACCGATCGCCAAATCGCTTCGATTTCATCTGGCCAACTTATAACCGATGTATATCGGTTTCTGATTAAGTCTGTAATGAATGAACATAAAGTTTCATCAATTTCAGTTTTTGAAACCGAAAAGTTATCAAACTCCAAACTAATTCAAGTTCCAGTCATTTGTGCGATTCAGAACTGTCACAACAACACTCCATTTCTTTTTCGTCGCGTTTTCAAATCATTTGAGCACCTAAAACTGTTCGCCGGAATTCTCTGCAGAAATCGCCGGAAAACCGTGTTCGACACAAACCGGTAAGATATTCCTTCCTTGCGATTTCAATCTATTGTTAGAACTCTACTAACATTAATCCATCACCCAAAATCAGCCACAGAAGATTTTGCTGGATTTTCTGGGTTCGCCGGAGAAATTCTGGAATCGCCGGAAACTCGCTAGCTAACGGTAAGCACATTCAAACGTACTAATAATCAATGTACCCTGGTTCAATTTCAAATCTAATTCCTTAATTCTGTTGATAGACTCTCTCAGCCGGAGGTTCAAAAACAGAGCTGTCTGATGCTCGCCGGACTTCTTAAGGAAGACAACCTGTCCGGTATATTCTTTCCCCAAACTGTTCGGTTTTGTACATTCAAGCTAGTCGTCATGTTTATTAATCAGTTAAATCATGAACCAGATGTTTGAGTAAAATCGGTAATCGTAATGAAGAAGACGAACTTAAAAGCGGGATAAGAGTAATTAAAATTCGGATAATAAACGGGTTAGACACACAGTCCAGCGGTGGACTGTGTGCAAAGTTCTTATACACGTTCCGAGTTCGAACCTTAATACACATACGCCTTGCGTAATAACATCCTTCTTTTTAAACATGAACTAACCGGGTTAAAACAGGTAGTTGTTAAGTATAATATAAGTCAAGAATATAACCGGGTTAGACACACAGTCCAGCGGTGGACTGTGTGCAAGATAAACTTCATGACGCAGGTTCGAACCCTGTCCCAAGCACCGGTCAATTGAATTAAAACGTTTTTGTAAATAAAGGTATTTTCGGTTAATTCGAATAAGTATATAAAATATATTAAAACTGAGTTTCTAACGGGTTAGTCACGTAGCTCAGTTGGTAGAGCTACGTGCACGTGAACCGAAGGTCACCGGTTCGAATCCCGCTTGGCGCAACAATTACCGTTGACCGAACCGGTCAACGGTCAACGGTCAACGGTCAAACAGTAAAATAATAATATTTTTTTTATATTTATTTGTTTATTTTAATTTAAAAATCAATTAAAAATACTTAAAAATAACATTTTTAAGGATAGAAAATAGCCATAAACTCACAAAAATATATCTAAAAATCCCATTAAAATCCTTAATAAAATCCATCCATTTAATATATTTTTCCATTATTATTTAGGTTAGTGATTCCTCGTTGACTCGCTCGTCTAAATCGTGCGCATCTCACCATCTCAAATTCAACGCACCCAAGGTGAGTGAACCCTTCAAATTCCTCGTTTTTAATCACGTTTTTGGGGTGTATCACGTGTCTTGTTTATTTACATATTATAACCAAGTTATTGTGCATATATCATATCATGACATGTGTATTAGTTTGTTGCTGTTAAGTAGTTATTATTGTAAGCAAATTATTATTTCAGTACATGCAATTGCCGAGGCCGCGGCTCCCCATCCATCGAGGTTGAGTTGGATCCCCATTTAATTATGCGGTTGATCTTGGCGTGCCCGCACGATCGGCTCCGTTTGATTGAGCCTTGATCGGTCATTTCATTTTACATTTCAATACATGCAATACGCTCGGCTCCGTTTGATTGAGCCTTGAGTGCACAGTTCAATTTACATTTCCAGTTCATGCAATACGTTCGGCTCCGTTTGATTGAGCCTTGAGCGCACAGTTCAATTTACATTTCCAGTTCATGCAATACGATCGGCTCCGTTTGATTGAGCCTTGATCGCACAGTTCATTTATGTTAGGTATTATATGATATTGGTATGTTCATGTATGCTATCGATGGTTAATGTATGTTATAATTGTAACTGATATTTGCCAATGTTTGATTACATACATGTGCTCTTTTATGATTATGCACAATATTTTATTGATAAACTAACCATAAAATCATTATCAAATGTTTATCTATAAGGTTCACTCGCCAACTTATGTTGACCCAAAAACCTCCCATTTTACACATGATACAGGTGAACCAGCAGCAGCTAGGAACACATAGGACCTGGATTAGAAGAAATAAAACGATTTAGTATTCGGACTATTATGTTTGGTTATTTTCCCTTGTATTGGATGAACATGTTTGGATGTTTGAGAAATGTAACTTTGACTTCATTTAATTATATGAAACATAATAGTAAACGTCATGTGCTTTGGTGATAACCCAATTATGCCCCGACTCTTATTTCCCTGCGGGTCGGGGTGTGACAGATTGGTATCAGAGCAGTGACTATAGGGATATAGGATAGGTTATTAGACCCTTAGAGCCTATATTATAGTCGATTAGAAACATATAAGAATTTTGTGTGTTATATGCCAAATTTCATGATGTTTATATGTTTATGTTAAATGTTACATTTGATATTGTTCAAGCATGTTCATAAGTATGTATTATCAATAATGCCTATCATGAAATCGTATGATCATAACATATCACATCTATGCAAGCACACACCACATCATGATTGATTTTACAATGGTTTTCGTGTTTTCAAATCTCATCAAAGTGAGTTCTCATGACGGGCATGTAGTAACTGGAAGGGTACTAGTACCGGTAGTCGGAACGTCCTGTCTAGGCTGGCATTCGTATAAATCCAAAATAAAGGACCAGTTTGCCTACCTGGGGACTAACGATGAGAGTACGAAATACCTATTAGGCCAAAGCATGCTATACCAAACGTCGTGAGAGCTAATCCCACTTTAAGTTGTCATTGTGTCTACACCTGGACACATTCCGACCAAACATCTCATGAACATATTTTGTGGTTAGCATTCGGGGATGCGAGTGTTAAATTGCCAATACTAATGTGAATCCTACCAAGCCAATAGCCATAGGGGCCCACATGACTATGTAGGTGAAGGTATGGGGGACATTTGAGGCCCAACATGAGCGAACCCAAGACATCCTTTGGATGTAGTTGCATTATTGATATTTATGTTAATTTCATTTTTCCTAAAGACACATGACACCTAAAAAGACACCATGAACTCACAATCTTCTCATTTTATGATCTTGTAGATGTCGTCTAGACAGCATCGAAGGAGTAGGAATTCGGAAAAGTCTCGGGAACGTTTGGCCACTCATATCGCGAATCAAATGGCCACGATATTGCCTGACATCGTAGTACAAGTACAACAAGCCCTTGCTGCAAATCCTACTAACCCTCCTCAACAACAGGACCAGAACATCAACAACCCTCCTACCATCAAATGCTCCTACAAACATTTTAAGTCCTGTGATCCTCCGAAATTCGAAGGGACTGAGGGAGTCACTGCTCTCCTACATTGGTTCGAGGAGATGGAAAACGTGTTCTTAAACTGCGATTGTCCTGAGGATCGCAAAGTTCGTTACGCCACCGGGAGACTACTTGGTGTAGCTCTCACTTGGTGGAATACTGAGAAAGGAAAGAGGGGAACAGAAGATGCGATGGCCTTAACTTGGGGGGAGTTAAGGGAAATCATGACTAGGCGATTTTGTCCTAGAAGTGAAATTAAGAAATTGGAGGATGAATTTCATGCCTTGAAGCAAAAAGATGGTGATCACTCTACTTACAACAAGAGGTTCTTGGAGTTGAACCAAATGGTTCCAAACTTATTCACTCCAACCTACCGTCTGATCGAACATTACATTCGAGGACTACCCTCGAAAATCCAAGATTCGGTCCTCAACGTTTCACCGGTAACCCTCGAAGCTGCCATGGAGTTGGCAACAGAACTGACCGAAAACCGAATTCGCAATGGGAAATTCAAGGAGGAAAAGAAGAAAACCCCTGCTGAGGGACAAACCTCAAACCACCACCCTCCGTCCTCTAAATTTGCTAACAAGAGGAAGCGTAACACCAGGAACTTTGCAGTCACCCAAACCAACACCCCTATTCCTGCTGCAACCATCACTCAAGTCACACCTCCACCCGCGCCATACAAAAGACCCTACACAGGCCCATTACCAAAATGTAACCGTTGTCAGTATCACCACTCCCCTGATTATCCTTGCCAATACTGTACCGGCTGCGGTCGCGCCGGACACACTGTTCAAAACTGCCGCACGCTTCAACGAACAAACCGCCACCAACCTATAACCCAAACCCACCAACAATTAATGGGTCAAGCCCAACAACAGCTACCATTTCCACCCACTCAACAGTTAGCTCAAACCTACTATCAACCCAATTACCCTATGGGCCAACCTATGCGGGCTTGTTTCAACTGCGGCGACCCAAGTCATTTCAGAAACACGTGTCCAAGGCTGGTCAATATTATTCATGCTCAGGCCCAAGCCAACCCTGTGAATCAAGCGAACCAAGCTCCTCCACCTGCTAGAGGAAGAGCTTTCAATATTAACGCAAACCAGGCCAGAGCTGACGGCAATGTGGTCAACGGTACGTTTCTTATAAATGGTAGATATGCCTCTATGTTATTTGATACTGGTGCGGATAGAAGTTTCGTGTCATTAGAGTTTGAACCTATCTTAAGTAAAAATCGGGATAAGCTCGCGGAATCCATAACGGTAGAAGTTGCGGGCGGAAAACCTGTTTCATTAGACTCTATTTTACGCAACTGTACACTCACCTTAAACGACCACGAATTCTCAGTCGATCTTATTCCTATGAAGCTGGGAAGTTTCGACATCATAATCGGTATGGATTGGCTCAGTCTACATCATGCGGAAGTTGTATGTCGTGAGAAATTTATTCGTATTCCTCTTTCAAACGGTCAGACTCTTCGAATCTTTGGAGAAACCTCGTCGAAAGGGCTCAACTTAATGTCTTGTCTTCAAGCTCAAAAATGCCTTCGCAAGAATTATGTTGCGTTTTTAGCCCATATCATCAAGAAGGGGACCGCAGAGAAGAAACTTGAAGATATTACTGTTGTAAAAGATTTTCCACAAGTTTTTCCTGACGACATTTCAGGACTTCCTCCAATCAGAGATGTCGAATTCCGTATCGATCTCATACCTGGTGCTACACCAGTGGCAAAATCTCCATATAGGTTAGCCCCCTCTGAAATGCAAGAGCTAGCCAGTCAATTGCAAGAGTTGACTGACAAGGGATTCATACGCCCCAGCTCATCGCCTTGGGGTGCACCTGTACTTTTTGTAAAGAAGAAAGATGGATCTTTTCGCATGTGCATCGACTACAGAGAGCTCAACAAGTTAACTATCAAAAATCGATATCCTTTACCTCGCATAGATGATCTTTTTGACCAACTACAAGGTGCCAGTTGCTTTTCGAAAATCGACCTTCGATCTGGCTATCATCAGCTTAGAGTGCATGAAGAAGACGTCCCAAAAACTGCTTTTCGAACTCGATATGGTCACTATGAATTCATGGTTATGCCGTTTGGATTAACCAACGCACCAGCTGTTTTCATGGACCTAATGAATAGAGTCTGCAAACCTTACCTTGATCGATTTGTTATTGTATTCATCGACGATATTCTTATCTATTCAAAATCTAAAGCTGATCATGAGCGTCATCTACGACTTGTTCTTGCACTTCTAGAAAAGGAAAAGCTTTATGCCAAGTTCTCTAAATGTGAATTCTGGTTAAAAGAGGTGCAATTTCTCGGGCATGTAGTCAATGACAAAGGAATACATGTGGACCCATCAAAGATCAAAGCAGTTCAAGAATGGCAAGCTCCACGTACACCAACTGAAGTAAGGTCTTTTCTTGGACTTGCTGGCTATTATCGTCGGTTCATTTCAAACTTCTCTCGCATTGTGGTGCCACTCACGGCTTTAACCCATAAAGGGGAACCATTTGTATGGGGACCCAAGCAAGAAGAAGCTTTTCAAATTCTCAAGCAAAAACTTTGTGATGCACCAATCCTCACTCTTCCTGAAGGTTGTGATGATTTTGTAGTCTATTGCGACGCGTCAGGGCAAGGATTAGGTTGCGTTCTCATGCAAAGAGGAAAAGTCATAGCTTATGCCTCAAGGCAACTCAAGACACACGAAAAGAACTACACCACTCATGACCTTGAACTTGGAGCTGTTGTATTTGCTCTTAAGATATGGAGACATTATCTCTATGGTACGAAGTGTGAAATCTACACTGACCACAAGAGTCTTCAACATATCTTCAATCAGAAAGAGTTAAATATGAGGCAACGAAGATGGGTCGAACTCCTAAATGATTACGACTGTGAAATCAGATACCACCCTGGTAAAGCAAATGTGGTGGCTGATGCACTTAGTTGAAAGGGTTAAGCGAACTCCATTCATCTTCTATGTTCGCAAATTATAACCAATGTTAAGGATCAAATTCGAGAAGCTCAACACGTTTCAATAACAGAGGAAGATGTACAAAAAGAGATGTCCTGTGGAGCCGAGCTAAAACTTGAAACTAAATCTGATGGTATTTTGTATTACCTAGATCGTATATGGATTCCTAACCACATCAATCTTCGTGAAACACTCATGCATGAAGCTCATAAGACGCGATATTCTATACACCCAGCAGCCGATAAGATGTATCAAGACCTACGGTACACCTATTGGTGGCCTGGAATGAAGAAAGATATTGCCGTTTTTGTTTCCAAGTGTCTCACATGTTCTAAGGTGAAGGCTGAACACCAAAGACCCTCAGGACTTCTAGTCCAACCGGAAATACCTGTATGGAAGTGGGAAAATATAACCATGGATTTCATTACCGGGTTACCTCGCACTTCTAGTGGGTATGACACTATATGGGTGATTATAGACCGACTTACAAAATCAGCTCATTTTATCCCTATTCGAGAAGATTTCAAGAACGAAAAGCTTGCTCGTATTTATATCAGCGAAATCATAAGCCGGCATGGAGTACCAGTAAGTATTATTTCTGATCGTGATGGTCGTTTCACCTCACGAACATGGCAAGAAGTACAATCCGCTATGGGCACTCGATTAGATCTCAGTACCGCCTATCATCCTCAGACTGATGGACAGTCTGAGCGCACCATTCAAACTCTTGAAGACATGCTTAGAGCATGTGTCTTAGACTTCAAGGGAAATTGGGACGCCCACCTACCGTTAGTTGAATTTTCGTACAACAACAGCTATCATTCTAGCATCGGCATGGCACCTTTTGAAGCTTTATATGGTCGAAAGTGCCGATCTCCTGTTTGTTGGCACGAAATTGGGGAAGCACAAATTACTGGTCCAGAATTGATCCAAGAAACCACAGATAAGATTCATCAAATTCGAAACAATCTTCTAGCGGCTCAAAGTCGTCAAAAGAGTTACGCAGATAAACGACGGAAGCCCTTGGAGTTTAGCATTGGTGATAATGTACTTTTAAAAGTATCACCGTGGAAGGGAGTAGTTCGTTTTGGTCAAAAGGTAAAGCTAGCACCACGTTACGTAGGACCTTTCAAGATACTCGAAAGAGTAGGTCCTGTAGCATACAAGCTTGACCTACCGGAAGAACTCGACAGGATTCATCCCACATTCCACGTGTCGAACTTGAAGAAGTGCCTCGCTAATGAGAATCTTCATATTCCACTGGAAGATATTCAGATCGATGAATCCATGCATTTTATTGAAAGACCAGTGGAGATTATGGACTATGGAGAAAAGCGTCTACGACGAAGTCGCATTCCTATTGTTAGGGTACGCTGGGAGTCGAAACGGGGACCTGAGTTTACTTGGGAACGTGAAGACTCAATGCGTGAAAAATACCCTCACCTTTTTCCTACTACTTCAACTGTTTAAATTTCGGGACGAAATTCCTAAAAGTAGGGATACTGTAACATTTGTAAAAAACGGGTCTCCAAAACCCGCTCCGTTCTGTAATCAAATACCAAGTTATGAAGATACATTAATTAATTATTGTTATTTTGAGTTTAAACGTTACATAATTAATAAATAAACTAAACTATAAAAATTAAATTGGATAAAAAGTTAAAATAAAATAAATAAAAATCAATTGTAGCTGCCGGGACTCGAACCCGGGTCAGCTGTCGCCAACAACTTATCTTTCTGTCCCCAAACCACTCCGCCACCAAGTGTTTTCTGTTAACCTTAGGAAAACAATTGGATCTTATACGCAAACTCAAATCAACCGTTAATGCCATCTGCATAACGGAAATCGGTAAACCGATCGCCAAATCGCTTCGATTTCATCTGGCCAACTTATAACCGATGTATATCGGTTTCTGATTAAGTCTGTAATGAATGAACATAAAGTTTCATCAATTTCAGTTTTTGAAACCGAAAAGTTATCAAACTCCAAACTAATTCAAGTTCCAGTCATTTGTGCGATTCAGAACTGTCACAACAACACTCCATTTCTTTTTCGTCGCGTTTTCAAATCATTTGAGCACCTAAAACTGTTCGCCGGAATTCTCTGCAGAAATCGCCGGAAAACCGTGTTCGACACAAACCGGTAAGATATTCCTTCCTTGCGATTTCAATCTATTGTTAGAACTCTACTAACATTAATCCATCACCCAAAATCAGCCACAGAAGATTTTGCTGGATTTTCTGGGTTCGCCGGAGAAATTCTGGAATTGCCGGAAACTCGCTAGCTAACGGTAAGCACATTCAAACGTACTAATAATCAATGTACCCTGGTTCAATTTCAAATCTAATTCCTTAATTCTGTTGATAGACTCTCTCAGCCGGAGGTTCAAAAACAGAGCTGTCTGATGCTCGCCGGACTCCTTAAGGAAGACAACCTGTCCGGTATATTCTTTCCCCAAACTGTTCGGTTTTGTACATTCAAGCTAGTCGTCATGTTTATTAATCAGTTAAATCATGAACCAGATGTTTGAGTAAAATCGGTAATCGTAATGAAGAAGACGAACTTAAAAGCGGGATAAGAGTAATTAAAATTCGGATAATAAACGGGTTAGACACACAGTCCAGCGGTGGACTGTGTGCAAAGTTCTTATACACGTTCCGAGTTCGAACCTTAATACACACACGCCTTGCGTAATAACATCCTTCTTTTTAAACATGAACTAATCAGGTTAAAACAGGTAGTTGTTAAGTATAATATAAGTTAAGAATATAACCGGGTTAGACACACAGTCCAGCGGTGGACTGTGTGCAAGATAAACTTCATGACACGCGTTCGAACCCTGTCCCAAGCACCGGTCAAATGAATTAAAACGTTTTTGTAAATAAAGGTATTTTCGGTTAAGTCGAATAAGTATATAAATATAATTAAAACTGAGTTTCTAACGGGTTAGTCACGTAGCTCAGTTGGTAGAGCTACGTGCACATGAACTGAAGGTCACCGGTTCGAATCCCGCTTGGCGCAACAATTACCGCTGACCGATCCGGTCAACGGTCAACGGTCAAACAGTAAAATAATAATATTTTTTTTTATATTTATTTGTTTATTTTAATTTAAAAATCAATTAAAAATACTTAAAAATAACATTTTTAAGGATAGAAAATAGCCATAAACTCACAAAAATATATCTAAAAATCCCATTAAAATCCTTAATAAAATCCATCCATTTAATATATTTTTCCATTATTATTTAGGTTAGTGATTCCTCGTTGACTCGCTCGTCTAAATCGTGCGCATCTCACCATCTCAAATTCAACGCACCCAAGGTGAGTGAACCCTTCAAATTCCCCGTTTTTAATCACGTTTTTGGGGTGTATCACGTGTCTTGTTTATTTACATATTATAACCAAGTTATTGTGCATATATCATATCATGACATGTGTATTAGTTTGTTGCTGTTAAGTAGTTATTATTGTATGCAAATTATTATTTCAGTACATGCAATTGCCGAGGCCGCGGCTCCCCATCCATCGAGGTTGAGTTGGATCCCCATTTAATTATGCGGTTGATCTTGGCGTGCCCGCACGATCGGCTTCGTTTGATTGAGCCTTGATCGGTCATTTCATTTTACATTTCAATACATGCAATACGCTCGGCTCCGTTTGATTGAGCCTTGAGTGCACAGTTCAATTTACATTTCCAGTTCATGCAATACGTTCGGCTCCGTTTGATTGAGCCTTGAGCTCACAGTTCAATTTACATTTCCAGTTCATGCAATACGATCGGCTCCGTTTGATTGAGCCTTGATCGCACAGTTCATTTATGTTAGTTATTATATGATATTGGTATGTTCATGTATGCTATCGATGGTTAATGTATGTTATAATTGTAACTGATATTTGCCAATGTTTGATTACATACATGTGCTCTTTTATGATTATGCATAATATTTTATTGATAAACTAACCATAAAATCATTATCAAATGTTTATCTATAAGGTTCACTCGCCAACTTATGTTGACCCAAAAACCTCCCATTTTACACATGATACAGGTGAACCAGCAGCAACTAGGAACACATAGGACCTGGATTAGAAGAAATAAAACGATTTAGTATTCGGACTATTATGTTTGGTTATTTTCCCTTGTATTGAACGAACATGTTTGGATGTTTGAGAAATGTAACTTTGACTTCATTTAATTATGAAACATAATAGTAAACGTCATGTGCTTTGGTGATAACCCAATTATGCCCCGACTCTTATTTCCGCTGCGGGTCGGGGTGTGACATGGCAACAAAGAATTTTCGGGACGTGTGTCGGAATTTTATTGGACGAAATTTTTCGAGGTATCACATCTTCACCCCCTTAATAAAAATCTCAACCTCGAGATTTATTCAAATAGATAAGGGTACTTTTGTCGCATATTGGATTCAACCTCCCAAGTATATTCAGGACCTCGACGGGCATCCCATTTGACCTTCATAATAGGTACGTGCTTCCTACGAAGCTTTTTGACTTGCCGATCTTCCATCTCAATTGGTTTCTCTACGAAACGCAAGTTTTATTCGATTTGAATATCTTCATGAGGTATTGCTAGCGACTCGTCCACTAGACATTTCTTCAAGTTGCTGATATGGAAAACATCATGGATTCCATTGAGCTTCTCCGTTAGCTTAAGCCTATAGCTACTGATACGACACATTTGGTTATCTCGAATGGTCCAATGTACCTTGGGCTTAACTTGCCCTTTTTCCCAAAGCGCATTACACATTTCCAAGGTGATACCTTTAACATAACCTTGTCCCCAACTTGGAACTGTAAAGGTTTACGCCTTTTGTCGGCATAGCTCTTTTGTCTATCACGAGCTGCCTTAAGTTGATCACGGATTTGTACAATCTTTTCCGTGGTTTCAAGGACAATTTCGGGTCCAGATAGTTGGGCTTCTCCAAATTCGGCCCAACACACAGGCATCCTACATTTTCTTCTGTATAAGGCTTCAAAAGGAGCGGCCTTAATGCTCGTGTGGTAACTATTGTTATAAGAAAACTCGATTAGGGGTAAGTGATCATCCCAACTTCCGCGTAAATCAATCACACAAGCTCGAAGCTTGTCTTCCATGGTTTGAATGGTACGCTCACTTTGTCTGTCCGTCTGCGGATGGTAAGCCGTACTGAAGTTTAATCTCGTGCCTAAAGATTGTTGGAAACTTTTCCAAAAGTGAGATGTGTATCTTGTATCTCTATCAGATACAATGGATATCGGCACACCGTGCAAAGATACAATCTCATCAACATAAAGCTTAGCCAGCTTATCGGAATCATATGTTTCCTTGATAGGTAAGAAATGAGCGGATTTGGTTAATCTATCCACGATAACCCAAATCGTGGCATTGCCACGCTTGGTCTTAGGTAACTTAGAGATGAAGTCCATAGTTACCATTTCCCATTTCCAAACTGGGATTTCGAGCTGCTGTAGAAGTCCTGACGGTTTCTGGTGTTCTGCCTTAATTTGAGAACACGTCAAACACTTTGCTACATGATTAGCTATATCTTTCTTCATACCCATCCACCAATAATTGGGTTTAAGATCTTGATACATCTTGTCGCTTCCCGGGTGAACCGAATATTTAGAGCTATGAGCTTCTTGGATGATTATATCTCTAAGCCCTCCAAGGATCGGAACCAGATCTGATTATTTAATCAGAACATTTCGTCCTTTCCAGATGCTAACTGATTAATAGTTGCACCTGATCCTTCCTTGTCAATGTTGTCCTCAGACATGGCTTGCCTTTGTGCATTTAGCAACTTTTCATTTAAGCTATTCTTCAATTCAATGCTTTTGGCATTGATTCTTAGAGGTTTGACTCTTTCTTTGCGACTAAGCGCATCAGCGACTACATTCGCCTTTCCTGGATGATATCGAATCTCACAATCGTAGTCATTGAGCTCTCCATCCAACGACGTTGCCTCATGTTCAAATCTTTTTGATTGAACAATTGAAGACTTTTATGGTCAGTATAGATGATACACTTTGTTCCATATAAATAATGTCTCCAAAGCTTAAGTGCGAATACTACCGCACCCAGTTCCAAGTCGTGGGTGGTGTAGTTTCTCTCGTGCACTTTTAATTGTCGTGATGCACAGGCAATCACTTTGCCTCTTTGCATAAGCACACATCCCATGCCTTTGTGCAAAGCATCACAATAAACCACGAACTCTTCAATACCTTCTGGTAGAGTTAACAACGGGGCATTGCTCAACTTTTGTTTTAACGTCTCAAAGGACTTTGCTGCTTTGGACCCCAGTTGAATTTAGCATCCTTACGCGTTAAGATTGTCAAAGGAGCGGCTATTCGTGAAAAGTTCTCAATGAACCTTCGATAATAACCAGCCAGTCCTAAGAAACTACGTATCTCGGAAGGTGTCTTTGGGGCTTCCCAATTCATTATTGCTTCTATCTTTGCTGGATCTACTTGGATACCACGTTCAGTTACTACATGACCAAGGAACTGAACCACACGGAGCCAGAATTCTCATTTAGAAAATTTTGCGTATAGCCTTTCTTGACGCAAAATTTGAAGAATGCAGCTCAAATGTTTCTCGTGATCCGATTGATTACGAGAGTAGATAAGCATGTCGTCTATGAAGACAATGACAAACTTATCTAAATATGGCTTGCAGACTCTATTCATGAGATCCAGGAATGCTGCGGGTGCATTTGTGAGCCCAAAAGGCATCACTAGAAACTCGTAATGTCCATATCTTGTTCTGAAAGCAGTTTTCGGAACATCTTCATTTCTAACTTTAAGCTGGTGATATCCCGACCTTAAATCAATCTTCGAGAAGTAGCTTGCACCTTGCAATTGATCAAATAAATCATCGATCCTGGGAAAAGGATAACGATTCTTGATTGTTATCTTGTTGAGTTCACGGTAATCAATGCACATCCGCATTGATCCGTCCTTCTTTTTAACAAACAAGATAGGAGCTCCCTATGGCGAAGAACTAGGTTGAATATAACTTTTCTCTAAAAGTTCGTCCAATTGGGTTCTTAATTCTTTCATCTCGGTTGGCGCTAAACAGTATGGAGCTTTAGCTATAGTAGCTGCCCCAGGTATGATGTCAATTCGAAACTCTACCTGCCTATCAAGAGGTAGGCCATGTAATTCTTCTAGGAACACGTCTGGGTATCCAGAGATGATAGGTATATCCTCAATTTTCGGCTTGGGTTCATCAATAGTGACTTGTGCCATGTAGATGACACATCCCTTCGTCATACATCTAGATGCCTTAAGCAAAATTGCTTTATCAGGTAATCCAAAGTGTTTGTCTCCATGAATGGTGAGGTTTTTACCAGACGGGGATTTGATTTCAATGAGTTTCTTATCGCGGGCAATGCATGCTTGGTTATGCGATAGCCAGTCCATGCCTAAGACTACATCGAATCCTGCTAGTTTCATAGGTAAAAGAGAGACAGAGATAGAATGATTCTTGATGGATATGAAGCATCCGTCAAGAATGGATGAAGCGGTTTCTATAGTTCCATCAGCGAGCTCTACTTCATAGGTTATGTCTAGAGTTCTTACGGGTAAGTTTAATAGTTCACTAAACTGATGATCTACAAACGACTTATCGGCGCCCGAATCGAAAAGAACTCTAGCAAAAGTATCGTTGATAAGGAACGTACCCGTTATGACATTGTTATCCTTCACTGCTTCCTTAGCATTCATTTGAAAGGCTCTGGCAGTGGCTTTCTTAGCCTCGGTAGTTTTGGCCTTACTCTCAGAAGTAGCCTTAAGGCAATTCGTTTTGATGTGGCCTTTCTCGCCACATCCAAAACTGATAGCATCTTTTATGTTTCAACACTCATGTGATCGATGCCCAGTTTTCTTGCAGATATTACATTGCTTCAGCTTCTGGTCTAAGTGACACTGCCCATAATGCTGCTTCCCACATGTTTTATAAGTGGGTTTGTCGCTCGACTTTGAATTATCTTTGCTAAACCCATGCTTACCCTTTTTGTTGAATTTCTGGGAGTTTCCATCCTCCCGTTTCCTCTTTCCCTCATTGTCAGTCTTGACTGACAATTGCCTCACATATGAGGGAGAGAGATAGCTCCACTGCGGACTTGTAGGTGCCAGGTTGTACCGCTTTAACCATACTCCTGATTTCAGGAGCTAACCCATTGATAAAACGCTCAATGCGTTTAGCTCCGGGGTAATAAGATAAGGCACTAGCCTTGAAAGAGAATTGTAGTCGGTGACAAACTTCCGACAGTCCATGTTCTTCATAGTCAGATTCAAGAAGTCTGACTCAATTTTCTCCACCTCATGAGATGGGCAGTAGGTATCTTTCACCAAGTCCACAAACTTGGACCAACTCAGATTGTAAAGATGAACCTTGCTTGTAGATTGAACCAAGGCTTTCCACCAGATAAGGGCATGCCCTTGAATGACTGAGACACGTACTTCACAACATTCTTATCAGCGCAGCCGCTGATATCCACTACTGTTTCCATCTCATCGAGCCATCTTAAACATTCTACAGCTCCTTTTTCCCCGTTAAAGTCACGAGGTCTACAAGATACAAAATACTTGTAAGAGCATCCATCGCCATCAACATTTGGTTTCTTAGGATGCGTATCACTCTTGACATTTGAAGAGTGCGCCTCACTCTTTTTCAGCTCTGAGTGGTTAGGCTGAGATTTTGGTTTAGAAACGGGTTTGGAGTGAGAAACACTCGACTCAGGTCGATGTTCAGATTTGTCCTTTAAAGCTTTGCCGATCTCAGCGACAATAAGGTCTCTCAAGTCATTCTTACTTATAATGATATTTTCATTGGCGTCGTCGTCATTGCGCTTACTGTTTACTTCGTTGGAATCCGCCATTGATGCGATTTAAATTTCTAAATTTTGAGATAAATTTTGGTTAGTCGCTATGGCGTACCCTTATTCATAACATGGTTCTATGACCATGTAGAATTTAAATATCAGATGTGGTATATTTATACATAAGCTAGGTCTCAAAGGGCCATTATAGGCATTTATAGATTGGACATAGTCCAGAGTTTATCAGATAGTGCATCAAGCGTCACTATCATTATTATGGCACATTGGCTTTACACTACTATTGAGTGTTTGAATATTTTAGTCAGGATCTAATTTGATCACTTAGGTGATAGGGTTTGAACATTGTCATTTACTCAAATTGATTGGTGTGACAATGATTGTCACAGGAAATTAAGGGTAACTCCACATTGAGAGTTAATATAGAGAAATGATAAATTTGGAAGTAGAACATTGTTCACCTTTGCTAGACAGAAGGTTACTTCCGAAAATTTTCATTTGCCAATTTCTAATTGATCATAGTCATTGGCTAAAAGATTTTGGGATAATATAGCGGATCGATAAAATTTGAATAAATCATGATGATTGATTGAATGAAAATACATAATAAGGAAAATTTTACTAGAATGAACATTACATGATTGCCCAATATATAGGACTTTGAAATAACAAAAGTAGTTCACGCAGGAACTTAACAGAAATAACAATGTCCACGCAGGGACTTTTGGAATTTAAATTACATATATGAAAATACAAAACTAGTCATCCTTTCTCCCTTTTACAACCTTGTAGAGTTTCTTGATAAATTTCATTGTTTTCTTCTCCAATTTCTTGACTTATTGCCGCATTTCCCTTACTTGATCTAAGGCCTCATTAATGGCCTCGAGTGGTACTTGCGGTTGGGGTTGAGGCTGAGGTGGAGGTGGTTGCGGCTGAGGCGCAACTGGATACGGATATCTATAAGGTGGATACCCGATAGAGGTATAAGAAGGTGGGTAAGAAGGGTAAGATGAATGATAAAGGTTATTATGAATAATTGCATCATAGTAAGGATCTTACTCTAAACCATGGTGGATGTAATTATACAAGCCAGGAGGGTTGACAGTGGGAAACCCTGATGGTCCTGTATATGCAGGTATTGGATTGGCAAAATCCGGCGGTGGTAGAGGTGGTTGAGGCAGAGGCTCAACAACTGGTTGTGGTGGGGCTCCACCACTGGCGATGTGTTCGAGGGTCCACCCATTTGTGGGTCCTCAGGGATGATAGGGTAAGAGGGTGGCAAAGGTGGTAGCGAAGCCGACCTTTGACCAGCACGCACCGACATGCGTGCCCCACACCTCCGGCGTGGTTATGATGATGATTCGGGTGGTGGCTGAGGTTGATCCACCTTTTGCATCTCTACATCCTCTTGGTGAGGATGGGGTGACGGGGCTTGATGCTGAGGGGTACTGTGGTAGGAGGGTGTGTTGACAAACAAATATTGTGCCCATCGTTGCTCATATTCATCAGGACCTCGGAACGGAGATCCTGCCAAGGAGTTCGAGCCACTAGACAGCTCGATAGGGTGACCGTAAGATGCGGTTTAGGGAAATTCCTCCGGGTCGGAATCTTCCTCCATATGTGTGGGTGAGTCAACTGGAGGGGTTTCTGGTGCGGGTTGGTTGACAGGGTTATCAAAATAGGAGTTGAAGTATTCCTGATGGGAATGAGAATGTAATGGTGAGATTGGTGGGAATGGTGAGAATGGTGGGAATGGTGGGAGTATGAATGGGGTGGAGAATATTCATGTGAAATTGAATGTCTATAGGGTTCAAAGGGGGACGAAAATGGATCCGTATCCTTTGTAAGGGTTGTAGTTAGGCAGATCAGCTGCTCCGTCTAGAGATGGTCTATAAGGTGGTCTAAAGGATGGTCCAGTCATAGAGGGTCCACCCATCATGGGTCCTTTGCCCTTTCCTCCACGTCTGAACTTAGGCGGCATTATTCCTGTTTCAAAAATAAGTTAAACAAAATACAAAGCTAGAATAATAAGATGGAAATGATTACACCTAGGTCAAAGTCTAGACTCGAAAGTCCAAGAGATATGTGTTAATATGTATTCCCGAGATTAAACACAAAAGGCTAGTGTTTAATTCACTCGAGAGTTGGCTCTGATACCAACCTGTCACACCCCTAATTTCCATGTGTAACCCGGTAGGCCTGGTTGGGGAATATCGTGACGTAAGTTGATATCATCATTACCAAACAATACAATATAACACAGCGAAAGTCTGGATAATTACTATTACAAACGTATGAATGTTCAAAGTTCAAAAATAATGTACAACGCTTGAAACTAGATCCACATGCGGATCGAAATGATTACAAAAAGAAACTTGACAGACTAAGGCCTTCTAAGCAAGGATTG
This sequence comes from Scalesia atractyloides, assembly GCA_947069175.1. Classification (NCBI taxonomy): domain Eukaryota; kingdom Viridiplantae; phylum Streptophyta; class Magnoliopsida; order Asterales; family Asteraceae; genus Scalesia; species Scalesia atractyloides. The sequence goes on along the minus strand of CAMTDV010000016.1, from coordinate 9,004,196 downwards.
CAATTACTTCTAAGCTTCGCCGAGTACTTCCAGCCGATTATGAATACTTGTCACCTGCACTTAGTTTTTTGAAAATACGTCAGTTTTCACTGGCAAATACATTTAAATGACTCATTTTGAAAACATTTCGAATTTAGTGTACGCAATGGTACTTAATTTATAAATAACTTGGGACAAATAATTTTCATGTTATCAGTTTTACATGCTAATAATACATTCAGAGCCTGAAAACTAAGCCGGGATCATGATTAATCGACACACCACTTTAACACCTTTAATAGGTGCACCCCTAATGGGTTATAATTTAATGTAGCATCTGACGGGTGTATGCCTACACCCTGTGCTTAGGTCGTGGCCATTTGCAATTAAATGAGCTGTGGATATCCAGGACACGGTCGTTTTAACCCCCCAAATGTTTAATATTAAGCAATACGAATTAAAATGGATTATTTGAATTCCCGACTCATTGGTCTTTGATCCCAAATCCAACCATGCGGTATTAATATACTGTATCCCAAGCCCGTATAAGGGAAAATAAGTTAAAGTATTTACCTGGCTTGCAAATCTTTAGTAAATAAGAAAATAAGCAAGGCACAACCGTAATCAAATTAAACTAGCTTGGCGACAATCTACCGGAAGTCTCTAGTCTGGAATGGATGGTATTATTAACTGATTAGTTAGCTAGCGGGTCTTTATTTAGTCATCGACTTAGACCGGCTAACTTAAAATAAAGATAATGGTAAGAAACGCTAGATTAAGCGGTGACCGGAAAAGAATGTATTCTGGACCCGACAAGTACTAAGACTTGTATAATATGGGTTACCATTTTACATTCTGGAATTTGAGAATATTTGATATGGTTAAACCCGTTTCGGTTAAATTGCGTAAACTAGTTACGTAGGCTTAACCGTACGCATATATAAGCGAAACTAGGTAACCGGGTGAGTCCTACACAAGTTCCATATGCCATTATGTTTAAAATATGTTATTATAGCAGTAGGTTACTCATATGATGGCCCGTTATGGTTTTAAAAGCAAACTATGCCTTAAAAGGGCAATTTCATCATTTAAAAATGTAATAAACGAGCTTATACGTAGACTGATGTTATTAACATAATCATTCTGTAAAAGTACCTATTTTATGATGTTATATCAGTAGAATATCAATTACATGTGTGGTTTATAGATTAAGACGAAACTATGTCCCGAAAGGGTATTTTGGTCATTTCACATATAGTTTGATAACTTATTTGGGAGTCTGAGTTTGGGACATATACCTACTGTTAATAAGTTGAAAATATGTTTTGAAATCAGTAGGTATCAAGCCTTGATGCTCTAATATGGTTTTAAACCATATTATGCGCCGAAATGGTGATTAAGTCGCTAAACGAAGATTTAAATGGCATTTAAGTAAAACTGTCATTGTGACCAGGTTTTTATGACCAAAATGGGTTTATATATATATATTTTATATATTACATCAGCGGGTATAAAGTTTTGGTTAATTTAAATGTTTAAAACCCATTTAAAGTGCCGAAAGGGCAATATCGTCATTTAAGGACATAATATGCAAACTATAGCTTAAACTTAGTTTGCAACCTGAATGAACATCCCAAATAATTCTAATAATGATATTACATCAGTAGGTATTGAGTTTTGATGTCAAGTTTATGTTTAAATCGTTTTATGCGCCAAAAGGGCGATTTGGTCCTTTAAAAGCATGATTTGCGATGATTAAACAAAACTCAGGTTATGACCAGATTATTGACATCAAAATAAGTTAGTCATGTTTATAAATCAATACAAAATTCATTTGTGTGCTCGTTTATATTAAAACAATGCTTTTGAGTATGAAGGGCATTTTAGCAAAGTTTAAGCATATTTATCGCATACTTGCATAACGACTCGGATTACTACATTACCATCTCCTATAGCTCCAGAGGTTATAGTATATCATAACATGGTCATAATGCAACTTAGGGACAGAAGCTAATGTTGCTAAATCGGGTCAGAACTGAAAGTCAAAGCAGAAGTCAACTTTCGCGACTTTCGGTTGCGAACCGACCTTAGACCTAGAATTGACGAGCCGAACATGTTCCTACATGTTCTTATGATTATTACCAAGTTATTAGAGTGTCAAAACAGGTTTTATAACACCTACATTGCTAGTTATGATTTTATTTCAAAACTGACCCGTTTGACTTTTTATTAACATAACTTTGACCCGTCAATTGACCAAGCAAACGTGGTAATCGGGAGGCGCTCTCTTGAGGGATTAACACCTACCTTATTACGATCACATAGCCATGTTCGTTACGAACATTGGCTGGACCATAATGGTCTTAGCTCAAAGTCAAAGCGTTTTTTACGTCAACGCATTGACTTAGGCTAATTGCCTAATAAAACTGAAAAGAGAAGGCTAAGGATACTTACACAAGTACCTTAGCATGAAATTTGACTAGGTTGGAAGCTCCTTTAGATCAGGGACCTCCAGGGAGAGAGAGCAAGAGATGATTGAGAGAAATGAGCAAGTGATTTAGTAGCACAAGGGTGCTATTTATACTTGAACCAAGCATACATGATCATGCCATGTGTTACCATGGCTTCTCAGATGATGACAAGCAGGCAAAGAGGTGTAGGAACCAGAGGAAAGTGGCATTCTCACGACATAGGTGGCATACATGGCAGGCTGCCATGCAACCTGTCGCTGGCGACCCCTTACGGACCGTAAGGGTCATGCCTTACGGTCCGTAAGGACCTCTGGCGCCCACAGATTTTGAATGGTTACGGACCGTAACCATTGAGGCTTGCGGTCCGTAACCGCCTTACTGAAACCAAAATTTTGGCTTACTTGCGGTCCGTAACCAACAATGGTTACGGTCCGTAAGGACCTCTCAGAAGGTGAACTTTTGGCATTTTTCCACTTTTGATCCTCCGACTTTCCCGATGCTCATTCAGAGGTTATTAAAATCACATGACGGTGTCTTTAGTCCTTCTCGGCTACACGTGGCAACCAAGAATTTTCCGGACGCGTGTCGGAATTTTATTGGACGAAATTTTTCGAGGTGTCATAGATGCCTTTGAGGTTGCACTACCGGTTTGAATTCGTCCTCCATGAGAATTCGGTGAGTGCAAAACGTGGGGCTAATCCCCTTGATATCGGACAATCTCCAAGCTATGGCATCTTTGTGCTCTCGTAGCACCTCAATCATCCTACCCTTCTCCTCCTCGTCAACTTGGAAGATATGATGACGGGTAAACTAGAATCTTCTCCTAAGAACGCATACTCTAAATGGGACGGAAGGACCTTAAGCTCTAAAGGTGACAACTCTAAAGGTTTGCTCTCTACCTCCTCCCGAACCTCACACAATTCTAATGTTTCCGGAACCCACTCCGGATCCTCTTCAACTTCCTCATCCTCACTCTCAAACTCAATCTCATCTCTACACACTAGATCACCTCCACTAATGTAACTAATGCACTGATCAACGCATGATATGAAGGAATCTAAGAAGTAAACGGAATGACACGGACCGCAATGATCGTCACTACCACTAGGGTGTTGCATGGCTCTATCTATCTCGAATGTGACAATCTCGTCACCCGCACGAAGTGAGACCTTACCGTCATTGACATCGATGATTGCCTTGGCGGTTCGAAGGAATTGACGACCTAGAATGATTGGAACCTTTTCATCGGCCTCCATGTCTAGCACAACAAAATCAACCGGGAATACGAACTTATCGACCTTGAAAATACACGGAATAGTGAAAGTGCCCGGATCGGTTAGCTTCTCCGGTAGCTTGTTCAAAACCACCGCTGGTCAACGAAATGTTAGAAAACTCACCTAGCCTATCTTTTCGCTTAAGGAGGTCTTTGAGGAATTTCGCATATTTAGGCATGGATTGCAAGGCCTCAATGAACGGAAGGTTTATCTTTAATTTCTTAAACATCTCTAAGAAGTGCCCATATTCCTTAGCATATTTTTGATGCTTCAGGCGGGCGGGGTAAGGAACGCGCGAATGATCAACCAAAGGGGATGGCTTAACTCCTACTGGTTGTTTCTCTACCCTCTTCTCTACTAGAGGCTCCTCGGTTTTTTGCGGTACTTGTTGGGATTAGCCTATCGTGCACCTTACCGGGAGCTTCCATCTCTATTTTCTCATCTACCTCTTCCTCACTCTCCATCTCTACACTCTCCCTAACTACCTCTCCTAGGTTCCTACCACTCCAAGTAGTGATAGCCTTAAATGAATGATTAGCCGGGTTTGGGTAAGTGTTACCCAAAAACTGGCCAGGAGGGTTCTCTTGCAACTGTTTGGAAAGATCACCTACTTGTCTTTGAAGATCTAAGAGTGCAGCATGTTGGTTTTTGTTATGAAGTTCCTGATTTTTATTTTATTGATCTTGACTCTTCATGAAACCGTTAAATTCAGTTAGGGTTTTCTGAGTGGCCTGGTCTCTAACCATGATTTGAGCAAACATCTCCTCGATCCTACTTAAACTACTCCCTGAGCCCTTATCACTACCCTGACCCTCTTGATTCGACCCCGAATTACCAAACTGACCCTGTTGACCCGAACCTGAACTAGTGAACAAACCCTGCCCCCTGCTTTGATACTGACCAGATGGAAAACCAGGGGGATTACCGGAAGAGCGGAAGTTGGTATTATTGTTGCTTCGCCAGTTGGAGTTATAACTGGAATTGTTGTTAAACTGGCCCCTATTCTGACCGGCTATGAACTCTACCTGCTCTAAAGTAATGGTGGGACAATCTATGGTGTCGTGACCCCCTCTACATACCTCACACCTATAGACCTTCTTCTTAATCTCATTCAACTCCTTAGTGAAAGTTTTCTCCATTCGATCTAGAGCAGCAACCACTGATGAATCCAAGCCAACTTGGTTCACCCCTCAAAACAGGAATGGAATTCCTGCCGGTAGCGCTATAATCCATATTGGAATGGGCAAAACTCTCAAAAAGATCGTTACACTCAGCTGTCATTTTCTTGCCCATAAGTTGCCCTCCAGCTGAAGTGTCAAACCGGGCTCGAATATCAGGGGTGAGACCATTGTAGAACTTTTCAAGCGCCCAATCTGACAAGCCATGCTGTGAACAACGAGCAAGTAGGGTTTGGAACCTCTCCCAGGCTTGGTGGTACGGCTCATCAGGCTCCATCCGGAATGAATGAATCTGATCACGTAGACGGGATGCCTTGGCGGGTGGGTAGTATTTGGCTACCAAAGCATCCCGTAAACCTGCCCAGGTAGTGAAAGAACCTGCTGGATGCGAATTGAACCAGACGGATGCGCGGCCAGCAAGTGAGAATGGGAAGACCTGTAAGTAACGAGCATCAAGGTTGACACCTTCAATAGAGAAAGTGCCACAGAGACGAGTGATGCGGTTGATGTGAGCCGGCGCATCCTCATCCTCACGACCGTGGAATTGACAAGAGTTGGTAATAGCGGCCATGATGTAGGATGGGATTTGCCAAACTTTTCATTGGTGATTTCGGGTAGGGTGATGGGGGAGTTCGCACCGGTGAAGCTGGTGGTGGCTTGTTGGGAAACGGTTTGGTTGGCCATTTGGACAACAGGTGGAGGACTTTGGGGACGGGAAGGCGGTGGGAATTGTGTGGTGAAGACTCCGGTGTGAAGTCAAAGTTCGGGTTTAGAGTGGAGTGTAGAGTTAGAACGGGTGGAAGATGATGGTAATGGAGTACTAACCTTGAACGAAGAGGATGAGAAGGATGACTTGTCCGTAGGTGGCTTCGGCAGAGGTCCTGCGAACGGTATGGGGCATCCACTGAAAAACCAAAAACAAACAAGTAAGAAGACTCTAAAAACGACTCGACAAAAACAAAAAGAAATTGATATTATACTAGACTCCTACGACTCAAACACGACAAATAGCACGTATGATATCACGAAAGTCAAAACAAAGTAATTAACGCAATCGCCAAGAGTCCCCGGCAACGGCGCCAAAAACTTGATGTGCTAAAAATAGTTTAGTAAAAACAACTAAATTAACCTAAATCTAGACTCAAAGTAATACTCTAGACTCAGTAAGACACACTAAACTACTAACCGGCAAGTGTACCGATCGACTCTAGTATAGCTAAAGTAAGTCCGGATATCGAACCCACGAGACTCTACGACTGCAATCCTGATTGCTTCAAGTAATGATTTTTATTAGAAGTTGTCAACTATGGAACCGGGATCGTGAATTATTCGCCTGTCGGGTTATCTAAAGGACCCCTGACCCTTCTCAAGAGCACACAATGACACCCTAAAGGTTGTTTAGACTACCAGTTATTAGATTCTCTCAAAAGACCTCTAATGGGTTTATGAAAGTACCTTACAAGATCCACTCGCTCACAGGATCTGAATCAAAGGTAAACTTGGACTTTCGGTTAGACTTGCTAGACAACAGCCAACGGGTCAACTTCCTAAGAAAGCTCCTACCTTGCGGCTTAATGACTTAGACCTAGCAATAATCTCGCACCTCACAGCTATTGATGATAGTAGAACACTTGATTTTATAAGATTACCTAACGTTGTTTCTAAGGTTAATTGTGCACTATAACCCTAAAGACCCTAGCTTTATTATCTGATATAGACAGTCACCAAAAACTAGACCCTAACTTGACTCTATTATGTGATAAAGACCGTCACCAAGAATCAAGTGAAACAACGAACAATATTCAAACACTATCAAGCATACATACACATCTAATCAAAAGAACAAGTCGCCTACAAACTCATAAACAATCCATAGCATCCATAAATCAATTAAAAATCAAAACTTTAACACAATCATTCATCCAATCTAGGTAGTCTATGAAAATTAGCCAAACAAAGTCATTGAAAACATCAAACACAAATCAAGTTCAAGAGGTTTAAACATCGTAAAATGACAAGACGAAAGTAAGAACACCCAAATGACAAATTAGGCACACCGAATGATTCCCACACTTCCAATCCTCAACGTGCAGCTCTGAATACTCAAAACTCTGTGTAAAAGCTCCGAGTTTTCGCCCAAAACCTCTTCAATTCGTAAGTTAGGGTTCTTAATGATTATCCTAAAGTTTATATATGATTCTCTTCAAAACCCCATTCAAATTCGACCAGATCTGCAGATATCATCCTCTCGCCGGCCGCGAGAGGATTTGGCCTTCATACTCGCGGCCTGCGACCGCATAATAATGTCACCAGTATTTTAAATCTCTCGCCGGCCACGAGAGACATCTCCTTCAATAGTCGCGGCCCGCCAGTAACCTCTGAACTGGCATTTTCGCCACGTTTCAGCTCCCGAATACTCCAATTCGTTCCAGGACTTAGCTTTTCCGTCTTTCGACTCGTTTTCTTCACTTTTCTGCTATTCTAAGCTCCACGACCTGCAAAACACAATTGGATCAATAGTATGCACATTCTGACGGAAACGACACTAAAACTAAGGGAAATCTATACAAAATATACATGAATACTCGATGTATTTTGCAATACATCAGTACACTTCTTGAAAGATTCAGTAACACGCATTGGAATCCTGAATACCTAAAACAACAGACGTTGATGTAAAGAGCATACCTGCAAGATCCTTTCAATTAAATCCGTAAACTTTACCGTCGTGTATCGGGTTTCTTGGAAAATTCTCTTTCTTTATCTTGCTCGATAGATAATGGGTTATTAATTCTACATCAGTGGGTTGGAATTTGGATCCTATCGGAATCGAATCAAGACCCGAAGCCTCATTCATCTTGCCGCAATCGATGATCGTTGAACGATTAATTACGACGACACTGGTGGAGTAACCGCGGTTGATGGTTGAAATTAGGTCCATACACTTCCATTATCGCCGACGTTCATGGTGATCTAAGGCCGGCCCGTTGAAATTAACACCATAAAACCTCCATTTTCGTCGGCGTGTTGGTGGTGTAACGTCGATCCGTTGACATTAGCGCCATACAACCTCCATTATCATCGGCGTTTGAAATTACAGCTCCATTGTCGCCGGCATTGTCACCGCCGGTAGAGTAACGACGGTTGAAGTCGGCCTCTGTCAGAGTTAACGGTAACGAACGACCGTGTATTCCATGGTGGCCTGTACCGCTGGTTGAGAGGCGGTGATTGAAGTATTCTTTTGTCAAACTGAAAGGTACAGAATGACGGCGCTTCGGTGGATCCATTGTCGGGAGAAAAACGGGCAATAATGAGACTACTCTCTGATTCTTTGTTGTGTCTTCGATGGATCCATTGGCGGGAGAATAACGGACAATAATAAGACTACTCTCTGATTCTTTGTTGGTCTTTTTCTTTCGTTAACCCATTTGAAATGCTTAAATAGATGTTAACCTTTTGTATTTTTTTCATTTCTAAACTGTAAATATTATTAGTTTATTCATAATGGTATATGTTGTTGGTGTTTTTAGTTAATTCAATATATAATGTCATGAAATTGAATAGAATAGAATGATGATTATGAGAGATAATTCCATATGTATGTATATTTTTAGGATCTTAATTACCAAATTTCATCTAACCCTAACCTATATATATCTTATCTATATATTAGTACAGTATGTCTATGTCTTAGTCTTGTATCAAGTCTATTTAGAATAGGTGAGATCACGTTAGAAAACGAAGTATTTATGTAGTTTGTAGACCAAGTTCGCCCGAACTTGTTCACCTCCCAGCGAACTTGCATGTCTATAAATAGGAGTCTTGTGATCTCTCATTTAGAACTTTTGGAAAACTTGAGGCGAAGCTCTGTCCGATCTGGAACTTGAAGTATACGAATATTGATCAATAAACAGACAATTAATGAGTAATTCTTGTTATACGATTAACATGTCATTTAGATTCCACCTAATTGGACATTAGATAAAAATTCTAGGTTCCTGTGCTATTGAGGACGGTCCTATCAAGTGGTATCAGAGCCTCGATACCTAGATTTGGTGAAATCATCACAAGAACTACTCTAATTCTACTCCTTTCTACCATTTTCTTAACTTTTTCACATATTTGAAGAATTCATGGTCAAAACTGGCTAAAAATTGAACATGTCACGTAAAATACACTAAAGATAAACCCCTGAAAGTTTCAATGACTAATTCAAACGAATTGATGTCAAAAAGTTGAAAAAAATTATGTTTTGCAAAGTTGGTTTGACCGAACTTGACATCAAGTTCGCTCGAACTTGATTGAAAACTTCACATTTTTCATCAAGTTCGCCCGAACTTGATTGATTTTTCATTGATTTTAGTCAAGTCCGCTCGAACTTGCTAGAAAGTTCTTCAAAATTTCATCAAGTTTGCCCGAACTTGATCAAATTCTGTTGAAAATTCTATACAAGTTCGCCCGAACTTGTGATTTCTCTTGAAATTCTTACAAGTTCGCTCGAACTTACCTCAGGTGAAAATTTTCAGAATCAAAGCACAAGTCTGCTCGAATTTAACAACAAGTTCGCCCGAACTTGTTGAAATTAAAATCAAAATCTGTTTTTCATACAAGTTCCACCGAACTTGTCAGTTGCTAATCGGCTTTCGAGTGTTTTGGACTGTGTTTTCAGTTAAGCTTTCAGGTTGTTAAAATGGATGATTTCCATAACGCGTTTGCTTCACAAGTGGCTTCTACATCAAATGCTAATACTATTGCGGTTAAGCAGATAAATCTGGATAACGAGATGGGTACTACTACAAAACCGCCGAAGCTAATGAGTATGGACGAATTTGAAGGATGGAATGAAAAGTTTGTAAACTGGGTACAAGCCAATCAGTTCCACAGCTGGGTTGCGGTAGAAAACGGATACAAGTGGCCAAAAGACGATCGCGATCAAGATCTCTCTTTGATTAAGTTTACACCTGCTGATAAAGATGCGTACGTGGCTGAAAAGAAAATGATTAGCCTGATTCAACAATCCGTGAAGGAAGATATTTTGATACTACTATTAGAATGTGAAACTTCACAAGATTTGTGGCATGCTCTTTATGATAAATTTAAGGGAAGCGATGAGATGATAAAGAGAAAAAAGGCGTTAATCAAGAAAGAATTCGAGATCTTCACAATGATCAAAGGAGAGACTATGAAACAGATGATTGACATATATTGTCATCTAATGGTCCAGATGCGAAGGCATGACATTAAGAGAACTACCGAAGAGCAAATAGAAAAGTTAGCTGATGCACTTCCAAAGGGAGAGTGGTCAGCTTACCTGATGATATTAAAGAACAGACCGGGTTGGAGGCATTTAAAGTTGTCATCTTTCATCGATAAATTGGAAGGGCATGAGATGGAATTGTTAAAGATTGCAAAATCAACGAATGCAAACGTTGTTCAAGATGTTGGTGTGTATTACAAAGGAGGTGTTCAAGATACTCAGATTCAGATCTCGAAAATTCAAACAGCATTCAGTGCAAATATGAATTATTCATCACAAAATCAGAGTTCTCCGAACACCGGATATTCAAGCACTGGTTCAAATTCTTCGTTTTAAAATCAGAACAATCAGTCGTATCAGACAAACCAATCCAGTTCTGATCCGAATGTTTTTCCGTGCAACATCGCAGTTAATCTGAAGAATGCTTTTCCTGAAAAAGTGGCTAAACAACACATAGCACTGCTTGCTACTGTTCTAGAATTTACGAAAGTTTAGTTGCTGGGAAAATCGGAAATCCTGAAATGACTGCTGAGGATTACGATCAGGTGGATGAAGAAGAATTGGAACTGATGGATATCAAGTGGAGTCTGGCATCAATCATCAGAAGAGTTACCAAGTTTGTAGCGTTAACTGGAAGAGATATTGGTAATTCAAGTAACAAGCTTGGGTTTGACAAGTCAGAAGTCACATGCTTCAAATGCGGACAAAAAGGGCATTTTAAACGTGAATGCACGAACCAAGAAGCAAGTGGAAACCAAAGTCCTTTCGGAAACAATAACGTTATTACAAGAAAGCGCTACAATACAAGCCGTATCCGAAAAGAACGCAAGTTGAAGTTCAAGATAACTCTTCGAGGCCAACCAAACAAGCTCTAGTTGTGACTCACGAAGATGAAGGGTTTGACTGGAACAAATACATTAGAAAGAAGACTGGTGTTGCTATGATGGCAAAGTTAGTGGATGAATCAGAACCAACATTTGATGATGTTGTTCTAGAAAATGTGTTTCTAGAAGAATATATGCAGAGAACTGAGGAAGAAGAGATGGTTTATTTTGAAAATCAGAAGAAGAATGCTATGTTTTCTAATTCTAATCCTAATTTTGTAGGTTGCTTCGAGAATACATCGCAAGAACAAGCGACTGAAGATCAGAAACCAGAGGTTGAGAAGGTAGGTTCTGAGGTAAAAGTGATCGAAAAGGGAATTGTGAAAGTTGTGGAGGTTGAAAAACCTTGCACAAATTCTTGTGAACAATGTGCTGAGAAAACTAAAATCATAAGCGAAATGACTGTACATAACGAAAATTTTCGTTACGATTACAGAACAATGAAAGAAGCTTATGACAAAATGAAAGGAACTTATTGCAATGTCGAAAAAGCTAATCGTGAACTAAGTGCTAATATAACAATGTTAAATGCCATAGTAATTGAAAAACAAAAAAGCAATTAACATGTATATTAACACCATTGCCGAAACATGGCAAGAGCTTCAAGACATGAAGATTGAAACAGAAAGGGTGAGACACTTTTGAAAAGCTATACCACAAACACTTATGTCATTGATCACATTCTTCTACGATTAAGTCGGAGGAAATTAATGAAAAACCAAAAGGTACAAAGCGTAAAGAGTACGGAAATGTTCCACCGCCACTACTTGCAAGTTATTGTCGCAAGAAAGAGGATGGTATTGAAAAGGCAACAAACATAACACTTTTATCAGAAACGAAAGATAAATTGCCTAAGAACATTGACGTAGTTTTTTACGAAGTCAAACGATGACAGTGAAGCGGTTGTGAAAAATGTGATAGAAAATGTTTTGGGAAATGATTCTGACGACGACAGCTTTGAAAGCGCCAACTCAAGTTTGAACAGTTCGGAATCACAATCCAAAAATGATGATACATCATCAGAAAATTATCTAAGTGATGATCCTAATGTTGTGATGTACAAAGTTAAGGAATCTGATAGATTATATTTTGATGATAGCTTTCCGATTCAAAACGTGAAAGAAGATCAAATCGATAATTTGTTCAAACTTGTGGAAGTTTCATCGGATGATCTTGAGATAAATGAAAAGAAGTTTTATTCAAAACCTAAGAAAAATTTTAACAACTACCGAAAGAATGGTGGTGATTTTCCTGAGATCAGGAGAGCAGGTTTAGGTTTGGAGGTAAATGAAGAGGAACCGAAAAAGAATCAGAAGTCTCCATTTCACGAATACAAAGGTAAAAACATGAAGTTTGTATACGGGACGAACACGATTCAGGAAGAGAATTTGATCGGTAAGCAATCAAATGAAGAGTTTAAGAAAGAGAAAGAACTTCGGGACAAGGCTAAGTCCACAAGTGGAGTAAAACCCACGAATGGACACTCACGTGATACTCGGGCTTGCTTCAAGTGCAACGAAATTGGTCACATTGCTTGCAAGTGTCTGAAATCAAAGCATGTATATCCACGAAGAAAGACAGTTTCAAATGATGAGAAACAAAAGCAACCAGAGATTGTGAAACCAATCATAATGTTAAAAGAAACAAAGAATCTGAAATCGAAGTGAAACCTAAAACTAAACCAAAGTTTGAAAATTCAACTTTTGAAAAAGGTGAAACTTCCAAAGTGAACGAAAACAAAGATTCTAGATTCTATATCAAGAAAGCAAGAAGCAAATCACAATCATGGGTTGCAAAGAAGAAAACAACAGATAAAACAGATAATGTCAAATCAACCGATTCAGTAATCAAAAATGATCTTTCAAAGTTGAAAAAAGATTTTTCAAAACAAACAAAGAAAGATAAAGTTGAACCGTTTTCAAAGTTAACATCGGACAAAATGTTTGATGACAATTTTGATTACGATGATGAGTTTGAAAGTGATTACGATGATCTTTATCAAGTTCAACCCAAGACCAAAAAGGTTTAGGTTTCTTTCTTTAAGTAGTTACTTTTCATGTGCAGGGGTTCCAAAGATCCACATTGTCAAAGTAGAATCTGGATAATGGAGCTTCATGTTACTTAACTTATTTAGAAAGTTTCATAATCTTTGTCATTTTGAGGGAGAGAAGTTGAAAAAAAAAAATTCATGAAGTTCAAATTGTGAAAATCCACACCGTTGAACGAAACACTGATTTTATATCAAACCATTTATTCTTTCACATAAATGAGTTTAATGGTTTGTTTGTTAAACAGGTGCAGATGCAAATGTTGAAAAAGGATCGGACGACGAGTTCTCGTGATCCTCATTGGTTTGTTATCTTTTTAAGATTAGAATTTCTTAAAACTAAAATCCAAAAATATGTTTTTGATTTTAGGGGGAGACGTGTAAGCAGAAAAATCAAAAACATATGAAAAAGTTGAAAAATAAAAAATATATGAAAATTCAAAAAATACAAAAACATTGAAAACGACAAAAAAATTTTGTGTTAAAAAAGGAAATGATAGTACATCAGTGGACTATCACAGTATGCTAAAGAATCGTAAAGTTTAAAAAGTGATAAACAAGTCTTTGTAACATCCGTCAAAAACCGGATTTACCAAACACGCTTCGTTTATTAACCGAACAACCAGTTAAAAATTTTGTTGCGTATTTAATGCTCAAATTAATTTTAAACGATACATAATTAATAAGTATATTAGAATATAAAAGTTACATTTGAAAAATTATTAAAAATAGTGATTTAAAAATAAAGTGCTGAAGCCGGGTTTCGAACCCGGGTCAGCCGAGAATCATGCAAGCCTTAACTCTCATCCTTCCAACCGCTCCGCCACTTGTGTTTCTTGTTGAATTACTGATTCAATTATTTCATATAATAAAAACTGAAATCAATGCGGTCACTCAAGTCACTGATGCCGGAAATCCCGACGAAATCGTAAATCTTAGACGTTATCTTTTGGCATAACGGATACAATTATACCAGTGTCGGTTATAACTGAAAACTTTAAGGTCTTTTATTCAAATCATCGGACCGTAACCGAAAAGTGTTGAATTCGAAATCAGAAATACACTTAAACCTGAGTTACATTTTATTCATCAGTGAGCTCGCAAGTTTATCAAATCACACTCTTCATTTCGCTCAGAAAATTTCGCCGCAGTCGCCGGATTTATCTGTAAAGTGACCGGAAATTATCACCGGAAAACCGAGTTCAATCCATCCTTTCTTCTTACTCTAAAATAAGATCTTAGAGCTCATACTGACATCACCCACACTCACCTTAAACCTCTGAAGAATCTCTGTCGAAAGAAATTTCACTCGCCGGAATTCTCTGCAAGTCGCCGGAAAACCGGGACTTTCATCTACACGGTAATTACCTCGACTTTTCTGTTTATTTCCATTATTATACAAATTCTAACATCACCCCATCACCCAGAATCAACCTCAGACGACATTGCCGGATTTTCTGTTTTCGCCGGAAAACTTCTGAAAGTTTCAGAATCTCGCTGTTAACCGGTATGATCATGTAACCTACTGATAATTGTTACTCAGTGGTTCAATTTCACATCTAACTCATCCAAACTGATTATTAAATTCGAACAGAAGGAGCTCCCAAAACAGAGCCGACGATCTTTGCCGGATTTCTGAAGAAGACGATATGTTCGGTACTTTCTTTCCCCAAACTCTTCTGTTCACTACTTTTCAATTGTTCATATTATTCATTAACCGAATTAATCAAGTAACAGTTAGTTAACCGATGTATGTGTTTTGAACGAAGAAGACGAAGTTGTGTATGTTATAAGATTAATTAAAATCGATTTTATAAACGGGTTAGACACACAGTCCAGCGGTGGACTGTGTGCAAATAAACACGCATATGTCCCGAGTTCGATCCTTGACACACACACGTTCGCTGTAATAAAATGTCTTTTTTTTAAACTGAACCAGATCCGCAACAGTAAGATGTTAAGTATAATAAAAACCAGATTATTTACCAAGTTAGACACACAGTCCAGCGGTGGACTATGTGCCAAACTAAACCACAGGTCCCGAGTTCGAGACCTGTGGAGAGCATCGAGTCGATACATTAATCTTTATTTTAAAATAAGTGATTTTCGGATTAACTTAATTAGTATATAAATATAATTAAAAACAGAAATATTTCGGGTTAGACACGTAGCTCAGTTGGTAGAGCTGCGTGCACGCGTACGGGAGGTCTCGGGTTCGAGTCCTGCCCGGCGCATACATACACACAATAAAACCGGTCAAACAGTCAACGCTTATGGTCAAACAGTCAACGCTTATGGTCAACGGTCAAAAGTCAACATTTTTTTTTATTATTTTTATTTAGTTATTTAAATTAAAAATCAATTAAAAATACTTAAAAATAACATTTTTAAAGGTAGAAAATAGCCTTAAACTCACAAAAATATATCCAAAAATACTATTTAAATTGTTTATAAAATCCATTTATTTACATTACTTTTTCATTATTAATTAGGTTAGTTATTCCTCGTCGATCAATTCTCTAAACTCGTGCGCATTCAACATCATCAACCGAACGCACCCAATGTGACCCCTTTTAATTACACGTTTTGGGGTGTATCATGTGTCGCTTAAACTAATTCGTTTATTCAAACTCGTGCCATACCATATTATGATTTAAACTTGGAATGTAAATATTGTTTGTAGTTATGTATTACTTATTGTCAAGTTGTATGCAAATTATTTGTTACGCCCATCAGTTCCTCGTGGGAGACGAGTTGAACAACGCGTGCCTTAAAACTCATTCATTAGGCCCATCAGTTCGTAGAACAACGCGCGCCTCAAAATTCATTCATTAGGCCCATCAGTTCCTCGTGGGAGACGAGTTGAACAACGCGTGCCTCAAAACGATCAATTGTTGTATGTGTGTACAATATCTAATATTAAGTGTTTTGTGAATATATTTACATTTACATTTACTCATATGTGGTTATGCACTTTATTTAATAATCAATTCAATAAACTTGTTTAAATGTTTTTCATAGGAGTCACTCGCCAACTTTTTGTTGACCCAAAAACCATTTTTACACATGATACAGGTGAACAGGATGAAGCAAGGAAAACATAGGAAATGCCTTAGAAGAAAATAATGAAGTCTAGAAAGATGTGTAGAACATGTTGTAATTATGATTGTATGATTCCCTTTAAATTGTAATAATAAATATGAAACGTTATAATAAATGTCATGAGCTTTGATGAAAACCCAATCATGCCCCGATCACCTTTTCCGCTGCGGGTCGGGGTGTGACAGTCTTACTGTGGATGTGTCGATAGGCTTTACACGTTCAGTAAATTGTTTCCGGAAACAAAATAAATTTTACAACTGCTTAAACTTGTGGATTAACATCTCTCGGATATATGGACTTAGTACTCCGAAATTTCGTTTGAGAGATTGCCTGATTCTGAGATACGAGGTCTTTATAGATGATTGATATCTGGGGTATTATACAAGTTCTTCTGATTTTGCGGAAGCAATAGCCTAGAACTTCTATAATGCTTTTGCTAAAAACCCCGAAACTGCATGCAAAATTGAAAAGAATCGAAAGATCTAATCAATTGCAATGCTTAAAAGATTCCTTAAGTGGAACATACCTTAAAGTCGAGCCTCATCTCTTTGTCTGCCCGGTAGTACAAACATGAGCTCTCAAGGTCTCGCAAAAACCCAGATACAGATATCAATTACGCTATATTCACCTGTAAAATGAAATATAGGGAATCTTGATACGGGGTATATTCTGAGATGGGAACCATTGTTGAGTCAAGTTTTATAATTCTAACTAAGATATCTTGGAACAATTGAGAAATGTGTCGAAGTTTAAATGGACAAACATATCGACAATCTAGGTAAACGAGTTTAAAGCTTAAAGTCATCAAAATGTCAACGGTACTGGTGATATGTCTCAGACAACTGATATGATCCTTAGACATGAATTCACAAAAATATGTCTGTAAATATGTTTGTATATAGTTTACTTTCTTTACTTGCTTTACAGATTAAAACCAAAAAAATTTTCAGTATGTTTTAGCATAAACTTTCTAAAATACAAAAAGATTTTGTTTCTACATTAGTTTCAACAAGCCAATGTTGGAGAACGGATCTTCGGAGTCTGGTAAGGTGCTAAAATGGTGAAAATCTTGATGACATCTGTTAAAAATAAAAATGATCGAAAGTGTTGAAAAGTTCATTAAATTGAAACTTTAAAATTGAAGAAAACATCAGTTTGTTCACAACAGGTCGAACCGAAGTCATTAACTTGGACTCGATAGACGAAATTGGAACCAAGGTCACTAACTTGGACTTGGTCAACTTAGTGGATTTCATAATGTTTGGTAATCATGTGAATGGTCAAGGTCTTAAATGCTAAAAGTATTCAAGGTCATTAATTTGAACTTGAATAACTAAAAGGAGTTAAAAGGAGATTAAAATTTGAAATGTTGATGTTATGAAATTTCAAAGTTTGAATCTGAAATGTTTATTTGAATGTCTGAGAACTTTGAAACAGAAGTAAAGTTTTAGGGGGAGCAGGATAAAACGTTGAATAAAGATACCAGAAAGCTCAAAGTAAGGGGGAGCATAGCTCACAGCAAGGGGGAACATGGTGATTAAAGTTTTATCAAGATAAGCTTAATCAGAGTTGAAGAAGATTTGAAGATCAAGGACATGAAAGTTTATTCAAGATTAAGAGAATATTAAAGACTCAGGAGCTTATTTGAAGTCAAATGACTACGGCAACATCCAAGGGGGAGTCTGTTGGTGCATATGTCTGTTACCTACGTCATCATATTAGAACGAGTCTGAATGAACAGAGCTTCTGTAGACTGGTCAAGACGAAGACTATATCCAAGCGGGAGTCTGTTAGTACAATATGTCTATGTCTTAGTCTTGTATCGAGTCTGTTTAGAATAGGTGAGATCACGTTAGAAAACGAAGTATTTATGTAGTTTGTAGACCAAGTTCGCCCGAACTTGTTCCCCTCCCAGCGAACTTGCATGTCTATAAATAGGAGTCTTGTGATCTCTCATTTAGAACTTTTGAAAAACTTGAGGCGAAGCTCTGTTCGATCTGGAACTTGAATGTATACGAATATTGATCAATAAATAGACAATTAATGAGTAATTCTTGTTATACGATTAACATGTCACTTAAATTCCGCCTAATTGGACATTAGATACAAATTCTAGATTCCTGTGCTATCGAGGACGATCCTGTCACTATATATATACATATATATGACTAATGTACATAAAAATGAAATTTATAAGAAAACGCGAATCTGGAAGTTGACCATGGCCCGTGCCCACTGGGATACGGCCCCGTGTCTTTTATCTGCTCTGTTTGTCTTCTTCTGATCTGGAATCTTGAAGGGGGCACGACCCCATGCCGACTAGGCACGGCCCTGTACCTGACTTCTAACTGGTTGTTTTTGTCTTTGGGGTGAAGCTTGGGGGTCGGTATAGTGTATCAACTTTTGTTTCTTCGTATTTATGCTGGATTTTGGCGTTAATTCATTCCTTTTGTACAATTCAGCTCTTTTAGTCCTGAAAATCAAAAGTAAACACAGAAACACACTTTTTCCGACATTAGTACTAAAAATGGTTGTTTTTATACCTTATTTGATACAATTTATATGTTGCATTTGACGCATATCATTCGTGATCGAAGTAGATCTGTAAGTTAATGATGCTGATTCATTGGGATAGTGATTCGACGATGGGGGAACTGATTAGACTGGTACGCCGTTTTAAATTTTTTTATTATAATAGATAAAGGAGTCAATAAAAAATGATAAAGAGTAATTAAAGCACTATTTTGGTAAATAGTTCTTAGGAAACACCAAAATAGTAAATAGTTTTTCTTCCAACACCACTTTGAGAAAAAAAAACTCGTCATAATGACCTACCACATCATTGCCACATAGGTAGTGAGATTTAACTAACCCATCATTTAACAAGCACGTTGATTTAGCTAAAAAAATTAAATAAAAGACAAAAATGATGGAGGGTAGTGGACCTCACACAGCTATTGTGTTAACGAGTGTTAAAGGAGTAACGCCACCTTAGAGGTGCACAAATAAGGTATTTGCAATACTTGGTTCGGGTATGGAACCAGTTCAGGGCATTGACTTGTAGAGAAAAATCGGGTATTGTAATAACCGGGAGTGGTTCTAGTTGCGAACATTGACTTATAGAGAATAATCAGGTATTGAAATAATCAACTACAGTTATAATTCAACTCTTGGAAAAAAAAACCATACTCTGTGTACCCGGTTACGGTTCAGGTATGAAACTGGTTTTTCAGGAACATGGTATTATAATACCTTATTTTTGGGTATTGAACAAACCCGGTCTAAATGTAGAACCTATGCCAACGGAAGAGGTAACACTTTCAGAAGCCATTTTCGAGTGTTTTATAACAATTTTTTTTACAAAATCCAAACATCAACAGACTATTTATGCTAAGTCTAGGGATGGAAAAATACATTAAAAAGCAAAAAAAAAAAAAAAACGGTGAAATTTGAGGTTCTAACGACTCTATAGCCGTCAGAAACATGTATATCTAAAAAAACACCAACAACAACGGTAATAACTAGTTAATACTCAGTATCGGGTACTTTAATACTCGGGTTTAGATATAGAATCGGTTCCGGTTCCAGGTTTGAAGCGGCTACGGTTCCGATTCTGGGTATTAAGGTTCAAATGTATACCATATGCGTACCCCACGGGCATGGTCGATTCCGGGTTCAATTCCTAAATACCGATTCTAAAAGAATTCAATTTTTCAAGCTGTTAAGGTGATACTCCACAATGCCAAGCCTAAGACCACACGAAGTTGCCATTGTTTTAAGGCTCCGAAGCCTCTCCACGCCAAGCACATCAGCCCGTCATTGGCGTGGAGGGTCGCATGGTTGTTGTGGCAAAAACTCTACTGGGGTGGAGAAAAAACGAGTGATGATGTGGCGTTGGATTGTTGGTTAGGATTATAGCTTTTGGACCACAACGACTCTATTTAAAAAAAATTCAGTTTTTACAAATTTAATAACTGCCTTATTTAAAAGCCCAACCCATTCCACCATTTTTTACCACAATTTTTTCGACCCTAGATTTTCAAAAGCATCCAACAAGAAAGAAACGTCCACAAAGAAATGATTCTCGAGCTTTTCATACGAAAAGTAAAATTGAAAAACGAGAAGGATGGCGAGGGAAAAACGAGCGGATATGAAATTCCTCGCTATGAAAACTGATTACCTTGGACCCGAAGAAAAAGAAATGTACGAGAAAGCGAAGAAAGAAATCATGGCAAAATACCGTACTTAGTTTCGTTTTTCTATTACTTTTATTAAGTTTGTTTTTTATTTGTTTTTTTTATTTTTATTAGGTTTGCTTTTATTTGTTTTTTCTAATTACGTAATGGTTTTATTTAATTAATGTTATTTCTTTAATTAGTATTAATGTTTTTTTATATTTAATAGATTTTATATAACTTTTAAATATAAAATAATAATAAAAAGTGTGTGCCACGTGTCGAATAACACCACTCTTCCACACCCCTTCGCACTTCTCTCAATTTTGCACCATACCACTTTTCTGACACATACTGATGTGGTTGTCACATGTAGAATAACACTCACTTTTCATACCCTTCGACTCTGTATAGTCTAACAATTACTAACTCGGTCTACATTACTTGGATCCTATTGGTCCGACTCTGTATAGTCTAACAATTACTATTACTAAGACCACACGATGTGGAGGGGCTTGAAGAAGGGCATTATGCGACACGTGGAATATGCGTCAGAACAGGGCGTGGTCTTAAAATGGACAGTGTGGCCGGGGGCGTGGAAACGTGGCTTTTCTTAACACGTGTCACACATCTTTTGTATTAAGAGTTAATTACTGTTTTCGTCCATGTGGTTTGTCAAAAATCACTATTTCAGTCCATTAATTTAAAAATTGCGATTTCAGTCCATGTGGTTTCACTTTCGTAACCACTTCAATCCATTTATTCTGTAAGTACAGGGACTGAAATAGTTGCGAGGTGGTCAGAAATGGTTACGAAAGTGAAACCACAGGGAGTGAAATCGCAATTTTAAACTAATGGACTGAAATAGTGATTTTTGACAAACCACAGAGACGAAAACAGTAATTAACTCTTTGTATTAATTTATGATTATTTTTTGTTAAATGTATTAAAAATTTATAAATATATTACTAGCAATTAAACAAATACATAACACTAAAAATAAACATTACATAAATTTTAAAAACATTACATAAAATTAAAAAGAAGAAACTAAAAAACACATAATTTAAATAAAAAATCTAATGATTTCCTACGCCAAGCGGAGCCTGAATTCACGGTTGTGCACGTGCCTGAAGTTGATGAGGGCCACTTGAATGATGTCGTCCTCCCCGAGATCACTACCCTTGATCTCCACGGCATTGTGGATCCTCTCGAATCTTTCGCAATCAAGACGAATCGTCCTAAAACGAGACGAGAGGGAGTCGACGGTTCGGTTGTTATGACCCGTATAGGCTTGTAAGTGTTGTCGGATTCTCCTCCATAAAAGGACCGCTCGTGCGCCTACCCGACGTGTGGTTGCTCAAAGCTTCGACCCACGATTGCAAAGTGCAATATCCTCCTCTTCGGTCCACGCCACAACTGCCATCATCGGGTTTTTTGGGTGAAGTGAAACGACTTTGAAGTGGAAAAGTTGGTATAAAATTGAAGAGTTGTGAAGTTTGTATAAATTTGGTTGAAGACGTTTGTTGTATTTATAGTGTGCAATTATAAATTAAAAAACAACGTATTTTTTTTAAATTAAAAGTTAAGCGTTGGGGGTAAAACGACTAACAATTAGTCCATTAACTGCGTGCCACGTCGTCTGCAAAATGTCATCCACATCGGTGGAGATTCCCCCACCCTTTAAACAACGCCGTGAACGATATGGTGTGAACGGCGTTAATCAGCAACAACGTCATTTTCAAACGCCCATTTCGTATGTTCTAACTGAGTCTACATTACTTGGATCCTATTAGTCCGTGTGTCACAAGCTTCATGTGCTGTGGTTTGTGTCTGTTTTTACCCTTAAACTTAAAGAAAAAAGAAAAAAAAACTATAGGGTCCTTTTAGCATGAGTTTATGTTTTCTTTTTTTCTTCCAAATGAGTGTATGTGTATTGTGTTAAATGGTACCCGATATACTGGTATTGAATTTATCAAATCAGGTATATTTTCCGATTCAATATTGACTTTTGACATTTTGATAATAGTATTTATCGGTTTTTACCCTCAAATATCTCAGTACCGAACCGTACACACATCCCTACCCTGTGTTCCATCATTTTAAAACTTCAATGGTGAGCTTCTTTAGGGGTTTTACTTTTACATGATGGCGGTTCCTCGGAGGCGCGATGTCGACAACGACGATGAAGAAGGAATCCTTTTCGTGGAAGAAGGAGCGTTTCCGGAGGCTGATTTTGACGATACGCCGCCGCACCTTCGCGACCTCGCCGCCGCTGCCATGCACGGCGACGTTGACGGACTTCTTCAAGCCCTAGGTATTTCACCATCTCTTCTTCAAACGTTTAATTCACCTGCCGATGATCGATTCATGTTATTGTTGCAATTGAATAATCAAATGTTTGGATTATTATTATTGTTGTTGTTTGTCTTAGGGTTTGTTAGGGATTTGAAAATTTAAGTATGAAATTATGTGTGATTTGAATGAATCTGTTTGTAGAATCATGGTGATGAAAATACTTAATAAACATTGCAGGTGTAGGTTAAATTGAAAAGTTGTTATTGCTGAATTGAATTAGCTTTATGAAGCAGAATATTTGTCATTGTGTTTTATTGTTTTTCTGGCATTTGAGTTTTTAAGTGTGTGGAATGGTCTACAAGTCTATTTCTTAGGTAGTGGCGAAGCTTGAGATTTCCGACCGGGGGTCGAAAACGTATATACCCAAAAATTTCTATAAGACTGGGGGCCGAAAACGTATATACCCCAAAATTTCTATATGAAAACTACATACACTCTACTACTAAGCATGGTTGTAGAACTTACTAGGCGCTAGTCGGTCGGTGGGGTGGGGACTAGCGATTACTTGGGATTAATCGGGATTACTCGGATCGGACTTTTTATGTATAATTTTAAGTTTTTTACAAGTGGACAAGTTTTGACCGGAACCTGGGAGGTTTTGGCCGGAATATATGATTTTTTTCGGATTTTCATGATTTTTTCCGATTTTTTTCTGACCGACTAGGGCCAACTAAGGCCGACTAGGGCCGACTAGCAATTAATGGACTGATTAACGAAAAAATTAATCAGTAGAGGGCCGACTAGCGATTAATCGGCGACTAGTCGCCGATTAATCGCAATTTTTACAACACTGCTACTAAGCGACATGTTCGGGGGGTCGGCTGCCCCCTCCCGCCCTATAGAAGCTGTGCCAATGTTCTTAGGTATAATCTTTGTAAGGTATTATGTATGTATTCACATGTTATTAAGCCAATTTGTTTGCAAAAATGGTTCTTTAAAGAGGGAAATTTGAAGACTGTGAGTCCATGTGCTTATATTGAATTGGGATGCTTTTGAAACGTCTACTTATGTCTGTTACGTTAGTCACATAAGCTTGATTATGCATAAATCTAGTGAACTATATGTTTCGTCAGAGTACCATATGTTTGTTTTCGAGTGATTTGTACGTTGGAACTGCTGAACATGTTTGTTTTGAACAATTATATGTTTGTTTAGTTGTTTCTGTCATGAAACGAATGAAGATTGTTACAGACCCTAATTATCTATGTGAACAAATAAAGACCTTTTAGTTTTCGATAGCGTTAATGCGACTTTCTTGTAATGATCCTTTTCTTTCGTTAATTACAACAAATATAGACACTTTGGATGGCGGCAACATTGATGAACCAGTTGAGGATGGAGATACCGCTCTTCATCTTACTTGTCTCTACGGTCATCTGTCTTGTGTCCAGGTGAGTTTTGGGAGAAAAATATATATACTCTTATCCCGATTCCCGAAGTAAATGTTTATATTTTTTTTAGATTTTACATATTGGAGATGTTTTAATCTAAAGGTGCCTCGTTGCCCACCAATAACGATTAGATCCTCAAAATTACTCTATATGTATATGTTAAGATGCATTTCAGATATTTGATAGTAACCAAAACGCTTAACTGAACTAGTGTGAGAGCGGAAAAGGTTTGACTATTTGACTAACTCTAACCATATATTTTTGCATGTAGCTATTGTTAGAAAGGGGAGCTTCGGTGGAGGCTAAGGATGAAGACGGTGGGATTCCTCTGCACGATGCTTGTGCTGGAGGTTCGTCAACTACTTTACGTTCTTTTAGTAAAATTATTGCACTATTTACCTCAAATTTACGCTCATTACTTCACTTGCACTTGCAGGGTTTCTAGAAATCGTTCAACTTTTGATTGGTAAAGCTGATTCTCCAGAATGCTTGAAAAGAATGCTTGAAACAGTTGATGTAGAAGGCGACACTGTAAGTTACTTTTCACTTGACAGTGATGTTCATTAGGCCTGTAAACGAACCGAATGAACACGAACGCGGGTATGTTCGTGTTCGTTTATCCAACTTTAACCGAACACGAACATATCATCGAACACATTTTCTTATTCATGTTCGTTCATTAAGAAAATGGACATGCTCATGTTTGTTTATGTTCGTTTGTTTATGTTCGTTCGTTTAAAACGTAAACGAACAGTTCATGAACGTAAACGAACATAAACAAACAAACTTATACGAACAATATTTAATAAGCATAACGAACACAAATGAACATAATTGACCAAACATAAAGTAGCTTTTTTTTATACGATGAGTTCAATTCGAAAGCCCATTTTTATTACTAGGAAGCCCAATAACCAATTAGTTATTTTTTGATAAGTAATTAGAAATCCCCTTTGATGTTTATATTTATATAAGTGTAACTACTTATGCATTTATAAAATTTAAAAGAACAAACGTAAATAAACGAACATAAACGGATGTTCATGAACATAAATGAACGAACAAAACGTGTGTTCATGAACAAAATATTGTGTTCATGTTCGTTCGTTTATTTTAATAAATGAACTTACCCCCAAACTGTTCATGAACGATCGGTTCGTTTACAGGCCTATTTTAATAATGAACTGACCCCCCGAACTGTTCATACACGTAACAATATTATATGCATCTTTATGTAACTTTATAAATAGGGCTTATGAGATTGTTTAGTATGCTTGATTTGATTATTGAAATTGAGATTGATTTACGCATCGTTCGGAGAGACTGCTGCCTCTCGAAAGCAAGCCAGTTATATATATTTTGTTAGTTTTATTATAAAAAAATTTAAATGGGTTTTGTTGATTTTGTTTCAGCCTCTTCATCATGCGGCTAGAGGGGAACATGAGGAGATTGTTCAACTTTTACTTTCAATTGGGGCGTCACCTACTAAGACAAATGTATATGGAAAGGTCGGTATTTGATTGGTTTGAGGTTTATGTTTTTTTTAATGTTTTTGGTCATGCGGTTAATGTGTTAAAACTTGACAGACCCCGGGTGAGCTAGCTGAACCCAATACAGAAACTTGGAGAATTTTAGAAGCTGCGGTTAGACCAACGGCAATGGCATCTCAGGTTTAATAGTAACATCTTAAAGTTTTGTTTTGTTGAGACTTGAGAAGGCTTATTTTTGTTCTCAAAGGATTGCATGATTATTTACTGATTTTGGTAGTTTATGACCTGAGGATATTAAGAGAAAGAATGAAATTTATAGAACATAAGTCTGGTATTTGTTTTTGAAAGTATTTACAGATTCCAGTATTGCTTCAAAACTGTCTATTTGGGTGGGTATAATTCTTTTTGACAGTGTTTAAAAGTTGAAATGAGTGATGTAATGGGCACATAGATGTGCATAGAGGTGCACAAGCAACTGTAACTGGACCTGACCCGGAAAAAAAACTCGGAACTGGTTTATTTAATACTCGGGTATTCTATACCCGAAACTGGAACTGACCCTACCCGTATATAGGTATATAGGGTATGCATTTTGATCTCAATACCTGGAACTAGAACCGATCATACCTGATTAATACCCGAAACCGGACAAGAACGGGAATCATTTATACCCGGCTATGTATGTCGGTGCATTTATTTTAATTTTTATATTATACAATGCATATTTAATAATAATAAAAAAGACAAGAAAATATGGTAATAGAAATGCAATAGAGTATTAAAAAACCTGAAAATAGGGTACTAAAAATCCGGAAATAGGGTATAGAAAAACCTGAAAATAGGGTATTTTAATACCCGGTTTCTTAAGAACCGGAACCGAACCTTACTCGGAACTAGACACTTAGGGTACGGTTTTTTGGTCAAATAACAAGATCCAGAATCGAACAGGTTTCAACCCTTAAAACGAAAAACTGAAACCGGTTCCATAACCGGAGTCCAGAACCGGTTATCAAAAATACTCGGTTGCACCTCTAGGTGTTCATGTAGGGGACACCATTGGAAGATCATATCATAGTGTAGAAACATAATGATCGTTTTTTTTTTCTGTGATTGTCTAGGCTTTTACTGACAATAATATTTGCAGTAACGAAATAAATAGATAAATTATATGAAATTTGGTATTCTAATGCTTGGTAATGAATTCCTTCTAATAATCAACACTTATTCAAGAGACATAAAATACATATAAATATTTCAAAATAATATTGAAAGGGTAACATATTTGATATGATTGATAAACCACAGGCGTGAGAAAGCGAAAACATACTTTAAAAATCAAACCAATTATTGTTACTAGAAAAATTCACAACAAATCACCAATGAGTATCAGGTTATTTACAAAGACGACTTTACACATACGAGGTAGTAGATTTTCTTGCTTTTTTTTGTTTTAAAAATATAAATCCACCCCACTTGAAGAAATTACTTACAGATTTACATGCACTTCTATGAGCAACATCCACCATTATTCATTGCAGCCTGGTGCTCTGGCTTCTGCTTCATTATGTTTCGCTTCATTACCGTAGACCCTTCTTCCAGAAGACTCGGAACCTCCATTATCTGCAATATCATCATGCACTTGTCAGACCTCGTTAATGTAGGCTGGATGGGTCGGGTTGACCCGCAAATACATGTTCTTGTCTATTTTATGCATAGTTAATAAATAGGCAATGTAGGCCAAATGGTTGATGCTTTTGTTTGACCGCCTTATTCATAAGTAAATTGAGTTGAAATCATCACACCGGGCAATCAAGATTCTAATATATTGTTTTGTTCATGGAATTTACGTAGGTCTCGCCTCTTTTGTCAATCAAAAAAACTAATAGCGTTTAGACATACGGAAAACCTGGAGTAAGTACACAAATAGTCCTGTAGCTTATCAAATTTTGGATTTGGTCCTAGCTTTCTAAAGGTATTGGGATGGTCCGTGTGGTTTGCACTTTATTATGCATTTAGTCCCCAACTTTACCAAAGGTCACACGGATGGTCCCTGTGGTTTGCACTTTGTAACGCATTTAGTCCCAGGCAACAAATCTAGTCCCTAACTTGGACATGCTGAAACCTTTTGTTGGCTGGGGACTATATGCATTACAAAGTGAAAACCACAAGGACCATCAGTGTACTTTACTCAAACTAAAGAATTATCTGTACTAACTTTACCTTTAATGCAAGCTCTTCAAAACATTGGTGTACATTTTCTTGAGTTCTAGCACTACATTCAAGAAAAATACACCCAAGCTCTTTTGCAAGAGCAGCACCTTCTTCCCTGCTCACAAATCTTTCTGAATCCTAAAAACAAAAATGACCGCGCGTATGTAAACACAAAACCAATCTTAAGAAGAGAATTGCAAGAACGCATAAGCACTTGTATGTAGTGCATCGAAAGAGAATATGGAGCTTACTTTGTCAACTTTATTTCCAACAAGCATCTTGATACAATCTTGATTAGTGGAATATAAATCCACTTCTTTAGCCCATATTTCAGACAAGTTTGTGAATGTTTCTCTCCTTGTAACATCATACACTGTAACACATGCAATCAAAGGGTAAATAACACTAAATACTTATATCAACATCCAAGGTAAATCATATATTACTTGAATCTGTCGTCTAAACAATCATATTTATAATTTCGGATATAAAATTTGTGAGGGTGTACCGAGAATAATCCCTTGGGCGCCTCTGTAGTAAGAGCTTGTCAATGTCCTGAATCTCTCCTGTCCAGCTGCAACAAACATCGGCAGTTCACTAATCAGAAACGCTTGATAAATTTCAAGATATTCACATAATCACATTTTCTGTTCCTAAAGCAGAAACTATCTAGAATGAACCTTTTAGAATAATTATCAGTATTATCATGGTTATACTAATGCTAATGCATACCTGTGTCCCAAATTGTAAGTTTTAGTTTTTTCCCAGCAACAGTTAACTGTTTCATTTTGAAGTCAACACCTGGTCAACAAATGAAGTCAACTGCATTAGCAAACGGCAAACATTGAAGCACAGAAGTTATACACACAAATATAGCATGCCGTTACTGTCTAATGATGGTCAAATGCACTTTTTAGCATTATAAAAGATCATTGCAAACTTAACGACTGATTCAACTTTCAACCGAGAAGACAGGGTGAATGCTTAGCTCCTTTGGAAAAAGTACTGACGTTAATTAGTATTGTACAAAAGGTGCCGTTCACTACCGAACAAGTTTTAAGCGCAAAACCACAAGAATCGCATAATGCAGTTGTACATAGCACGGTTGATACAATCACACAATGAAGGTTAGAAAGAGAGCGAGGTAAGCGGTTACATAAGAGTCTTATGTACCCAGGGCTGGCAAAAGAGGTCAGAGACGACGCGATTAACACAAGTATCAAACATGAAAACGACTCGTTTAACTACTCTATATCTCATATCTATAACATTTACATGTTTTATGTATCAAGAAGGAGAAACGATGGAGCCTAGCCCCCTAACTTTAATTATTTTATAAAAGATAGTATAAAATTACATATTGTACTTTTTTATTAAACACGTTTAGTCGTGTCATAAACAAGTCATAAATTGTCAGCCAAACAACTCAAGCAAAATGTACAAATGCTTATGCGATTCTCTCTAAGTAAATTACTTGTGTATCGACCAATTTTGCTTAAAGTACAAACGCTTATGCGATTCTCACAATTCTACACAGATTAACCGTATATCGACTATTAATTTTCCGTCTATTGCGCAAATTACAACAAAATCCATATGAATTTTCATTTTCAAACGGTTTATGAAACTACATTTCTAATAAATACATAAATCACAACAAAATTAACAAAATCTAATTTCAAACTGTCTCATTTCAAATTTTCAAAGAACAAACACATGCTAACAAAATCTAAAACAAAAAACAGATATCAGAATTCAAAATTACCGATAGTAGGAGCTAGATCGTCAACAGTATTCGAAATAAAACTGACGAGAAGACTACTTTTACCGACACCTGAATCTCCGGTCAATAAGATCTTAAACGACAGAGCATACTGATTAGACGACGAACTCATATTTCTCAATCCAAAATCAGGTTTCTGTATCTATATATCTCGAAGAAACAACGAACAAATCTCGCAACTGTGTGTGATCGATCAGTTTCTGCACAAAGTGTGATTAATCAGTAACTGAATGTACAGAAATTTGTAGCGAATTTGTGGATGAATGTACAGATAGTGTGATTTATTGAGAAGAGTGTTCGTGAGAGATGGATTCTAGAGAGAGAATCTAGAGAGAGAAAGCATGGATACCTGGTGGATGAGTTGTTTCTATCTGGAGAGTGGAAGTGAGATGCGAATCCGGTCATGAAACGGACGTTTCGGTTTTTGCCCGTTTTACTGATTTTTTTTATTTTATTTGTTTTGTTTTTTTTTTGTTGAACAGCGTACTATTAGGATATCACTAACCGGTTAGCAGTTAGTATCATCACGTTAGTATTAATACCCTTTGCCTTGGACTTGAACTCAGAACCTTTAAGAAAAGCAAAATTTCTCACCTCCTCTTAACCAGCTAAGAGATCATTGGTTGTTTTGGGAGTGTGTTATTTAAATTTTTGAATAAAAGTGTGTTATTTAAATTTTTGAATAAAAAGATGACTAAAGTAGTAAAGTTTTAATACTGTTATAGGTTAACTCTTTTTAATGTTGAATGTAAGGAATTTGAATGGAACAGTTATGAAAGTTAGGTATTGTTTAGTACTTTAGTGGTTATTTTTCTTAACTAAATTTAGTGTTGTGTATTAGCTGAAATTGGAAAGAGTAAGTTGCTACATAACTGTCAATTTGATCTGGCAAAAAACCAGAAATCGGGTATGGTGTCTCCGGTTTCATACCTGGCACTACCAGCTGGGAGTATATTGGTTTCATACCCTATGATTACTGACTCGAACTGGTCTAGACACAAAACTGGAACCGAAAAAACCAATCACTTCCTTTAAAAAATAGGTTCCTAGGGCCGGCAATTTTACACGAATACACGACACGAACCTACACGACCTTAACAGGTATCGTGTATGACCTTAACAGGTAACGTGTACTAAACAGGTAGACACGAAACAACCTGTTAATTTTCGTGTCGTGTTCGTGTATAGTGTTTCGTGTTTTCGTGTCTGTTCGTGTCTGTTCGTGTATAGCGTTAATACATGTTAACATCGAGTGGGTAAGAAGCAAGATACATGTTTATCTGTTAGATACCCGTTAAGATACCTGTTTACCTGTTAGATACCTGTTAATACATGTTAATACCTGTTAAATAATTAGATGTTAATACCTGTTTACCTGTTAGATACCCGTTAATACATGATTATTCTAGTGTTCGTTAACATGTATTAACAGGTAATTTTCGTGTTTTCGTGTCGTGTTCGTGTTTGAAAAAAAGGACACGTTAAGTTATCGTGTCGTGTTCGTGTTTGAAAAAAAGGACACGTTAAGTTATCGTGTCGTGTTCGTGTATGGGATTTCGTGTATCGTGTCTTATCGTGTCGTGTCTTATCGTGTACGGGCATACACGATATACCAGCCCTATAGGTTCCATACCAGATCCGGGTATTGCTATGCCCGGTTTTTGTCCTTGTCGGCTTGTTGACCATTTTTTAAAATATTAAACTGATATTTAAATTCTCATTAAAATGCCATGTTAGAATATATTAATTAAGTTAGGATCATTATTTATTCTAGTTATTTATAGGGTATTGAATTGTAATATCCCATTATATATATACGTATTGTAATCAGGTCATAATAATAACAATTATCTTTTACGGCTGAATATGGTATTAGAGCTAGGTTAAACCCTAATGACGTACAGTTTTTTTCCGGCTACCCTATTGCCGCCTAAAACATTCCGGCCTAAATATTCCAGCAACCCTATTGCTGCATAAACTTCGTTTGCCACCTACATATCTTCTGCAGACACAGACACGCCAAACCTACCGTCGCATAATTCTTCTGCCCTACTGCAGTAACCTTGCAATTCTACTGGAACCAGACACCTTCTTGCATCTCTACTGCAACCGTGCATACAGTACTGATACTAATCACCATGGCCAATCTTGCTCTTTTTACTACTCAAGAGAAAACCAATCATAATTCTCACAAGTTTGCCTTCACCCTCTCCCACACCAACTACGGATATTGGAAGGCTATGGTTGAGCCGTTTCTGGTTTCTAATTGTTTATTTGGATATGTTGATGGCCCCATCCCTTGTCCATCACCAAAAGTTTCAGCTGACCCTGCTGCGGCTGACTGTAACATTTGTGCAAAACGGGTTTCAAAAACCCGCACCGTTTATCAATCCAATATTCAGTTAAAAGTTCATTGCGTATTTAACGTGTCGGTTATTTAAAATAATACATAATTAATAAATATTTTAGAGATTAAAAACCATAATTAATAAATAATAATAATAAAAACAAAATGAAAATTTTAACTTAGTTAATAATTCAAGGGACTAAATATGTATTTCTACTAAACTAAGTTCAGGGGCTTTTATGCTATTTTCAAAAAAGAAAAAAGAATAAAAAAAAACGGGCAGCGCCCGGACTCGAACCCGAGTCACCCGCCTCCATCACACACACATAAACCAGTCGGCTGCCAAGCCTCATTCGGTTTATTTAAGGATCCATTAATATATGTATACACGTTTAAATTGAGGGAGGTTTCAAAAAAAAATGCCGCTCAAAGGTTCAGCAGCTACAATTTCAAAAGAAAAAGAAACGCACATTCATTATCAGTTACCAAATCATGATTTAACTCAATTTCAGTTATCAATCATACTCTGAATCAAAGGAAATCAGTTATTAATCATAGAGAGGAATCGAAACCGAAAACTTTAAACCTCAGTTTTGAAAGTGAAACCGTTTACGAATCATTCGATCTGTAAATACTGAAACATCTCGTTCACCAAACGATCACTCAAGAGCTTTCTGTTCAAACACTCTACTGCCGAAATTGTCTGGTAGTCACCAGAAAATATCACCGGAAAACCGAAATCGTGGTGGATCACATCACCTATAAATACCTTGCTAACCTCGTTTCCAAACTCATTCAAACCATTCTTTAAATCCTCTGCTTATTCTCCCCAGCTCCGCTGACCTCAGAGCTTCATCTTCAAGTCGCCGAAATTCGGAACAGAAATCGGGATTGACTGGTTACTCCATAAATACAATTCGTTTCACCACAAACGAATTCGCTCATTCCCTCAAAACACTCTCTACATCAACACTTAAAAACTCTCTGTTTTCTTTTCTGCACTTCGCCGGAAAAATTTGGAACTCGCCGGAGTTGGTCACGGATCATCAAAGTTCTATCTTCCAGTGGGTATGAATCTTTAAAACCTTTCTATGTTCATGTTTAATTCCGTTAGTTGTAAACCAGTAACCAAAATTGTTAAAATTTAGATAACAGTCGGATTTGCTTCTGTGTTTTGATTCAAGGAAAAAGATGAAGTTACAAAAAGTTTATAAGTATAATTAAAAATGGGATTTTAATCGGGTTAGACACACAGTCCAGTGGTGGACTGTGTGCATTTGAAACGCGAAGATCCCGAGTTCGAGTCCCATACATAATGCCGAATCCTTTATATAAATCGAGCATTTTTATAACGTTAATATAAAACAAAACATATAATATATAAATATAATTAAAATCCTTTATTTACCAGGTTAGACACCCAGCCCAGTTGGTAGGACTGGGTGCAAAACATCGTTGAGGTCACGAGTTCGAGGTTGTGTGTGCGCGCCGGTCAGATTAATTTTAAATCCTTTTTAATTTAATTAAATCCAGATTTATCTAAAGAGTATATAAGAATAATAAAAATCAGAATACTAACGGGTTAGACACGTAGCTCAGTTTGAAGAGCTGCGTGCACACAAACGAGAGGTCACAAGTTCGAAACTCACCACACGCTATCAAATAGTCAACGGGCCGGTCAGACCTCCTTGTCAGGCCTGACAAGGTCACTTTTTTTTAAAATTTAATTTATTTTATTATTGTTTATTCTTTTTATTTAATTCTTGGTATTTATTTATTTGATATGAATCAATTAAAAATAACTAAGAACAAGATTGTTAGTTTTAAAAACATCAAATAAATGCCAAAGGATAACTTAAAATTTAAAGAAAGTATTAAATAAAAACGTTAATCTTTATATATTTATCGCGTTAGTATTTTAGGTTAGTACTCGTTTGTCGATCAAATCCTCAATTCGTGCGCCTTCATCATCGTCAAGGAACGCACCAATGTGAGTGAATCCTTACAAATTCCCCTTTTTATTCATGTTTTGGGGTGTATCATGTGTCGCTTTAATTATTTCGTTTATTCAAACTTGTGTTATTACCATTATATGACCTACACTTGTGATGTAAATATTGTTTGTTGTGATGCGTGTTTACATTCTTGTCAAGTTGCGTGCAAATCATTCATTAGGCCCATCAGTTCCTCGTGGGAGACGAGTTGAGCATCAGGTGCCTCATTAGATCGGCTCCGTTTGATTGAGCCTTGATCTCATTGTTCATCATTTGGTGTGTGTGCTTGTGCATTAATTGATATTATGTGTTTTGTGATTAAATTTACATTTACGTTTACTCATATGTGGTTATGCACCTTTTTATAACCAATATAATAAATTCGTTCAAATGTTTTCATAAGATTCACTCGCCGACTTATGTTGACCCAAAAACCCTATTTTACATATGATACAGGTGATCCAGTTGAGAAAAGAAACACGTAGGATGGCCTAGAAGAATAAACAAGTTAATGCTTTGGAATGGACATTTAGTTTAGTTTCCCTTTGTAATTGTATGATTTTTGTTTAATACTTTAGTTTGTAATGAAAGTGTATTTGAACATGTTATGCTTGTATGTCTATTGTAACTTCTTTAAAGAGAAATAATAAATATGAAACTTTATAGTAAATGTCATGAGCTTTGAAGAAAACCCAATCATGCCCCGACTATCATTTCCGCTGCGGGTCAGGGTGTGACAGATTGGTATCAGAGCTTTTGACTATAGGGATATAGGATAGGTTATTAGACCCTTAGAGCCTATACTATAGTTGATTAGATTTTAATTGTTTATGTGGTTACATGCAAACTCATGATGTTTATTTGTTTCATATTTATTACACACACAAATGCATGCAAACACTTCCACTATCATATTGTATGATATTTAATGAGTTATACTTATTGTCAAACATAACATGCTTACATATACATTCATCACGCATATTTCCATATTCACATATTCAAATCATCCTCATATTTCCTTTATTCAAGATTTGTCGCATTTTCCGTTTTTCAATCTCATCAAAGTGAGTTCTACGACGGGCATGTAGTAACTGTAAGGGTACAAGTACCGGTAGTCGGAACGTCCTGTCTAGGTTGGCATTCGTATAAATCCAATATAACGGACCAGGTTGCCTACCTGGGGACTAACGATGAGAGTACGAAGGACCTATTAGGCCAAAGCATGCCACACCAAACGTCGTTCGAACTAACCCTACTTTGAGTTGTCATTGTGTCCATACCAGGACACCCTCCGACCTTATACTTTGCTGTCATGTTTTACGATTTTCATTCGGGTGGCGCAAGTGTTAACAGGCCAACACCAATATGAATCCTACCAGAGCCCAGTAGTCATGGGGGCCCACATGACTACCAAGGCCAAGTAAGGGGACATATGGGAGCCCAAACATGAGCAAAGCCCAAGACATCCTATGGATGTAGTAGGTTTATTTTATTCATTTGTTTTTGTGAATGTTCATTTCTAAATACGACACATGACACCTAAAACGTCAAACTCATACTCTCGATACGTATTCCTTGTAGATGTCTTCTAGTCTCTCTCGTAGAAGTATGAGATCAGGAAAATCCCGCGAACGCATGGCTGCCCAAATCGCTCAACAAATGGCTGCCGTAATACCCAACATCGTAATTCAAGTACAACAGGCCCTTACCGCTAATCCCGTCAACCCAATCAACCAAGAAGATCAAAACATTGTCAATCCTCCCCCAAAAGCCACTAAATGCACCTTCAAGCATTTCAAATCCTGCGATCCTCCAAAATACGAAGGGACTGAAGGTGTCACCGCTCTCCTCCATTGGTTTGAGGAAATGGAAAACACTTTTCTCAATTGCGACTGCCCCGATGATCGCAAGGTGCGATATGCTACCGGTCGTTTGTTTGGAGTAGCACTTACATGGTGGAATACAGAGAAGGCCAAGCGAGGTGCTGAAAATGCTATGACTCTGACTTGGGAAGAGTTGAGGGAAATCATGACACGACGTTTCTGTCCAAGAAGCGAAATCAAGAAACTAGAAGATGAGTTCTACTCTTTGAAACAAAAGGAGGGCGACCGCACCACATACAACAAGAGATTCCTTGAGTTGAACCAGATGGTCCCCAACTTGTTCACTCCCCTCTACCGTTTGATCGAACAATACATTCGAGGTCTTCCTCCAAAAAAATTCAAGACCCTGTAATTAGTACCACACCTGCAACTTTGGAAGCAGCAATGGAGTTAGCTACAGAGCTCACCGAAAACCGCATACGGAATAAAGACTTCAAGGAGGAGAAGAAGAAAGATAAAACACCAATCGAAACCTCAAACTCCACCCAAACCGAATCCCCTCCTCAAACCACTCCTAAGAGAAAACGAGATGGGCAAAATTTCGCTATCACCCAAGGCAATCAACCAGCTTCACAAGCCGTACCCCTCCAAGCTATCCCAATCACTCAAGTAGCACCCAACTCTACTTACCCAAATAAGAAACCTTACATTGGACCTCACCCTCAATGCAACACCTGTTTTTATCACCATCCATCTACCGTACCTTGTCGACTGTGTGCAAATTGTGGGCGTTATGGTCATTGGAGCAAAACTTGTCGTGCCCCTCAAAACCAAGCCTCACCCCCTACTCAAAACATGATCCAAACATATCAACAACCCCAATACCCCATGTTTCCATATGTTCGAGCTTGTTTTAATTGTGGCGACCCTACCCACTTTAGAAACACGTGCCCTCGATTGTTAACATCATAAACGCCCAAGCTCAAGCAAACCCAGTTAACCAAGCAAATCAAGCAAACCCAGCACTACCACCAGCAAGAGGAAGAGCTTACAACATCAACGCCAATCCTGTTGAAGATAATAACGGCCCAAACGAATCACCCAACTAGCTTTCCCTCACCAAGAATCAAGACTCAACTCCAATCGTCTAGTTTTAATGTTTTCTTTATGTTATCTCAATCTTTACGTATCCAAGTTTTAAATTGGGAATTTATGTATCCAAGAATTTTAATGCGAATTGATATTACGGTTTTGTTTTATACCTTTACTCATCGATTTAACTCTCATATCATCATACATCTCGACATACCTCGATCTCATCATTTAAAGAAGTTGGGTTGTGTCTCACTTTTACATAGACTAATCCCTTCATCATAACAAATGAGAGAGGTACTGTCATCATTTGATCATGTATCCTTCCAGATTTGAGACTCAAGCTTTGGCTGTTGTGTTTGTTTTGTAGATTTTAGAGTCATATAGAACTAATCATAACTTACTGACAAAGCCAATGAAAATTTGACAAGAATATGGTGGATACGCCGCTGGTACTTCCTATATATAAGTATTCTTGTCAAAGGATCAAAAGCGTTATCAGGCGGTTATGAGAGGTACCATGTAGGTTTTAATATCATCATGGTTGAAGTTTTTGCTTTTATGATATAACCTTATCTTTTCAAACGTATCAATTCTCTCAAAACCTTTATGCGTGAGATTATACCTAGTCAATCAACTCTGTTTATCCATATTCCGCATTTTCATACTTTAGGCATCAAAAAGCGATTCCTGTAGCAGGATATTCAACCCTTACTAGGAACGTTACCGCCTCAAATGAAAATCTAAACTCCCACCCTTTTCTAATTATGAAATGGTCAAATTAAAACACCCTCCCTTCAAGTCAAAGATACCATTACTACTTAAATTTCGGGACGAAATTTCTAAAAGTAGGGGATATTGTAACATTTGTGCAAAATGGGTTTCAAAAACCCGCACCGTTTATCAATCCAATATTCGGTTAAAAGTTCATTGCGTATTTAACGTGTCGGTTATTTAAAATAATACATAATTAATAATATTTTAGAGATTAAAAACCACAATTAATAAATAATAAAAATAAAATGAAAATTTTAACTTAGTTAATAATTCAAGGGACTAAATATGTATTTCTACTAAACTAAGTTCAGGGGCTTTTATGCTATTTTCAAAAAAAAAAAGAATAAAAAAAAAAACGGGCAGCGCCCGGACTCGAACCCGAGTCACCCGCCTCCATCACACACACATAAACCAGTCGGCTGCCAAGCCTCATTCGGTTTATTTTAGGATCCATTAATATATGTATACACGTTTAAATTGAGGGAGGTTTCAAAAAAAAAAATGCTGCTCAAAGGTTCAGCAGCTACAATTTCAAAAGAAAAAAAAACGCGCATTCATTATCAGTTACCAAATCATGATTTAACTCAATTTCAGTTATCAATCATACTCTGAATCAAAGGAAATCAGTTATTAATCATAGAGAGGAATCGAAACCGAAAACTTTAAACCTCAGTTTTGAAAGTGAAACCGTTTACGAATCATTCGATCTGTAAATACTGAAACATCTCGTTCACCAAACGATCACTCAAAAGCTTTCTGTTCAAACACTCTACTGCCGGAATTGTCTGGTAGTCACCAGAAATTATCACCGGAAAACCGAAATCGTGGTGGATCACATCACCTATAAATACCTTGCTAACCTCGTTTCCAAACTCATTCAAACCATTCTTGAAATCCTCTGCTTATTCTCCCCAGCTCCGCTGACCTCAGAGCTTCATCTTCAAGTCACCGAAATTCGGAACAGAAATTGGGATTGATTGGTTACTCCATAAATACAAATCGTTTCACCACAAACGAATTCGCTCATTCCCTCAAAACACTCTCTACATCAACACTTAAAAACTCTTTGTTTTCTTTTCTGCACTTCGCCGGAAAAATTTGGAACTCGCCGGAGTTGGTCACCGGGATCATCAAAGTTCTATCTTCCAGTAGGTAAGAATCTTTAAAACCTTTCTATGTTCATGTTTAATTCCGTTAGTTGTAAACCAGTAACCAAAATTGTTAAAATTTAGATAACAGTCGGATTTGCTTCTGTGTTTTGATTCAAGGAAAAAGATGAAGTTACAAAAAGTTTATAAGTATAATTAAAAATGGGATTTTAATCGGGTTAGACACACAGTCCAGTGGTGGACTGTGTGCATTTGAAACGCGAAGATCCCGAGTTCGAGTCCCATACATAATGCCGAGTCCTATATATAAATCGAGCATTTTTATAACGTTAATATAAAACAAAACATATAATATATAAATATAATTAAAATCCTTTATTTACTGGGTTAGACACCCAGCCCAGTTGGTAGGACTGGGTGCAAAACATCGTTGAGGTCACGAGTTCGAGGTTGTGTGTGCGCGCCGGTCAGATTAATTTTAAATCCTTTTTAATTTAATTAAATCCAGATTTATCTAAAGAGTATATAAGAATAATAAAAATCAGAATACTAACGGGTTAGACACGTAGCTCAGTTTGAAGAGCTGCGTGCACACAAACGAGAGGTCACAAGTTCGAACCTCACCACACGCAGTCAAATAGTCAACGGGCCGGTCAGACCTCCCTTGTCAGGCCTGACAAGGTCACTTTTTTTTAAATTTAATTTATTTTATTATTGTTTATTCTTTATTTAATTCTTGGTATTTATTTATTTGATATGAATCAATTAAAAATAATTAAGAACAAGATTGTTAGTTTTAAAAACATCAAATAAATGCCACAAGGATAACTTAAAATTTAAAGAAAGTATTAAATAAAAACGTTAATCTTTATATATTTATCGCGTTATTATTTTTGGTTGGTACTCGTTTGTCGATCAAATCCTCAATTCGTGCGCCTTCATCATCGTCATGGAACGCACCCAATGTGAGTGAATCCTTACAAATTCCCCTTTTTATTCATGTTTTGGGGTGTATTATGTGTCACTTTAATTATTTCGTTTATTCAAACTTGTGCTATTACCATTATATGACCTAAACTTGTGATGTAAATATTGTTTGTTATGATGCGTGTTTACATTCTTGTCAAGTTGCGTGCAAATCATTCATTAGGTTCATCGGTTCCTCGTGGGAGACGAGTTGAGCATCAGGTGCCTCATTAGATCGGCTCCGTTTGATTGAGCCTTGATCTCATTGTTCATCATTTGGTGTGTGTGCTTGTGCATTAATTGATATTATGTGTTTTGTGATTAAATTTACATTTACGTTTACTCATATGTGGTTATGCACCTTTTTATAACCAATATAATAAATTCGTTCAAATGTTTTCATAAGATTCACTCGCCAACTTATGTTGACCCAAAAACCCTATTTTACACATGATACAGGTGATCCAGTTGAGAAAAGAAACACGTAGGATGGCCTAGAAGAATAAACAAGTTAATGCTTTGGAATGGACATTTAGTTTAGTTTCCCTTTGTAATTGTATGATTTTTGTTTAATACTTTTGTTTGTAATGAAAGTGTATTTGAACATGTTATGCTTGTATGTCTATTGTAACTTCTTCTTTAAAGAGAAATAATAAATATGAAACTTTATAGAAAATGTCATGAGCTTTGAAGAAAACCCAATCATGCCCCGACTACCATTTCCGCTGCGGGTCAGGGTGTGACACTGACAATCCTAACTTTGCACGTTGGATTGCTAACGATGCTCACGTCCGCATGCTTATTATCTCAAGTGTTTCGAAAGCCTCGTTTCAGCATGTTCAAGGAACTACCTCAAGGGATGTTTGGCTTTCTCTGGAACATGCCTACGCACCGCAAACGGCCTCTCATGAATACACATTAAAAACTAAACTCCTTAAACTAACCATGAAAGGAGATGAAAAACCAGTTGATTATTTGAGTCGTGCTCAGTAATATGCCACAGCTCTCGCCAATATTGGTGAGCCAATGAAGGACAAGGATTTGGTTATGCTTGCAATCTCGGGTCTACACGAGGAGTACAATGGGTTAAAAGGTAATCTCTTAGCTCGTTCCCCGCCGGTTAAGTTTCAGGAATTACATTGCCTCTTAACTGACCATGACTACATGATAACTAAAACTAGTGACAGCCCACCACCTATGGTCCCGGAAGTCTATAACTCCACTACTGGAAACCCGCCACCTACTATCGGCACCATCCAATCACAACTTCAAAACCTACAAATCCTAGCTTCACAACTTGGGTATCAACTAAACCCAATCTCCAACACCAACCAACAAACCCAAGCATGCAGTCCACAACCTCAGGCCTACTTTGCTCCGCGGTCTTTCAATAACAACCGTGGCAATCGTCGTGGTAACTCTTGTGGGAACCCACGTGGACATTCCAAAAATTACCAGGGTCGTGACACAAACAGTAACAACCGACAGTTCTCCTGGGCTTCTACTCAGAACACGGTTTTTGGTCATTGTAACAGGTGTGGTATTGATCATCTACCATCCCAATGTCCCAACCAACCAGGTTCATCTAGGCAGCCTTCTCAGGCAAACTTTGCAAATTTTTCGGATGTTGGATCTCATTATGAAGCTACCTGGAAACCCGACACTGGTGCTAATAGCCATGCTTCTCCGGATTTATCTAGTCTTGACAACTCAGAAGCTTATCAAGGTAATGATTCTCTCCATGTTGGCGACGGTACACCTCTTCCAATTTTTCATATTGGTTCCACCAAAATTTTCACACCCCATAAAACATTTAATCTTTCCAATATTCTTCATGTTCTCGAACTTAAACAAAACCTACTTTCTGTACAAAAATTTTGTTCTGATAATGATGTTTTCTTTGAATTTCACTCCTCCTTTTTTGTTGTGAAGGACGAGTCTACACGCACTACCCTCCTTACGGGTCCAAGTGAACAGGGTCTCTACTCCATCCGCCTTCCACAGCTCAAGTCTCTTCCTAAAGTTGCCTTCACTGCTATCAAGGAATCAGCCACCATTTGGCATCATCGTCTTGGACACCCGCATCATCGTGTTTTTCAGTCTAGTAATTCTAGTTGCTCTTTACCTGTTTCAACAAAACTATCATCTTGTTTATGTACTTCCTGCCAGTTGGGAAAATCCTCTAAATTGTCTTTAAAACCTTCTACTTTTCATAGTAATAATTTCTTGGATTTGGTTTATTGTGATGTTTGCGGTCCCTCACCCACTGTATCTATTGACGTTTATCGTTTTTTCTATTATGTGTTGATCATTATTCCCGTTACATGTGGTTCTATCCATTGGCACACAAATCTGATGTCTACCCAACTTTTAAGAATTTTGTAATAATGGCTAAACGACAATTTAATTACAAAATAAAAAAGTGTTCAAACTGATTGGGGAGGGGAATTTAGAAACCTAAACACCATTTTTACCTCTCTTGGCATAATTCATCGTCGATCATGTCCTCACACTAGTGAGCAAAATGGCATTGTTAAACGTCGTAATCGACATGTTGTGGAAACTGGCCTTACCCTTCTTGCTCACTCTAATCTTCCACAACGATTCTTGCACTTTTCTTTTGACACAACCACTTATCTCATTAACCGTTTACCATCCCGGATTTCATCCAATAAATCCCCTTACCAACATGTCTACAACCGTAAACCTGACTACTCATTTCTTCGGGTTTTTTGGGTGTCAGTGTTTTCCTTATCTTCGCCCATACAACCGTCACAAAGTTGACTTCCGCTCCGCACCATGCATCTTCATTGGTTATAGCCCTGACCATCATGGTTACCGGTGCTTTGCCCCGGTCACTGAACGTGTCTATGTTGCACGTCATGTTCGTTTTAATGAACATGTACTTCCTTTTCCCCCACTACCAGTACCAACCCAACAACCCTATATTTCTATTTTCCCAACCCGCCACCCAATTTCTCGTCAACCGACTCGAGTGCCTCACCACCTGAGCCCACTCTCGCACCCGACCCTACTCACTTCACTGGACCCGTACCAAGCCCAATCGCTACTCCCGTACCCACAACCGACCCGACCCCAAACCACTCCGCTGTCCCTCCTGTTCGACCTCGCCCCTTAACCTACGTCCCAACCTAAAACGTCCCAATCACTATAACCCGTCGGCCTACTACACCAACACCTCCCCTGATCAACCTACCGAACCTACCTCTTTTACTGTCGCTAACAAGTCACCGGAGTGGCGTCATGCTATGAGCGAAGAGTTTCATGCACTTCATAAAAACGGAACTTGGTCTTTAGTTCCCTATGTTAACAACACTAACTTGGATGATTGTAAGTGGGTATACAGGTTAAAGAGAGATGTACAGGGCAAGGTTACTCGCTACAAAGCTCGTCTTGTAACTAAAGGGTTTCATCAACAACCTGGTATTGACTATCATGAAACATTTAGCCCTGTCGTTGTCACACCCCAACCCGCAGCGGAATAAGAGTCGGGGCATAATTGGGTTATCACCAAAGCTCATGATGTTTACTAAAATGTTTCATATTTATTAAATTCAAATTACAACTTCAATATTCCAAACAAGTTCATACAATTACAAGGAAAAAGTAACTAAGTAGATAATCCAAAGCCTAAACTGATTTATTCTTCTAGGCCGTCCTATATGTTTCTTGCTGCAACTGGATCACCTGTATCATGTGTAAAAATGGGGGTTTTGGGTCAACAAAAGTTGGCGAGTGAACCTTGTTAAAAACATTTGATATTGATTTCTTATTGTATTTAATATGGAATAATTGTGCAATAATCATATGTGAGCAAACGTAAATAAAAAACAATAACAAACCACCTTGCATTAGTATATGACATGAATGATAATGTATATGTTGGCAACGTCACGTTCCGCTCATAGGTAATGGGGAACGGACGGCCTATGATGATGTATGTGCAATCAAGGCTCAATCAAACGGAGCCGATCGTATGTTGGCAACGCCACGTTCTGCTCATTGGTAATGGGGAACGGTTCCGCTCATAGGTAATGGGGAACAGACGAGCCTATGATGATGTATGTACTGAAAATGATAAATTTAATCTAAACATTAACCACACAAACAATTGATACATATTGGATATACATTTGATCATGGATATGATGGATGCACAAGTGTTTAAATGTAATAAATAATAAGCGACACATGACACACCCCAAAATGTGATTAAAACGGGGAATTGGTAGAGATTCACTCACATTGGGTGCGTTCATTTGATGATGTTGAATGCGCACGAGTTTAGAGAGTTGATCGACGAGGAATAACTAACCTAAATAATAACGAAAAGGTACGGTAAATAAATGGATTTTATTAACAATTTTAATAGGATTTTTAGATTTATTTTTGTGAGTTTAAGGTCATTTTCTAACTTTAAAAATATTATTTTTAAGTATTTTTAATTGATTTTTAAATTAAATAAATAAATAAAAATATAAAAAAATGTTGACTTTTTGGGTTGACCGTTGACCGGTCCGTTGACCGGACCGTTGACCGGTCGGTCAGTGGCTTATGTGTGCGCTGGGTGAGACTCGAACCCGAGACCTCTCGTACGCGTGCACGCAGCTCTACCAACTGAGCTACGTGTCTAACCCGAAATATTCTATGTTTTAATTATATATATATACTAATTAAATGTTTAATTTATTTGGTTTTATATTAAAAGAATTTAAATGGTTGAATCGGTTGCAGGGAAACCGGATCGAACTCGGGACCTCTGGTTTGTAAGCGCACAGCCCAACCAGTTGGGCTGTGTGTCTTATCTGTTTAATTTACATTTTATATTAATCTTAAAAACATCCTGGGACCTACTCTGATTCAGTTAAAAAATTGGTTTTAATTTGGAAAGCCGGTGCGTTTGTAAGATTCGAACTCGTGACGGGCGCTGTGTGTTTGCACACAGTCCACCGCTGGACTGTGTGTAACCCGGTTTAATATCTTGTTTTAATTAAACTTATACCTAATGTTCGACTTCATCTTCTTCGTTCAAAGACACAGACAACAATATCCGACTGTTCTGGTTTAATTCGATTAACGAAACTTATAAAT
Source organism: Scalesia atractyloides (assembly GCA_947069175.1). Taxonomy (NCBI): domain Eukaryota; kingdom Viridiplantae; phylum Streptophyta; class Magnoliopsida; order Asterales; family Asteraceae; genus Scalesia; species Scalesia atractyloides. Next base: position 8,959,373 of record CAMTDV010000016.1, on the reverse strand, counting down.
GATTGAAATGTAATGGATAGAGAGGGTTTTGGAAATGAATGTACCGGAAAAGATGAAACATGTACTGTATGAATTTGACTTGGAACTTTGAAATGTAATTTGAATTTAATAAATATGAAACATATTAGTAAACATCATGAGCTTTGTTGATAACCCAATTATGCCCCGACTCTTATTCCGCTGCGGGTCGGGGTGTGACATCCAGGTCGTGGGTGGTGTAGTTCTTCTCATGAATTTTGAGTTGTCTAGAAGCATAAGCTATCACTTTTCCTCTTTGCATCAGTACACAGCCTAGTCCCTGCCCTGACGCGTCGCAATAAACCACGAAGTCATCACAACCCTCAAGAAGTGAGAGGATAGGTGCGTCACAGAGTTTTTGCTTTAGAGTTTGGAAGGCTTCTTCTTGTTTGGGTCCCCATATGAAGGGTTTTCCTTTATGAGTTAAAGCCGTGAGTGGTACAGCAATACGGGAGAAATTTGCAATGAAACGGCGATAGTAACCAGCCAAACCAAGAAATGATCTTACTTCGGTAGGGGTTCGTGGCGCTTGCCATTCCTGTACTGCCTTGATTTTGAGGGATCAACATGAATTCCCTTGTCATTGACGACGTGTCCAAGGAATTGTACTTCCCTTAACCAGAATTCACATTTCAAGAACTTAGCGTACAACTTTTCTGTCCTTAAGAGTGTAAGGATGAGTCGAAGGTGTCGTTCATGATCAGACTTAGAATTTGAGTAGATGAGGATGTCGTCGATGAAGACTATGACAAAACGGTCGAGATAGGGTTTGCAGACTCTGTTCATTAGATCCATGAAGACAGCTGGGGCGTTGGTTAAACCAAATGGCATGACCATGAATTCGTAATGACCATAACGAGTTCGGAAGGCGGTCTTTGGGACGTCTTCTTCATGTACTCTGAGTTGATGATAACCAGAACGTAGGTCGATTTTTGAAAAACAGGTGGCGCCTTGAAGTTGGTCTAGAAGATCATCGATGCGAGGTAATGGGTAGCGGTTCTTGACCGTTAACTTGTTGAGTTCTCTGTAGTCGATACACATGCGAAACGTTCCATCTTTCTTCTTCACAAAAAGGACAGGTGCACCCCAAGGCGATGAGCTAGGACGTATGAATCCTTTGTCAGTCAGCTCTTGCAGTTGACTGGCCAGCTCTTGCATTTCGGATGGGGCTAACCTATATGGAGATTTTGCAACTAGTGTAGCTCCAGGTATAAGATCAATGCGGAATTCGACTTCTCTCACGGGAGGAAGTCCTGAAATGTCGTCAGGAAAAACTTGCGGAAAATCTTTTACTACTGGGATGTCTTCGAGTTTCTTCTCCTTGGTTCCCTTTTTGACGACATGAGTTAGGAATGCGACATAATTCTTGCGGAGATATTTTCGGGCTTGAAGGCAGGACATTAATTTGAGTCCTTTCGAAGGGGTTTCTCCAAAGATTCGTAGAGTCTGACCGTTTGCAAGAGGAATGCGAATGAACTTTTCGTGGCATACAACTTCAGCATGATGTTGGCTGAGCCAGTCCATACCAATTATAATGTCGAAACTTCCCAACTTCATAGGAATGAGGTCAACTGGAAAATCGTGATCGTTTAGGGTGAGAGTACAATTGCGTATAATAGAGTTTAATGAGACCGGTTTTCCGTCAGCAACTTCTACCGTTATGGATTCCATGAGTTTATCACGAGTTTGGTTGAGGATGGGTTCAAATTCTAAGGACAGAAAACTCTTATCCGCGCCAGTATCAAATAACATGGATGCATAACTACCATTGATGAGGAACGTACCGTTAACCATGTTCTTGTCAGCCCTAGCTTGATTGGCGTTGATGTTGAAAGCTCTTCCCCTAGCAGGTGGAGGAGCTTGGTTAGCCTGGTTTACTGGATTTGCTTGAGCTTGGGCATGGATGATGTTCACCAAGCGTGGACAGGTGTTCCTGAAGTGGTTCGGGTCTCCACAATTGTAACAAGCCCGCATAGGTTGTATCATGGGATAGTTGGGTTGTAGTAGGATTGGCTACATGTTGAGCAGGTGGTAGGAGTAAAGGTTGTTGGGCTTGACCCACTATCTGATGGTGGGTTTGGGTTGAGGGCTGATTGCGGTTCGTTCGCTGAAGTGCGCGACAGGTTTGGATGGTGTGACCTGCGCGGCCACAGCCGGTGCAATGTTGGCAGGGATGATCAGGAAAGTGATGGTATTGGCAACGGTTGCATTTTGGGTATGGGCCGGAGTATGGTCTTTTATATGGTGCAGCTGAGGGGGCAACTTGGGTGATGGGTGCAGCAGGGATAGGGAAGTTTGTTTGTGTGACAGCAAAGTTTCTGCCGTTTCGTTTCCTCTTACTAGCAAACTTTGAGGAGGTGGTGGAATGGTTTGAAGTTTGGCCCTCCATGGGGGCTTTCTTTTTCTCATCCTTAAATTTGCCGTTTCGGACGCGATTCTCGGTAAGCTCGGTAGCTAGTTCCATAGTAGCTTCAAGTGTTGCAGGCGAAGTGCTTAGAACTGAGTCTTGAATTTTCGAGGGGAGGCCTTGAATATAGTGTTCGACTAAGCGGTATACTGGGGTGAACAAGTTGGGTATCAATTGGTTCAACTCTAGAAACCTTTTGTTGTAGGAAGTATGATCTCCTTCCTTTTGCTTTAACGAGTGGAATTCATCCTCTAACTTTTTGATCTCGCTTCTTGGACAGAAGCGTCTCGTCATGATTTCCCTTAACTCCTCCCATGTTAAGGCCATTGCATCTTCGATTCCCCTCTTACCTTTTTCTGTATTCCACCAGGTAAGAGCTACTCCAAATAGTCTCCCGGTTACGTAACGTACCTTGCGATCCTCGGGACAATCGCAATTGAGGAAAGTGTTTTCCATTTCCTCAAACCAGTGGAGGAGAGCAGTGACACCTTCGGTCCCTTCATATTTCGGGGGATCGCAAGACTTGAAGTGTTTGTAAGAGCACTTTTTGGAGGGAGGGTTGTCGACGTTCTGGTCGTCTTGACTGGGAGGGTTGATGGGATTTGCGGCGAGAGCTTGTTGGACTTGGATTACGATGTCAGGAAGCACAGCGGCCATTTGTTTTGCGATTTAGGTGGCCAAGCGTTCGTTTGACCTTCCTGACCTTCTACCTCCACGTTGCTGCCTAGCCGACATCTACAGGAACATACATAAGAAGATGATGAGTTTAAGGAGTCTTTTTAGGTGTCATGTGTCGTTTTTTTAAAAAAATAACATAAACATCAATAATGCAACTACATCCATAGGATGTCTTGGGTTTGCTCATGTTTGGGCCTCCAATGTCCCCCATACCATCGCCTGTATAGTCATGTGGGCCCCCATGACTATTGGCTTAGTAGGATTCACATTGGTGTTTGCGGTTTAACACTCGCATCACCCGAATGAAAACCACGAAATATGATTGCGAGATGTATGGTAGGAGGGTGTCCAGGTGTAGACACAATGACAACTCAAAGTGGGGTTAGCTCACACAACGTTTGGTATAGCATGCTTTGGCCTAATAGGTCCTTCGTACTCTCATCGTTAGTCCCCAGGTAGGCAAACTGGTCCTTTACTTTGGATTTATACGAATGCCAAGCCTAGACAGGACGTTCCGACTACCAGTACTTGTACCCTTCCAGTTACTACATGCCCGTCATGAGAACTCACTTTGATGTGATTTGAAAAAAATACAAAAATCGTTGCAAAAATCATGGAAATTGTGTGGTGTGTGCTCTCATGGATATGATATGTTATGAGGATATGATTCATGATAAGCATTTATGTACTTATGAACATGCTTTCATAACATTGAATGAACAATAAACATAAAGCATATAAACATCATGAATTTTGTATGTAACACATAAACAATTTTAAAATTCTAATCAACTATAGTATAGGCTCTAAGGGTCTAATAACTTATCCTATATCCCTATAGTCATGGCTCTGATACCAATCTGTCACACCCCGACCCGCAGCGGAATAAGAGTCGGGGCATAATTGGGTTATCACCAAAGCTCATGATGTTTACTAAAATGTTTCATATTTATTAAATTCAAATTACAACTTCAATATTCCAAAAGTTCATACAATTACAAGGAAAAAGTAACTAAGTAGATAATCCAAAGCCTAAACTGATTTATTCTTCTAGGCCGTCCTATATGTTTCTTGCTGCAACTGGATCACCTGTATCATGTGTAAAAATGGGGGTTTTGGGTCAACAAAAGTTGGCGAGTGAACCTTGTTAAAAACATTTGATATTGATTTCTTATTATATATAATATGGAAAAATTGTGCAATAATCATATGTGAGCAAACGTAAATAAACAAACAATAACAAACCACCTTGCATGAGTATATGACATGAATGATAATGTATATGTTGGCAACGTCACGTTCCGCTCATAGGTAATGGGGAACGGACGGCCTATGATGATGTATGTGCAATCAAGGCTCAATCAAACGGAGCCGATCGTATGTTGGCAACGCCACGTTCCGCTCATAGGTAATGGGGAAGGGTTCCGCTCATAGGTAATGGGGAACAGACGAGCCTATGATGATGTATGTACTGAAAATGATAAATTTAATCTAAACATTAACCAAACAAACAATTGATACATATTGGATATACATTTGATCATGGATATGATGGATGCACAAGTGTTTAAATGTAATAAATAATAAGCGACACATGATACACCCCAAAATGTGATTAAAACGGGGAATTGGTAGAGATTCACTCACATTGTGTGCGTTCGTTTGATGATGTTGAATGCGCAGGAGTTTAGAGAGTTGATCGACGAGGAATAACTAACCTAAATAATAACGAAAAGGTACGGTAAATAAGTGGATTTTATTAACAATTTTAATAGGATTTTTAGATTTATTTTTGTGAGTTTAAGGTCATTTTCTAACTTTAAAAATATTATTTTTAAGTATTTTTAATTGATTTTTAAATTAAATAAATAAATAAAAATATAAAAAAATGTTGACTTTTTGGGTTGACCGTTGACCGGTCGGTCAGTGGCTTATGTGTGCGCTGGGTGAGACTCGAACCCGAGACCTCTCGTACGCGTGCACGCAGCTCTACCAACTGAGCTACGTGTCTAACCCGAAATATTCTATGTTTTAATTATATATATATACTAATTAAATGTTTAATTTATTTGGTTTTATATTAAAAGAATTTAAATGGTTGAACCGGTTGCAGGGAAACCGGATCGAACTCGGGACCTCTGGTTTGTAAGCGCACAGCCCAACCAGTTGGGCTGTGTGTCTTATCTGTTTAATTTACATTTTATATTAATCTTAAAAACATCCTGGGACCTACTCTGATTCAGTTAAAAAAATTGGTTTTAATTCGGAAAGCCGGTGCGTTTGTAAGATTCGAACTCGTGACGTGCGCTGTGTGTTTGCACACAGTCCACCGCTGGACTGTGTGTCTAACCCGGTTTAATATCTTGTTTTAATTAAACTTATACCTAATGTTCGACTTCATCTTCTTCGTTCAAAGACACAGACAACAATATCCGACTGTTCTGGTTTAATTCGATTAACGAAACTTATAAATGATTGAAATGTAATGGATAGAGAGGGTTTTGGAAATGAATGTACCGGAAAAGATGTTTTTCTCAGAACTCCGGCAAAGATCGTCGGCTCTGTTTTGTGAATTCCGTCTGATCGGATCAATTAACAGTTTTGATCAACTAATTGTGAAATTGAGTTACTAAACAAAGATTATCAAAGGGTTTAGATGTTTGTACCGATTCACAGCGTTTTTTCGGAAATGTCCAGAGATTTTCCGGCGAGCGTAGAGTACCCGGTAACGTCGTCTGGGACCGATTCTGGTTGAAGAATTTAAGTTAGTGAAAGTCTAACAATGGATTGAGAATGAAAGAATCGAGAAATTTACCGATTTGACGTATGTCCCGGTTTTCCGGCGAAAGTCCGGCGATAGCAGATAACGTTTCCGACGAACAGAAATTAGAGCGCAAATGAAATTGAAGGTTCTGTGAGTGTTTCCAAGTTATGAGACGATGATATCATCAGTGTAAATCAGGAAGTAAATGATTTCGGTTTTCAACTCCCAAAAATCATATGAATCGAGGCAATTGAAGACCGAATTGATTAAGAACGTGGGCAGCAATTGATTTATCGGTTATAATCAGTAATTAGCGATCACTCAAAAGTCTGGATAGTTGAAAGCCGATGAGCGGTTTCAGTTTTGGCGCAAACAGATGAGTTCACGGGTAGAAGTTAAGTTTTATTTGTTTCATTGATTACACATAAGAACCAAATGGCGGAGTGGTTAAGTGTTTGTGTGTTAAATGAGCCGGCTGACCCGGGTTCGAAACCCAGCAGCGACTTTTATTTTTTTCTTCGACCGTTTTTATTGTTTATTAATTATAGTTTATAAATTCTAGTATATTTATTAATTATGTATTGTTTAAAATTAAAAGGAGCATTAAATAAGCAACGAAAAAAATGTAACTGACTATTCGATTAATAAACGAAGCCGGTTTTGAAAACCCGTTTTTCGACGGATGTTACAGTCGTGAAAGCTACTACTATTCGTGTGGTGTTGTCTCTTGCGGTCACTCATAAGTGGTCTATGAGACAACTCGATGTACAAAACGCTTTCCTTCATGGTGATTTACAGGAAACTGTCTATATGAAACAACCCTTTGGCTTTATAGATCCTAGCAAACCGGATCATGTTTGTCTTCTTCATAAGTCTCTGTATGGACTTAAACAAGCACCTCGGGCATGGTTTACTAGACTATCCACTGCTCTCCATCAGCTTGGTTTTACTGGATCCAAAACGGATCCATCCTTGTTTATTCTCAACTTACGAGGTACAATTGTTTATGTTCTTGTTTATGTTGATGACATTATAATTACCGGGAACAACAACCAGGCCGTGGATCACATTATCCAGCGTCTCAGTTCAATGTTTGCTGTAAAGGATCTTGGCTCTCTACATTATTTCTTGGGCATTGAAGTTGTTCGTAATGGTCTTGATCTTATTTTGTCTCAAAAGAAATACATCTGGGATATTTTACAACGGTCCGGTTTGTCTAACTGTAAGTCGGTCAGTTCCCCTATGAGCACCTCTCAGATTCTTATGTCTGATGATAGCCTTTGTTACCAGATCCGACTAAGTACCGCCAGGTGGATTACAATATGCTACTGTATCACGTTCAGATATTGCCTTTTCAGTTAACAAGGTATGTCAGTTCATGCATGCGCCTACAGAAAATCATTGGATCGCGGTCAAGCGTATACTTCGTTATTTAAAGGGCACTCCTGATTTGGGTCTACGTATTCGCCATACCTCGGGTTCTCTCCTTCACGCGTTTACTGATGTTCATTGGGATAACTTGGTACAGGCCTATTCAGATTCTGACTGGGCTGGTTGTCCAGTCGATCGTCGATCCACAGAGGGGTTTGCTGTCTATCTTGGATCCAATCTTGTATCATGGACAGCACGAAAACAACAAACTGTGTCTCTCTCTTCTACCGAATTAGAGTATAAAGCGCTTGCCGATACAGTAGCAGAACTAATCTGGCTAAAGGCCCTTCTTCGTGAACTTAGTGTTGCTACAAACTTTTCGCCCACTCTTTGGTGTGATAATTTGGGGACTACTTATCCATTCAGCTAATCCGGTATTTCATGCTCGTACGAAACATGTTGAAATGGATTTTCACTTTGTTCGTGAACAGGTGGCTCAGGGTGATCTAAATGTCAAGTTTATATCTACGAGTGATCAAATTGCTAATGTGTTCACTAAGCCGTTATCTTCACAATGTTTTCTATTTTTACGGTCCAAGTTGCAGGTCGTTCCCCGCCCTCAACTTGCGAGGGAATGTTAGAATATATTAATTAAGTTAGGATCGTTATTTATTCTAGTTATTGTATAGGGTATTGAATTGTAATATCCTATGATATATATACGTATTGTAATCAGGTCATAATAATAACAATTATCTTTTACGGCTGAATATGCCAAAACAACAAATCACAAGCAAATGACGGGTAAACGGGCAACAAACTGCACTGCAACCCCCTTTTGAATTGCAAAACCGATCTTACTAAAGACGAATCGACTCTTAAGGGTCGAGAAATTACTATTCACGACCTGCTGAACTCTGTTTAGGAATTCTACCACCTCCGGGGCTAGGGAACCAAATGTATCAAAAGCAAATGGTATAAACACATGTTGATTCTCCAAACATGCTTTCTCGTGTTTAACGACTTTCCCTGACCCCACCTTCAGTGCAGCCAGGCCAGCAACAAACTCATTATCTCTAAACCCAAACAAGAGGAGACACTCCTATAAGGTCAACACAAGTTGTCCGAAGAGTAGACCTCCCATCGAGCGGATCCGATAGAAAGTTCACCAGAGTCTCCTTTTTTGCCGAAATCCATGCCCGCTTTAGAATATCATAAAAGCTATCCCTAACCAAATCATGTCTATATTTAAACCCATGTAACTCCTTGTAATAGATCACATGCTCACCTTGCGGCAAACTGGACAAGGCTCATCAATCGGAAACTGAGGGATCATTAGCTGGTACTTGGTAGTTCATCTAATAATGTGAAGTTTGTTGCCACCGTAAAATAATCATCGGTCGATAAGATAAAATGTGAATAAGAATGTACCATTTGGGCATAGTTTAGAATGTGATATAATCCTAATTTGATTATTTATTAGAATGTGATATAATCCTAATTTGATTATTTATTAGTTTTACTGATACGGGTACGGTTCCCTCCCTTTGTTGATCGACCAATATTAAACTAGTAAACCACGGGATTTATCGTACCGCAACCAGTCCGGTCTTCAAACCATTAAATGTACCTTTACACGCAATGTGTCGTGCAATGGTGACGTGACAAGCTATCCGTCGTTACGTTACGTCCTTTGGTCAAAAGAATGCCATTCTATCTACTACAAACAAAAAAAATGTACTTTCTCCCTTGTAACTAAAAATCAAACATATTAAAATGTTCAAAAAACAACAAAGTGAGCATGGGTACGTTTTATAATAAAAGCCTGATAAGGGCAAACCCCACACGTTCAGAGGGAAAGGGGAGTTATGATGTTACTGTAAACTGCCATGTAGGGCTTACAAAATTAATTGCTGTTGACTGACATGTGGCTCCATTTTGAACCTTATACCCAGGTGGGTCACCCTGCATTTTAGTTGGATATACATTTGTATTTATTTGGGTTTACACTTTACAATCTTATCGGGTTGGTGGCTTAGCGGTTTCAGGTTGACCGGTTGATTTGTCGAAGAACCTGAACACAACCCATATATTTATTCATGTCAAAAAGATTAATCACTACATGGACATACTTAAAATCATGTAATCTTAACATGAGTTGTTTAACTTATTTATCTAAGCGGGTTGATGGGTAATAAATGGATTGTACACATGTTAAAGGGTCATAAATTTATTGTGTCAAAAAGATCAGTCCTAACACGGACATACTTAAAATCGTGTAATCTTAACATGACACGTTTAACTATTTATCTAAGCGGGTTGATGGGTAACAAATGGATTGTACACGTGTTAAAGGGTGATAAATTTATTCGTATCAAAAAGATCAGCCCTAATACGGACACACTTAAAATCGTGTAATCTTAACACGGCTTGTTTAACTTATTTATCTAAGCAGGATGAGGGGTAATAAATGGATTGTACACGCGTTAAAGGGTCATAAATTTATTCGTGTCAAAAAGATCAATCCTAACACAGACGTACTTAAAATCGGGTAATCTTAACATGACCTCTTTAACTTATTTAACTAAGCAGGTTCATGGGTAATAAATGGTTGTAAACATCTTAAAGGGTCATAAACGGGTCGGTGGGTTGTAATAAACAGTCGTAAATGGGTTGCCGGGTTCAACTCGTTAAGCTGGTTGACGGGTCAACATGTTTAATCAAACGCGTTAAACATGTCAACCCAACCAGTCTAATTAAATGGGTTAAACATGTCAACCCAAACGTTACTTTAATATTAAACGGGCAGGAAATGACAACCCAAAACAATATTATTTTCATGTGTCTTTCGTGTATCATTAGGAATTTACACCCCTAATTTTTTTATTGCAAGGATATTAACACAGCAAAATAAATAAAAACAGCATGAAAGAAGAAATAACAATCTGTATGTAATAAAAAAAGTCTAAAGAACTGAATGTCAGACACAACATGTTACAAAATTCAGAGTATTCATTTTCTGTACCTTGCAATGCATTTAATTCCCTAGTTATATTTTCATCCCTCCAGTCGTTGACATTGAGATCGTGTTGTTGAACATCGAGTAGATCGGTTTTAGTTTGCTGCACCATTTTGAGGGAATACTTTCTGAATAAACTGGAGAAAGCGTCGCGAGTAAAATGTGGGGTCCACAGCCGATATGGAAAGCGAGTCGAATTGAAATGATTTATATTTGTGTTCAATCTTCTTTGTTATGTTGTATTCTTGTAATATGTCGATGATACCGAGGTATAACACGACATCATATACCTCGTGAAACATTTGTTTTTCTTCTTCGCCTGGAAGAAGCTCTGCTCTTGCTGGCATGTTCACTCCTAGCTGTATTTGTAACCTGCCAATTTTTTTTTTAAAAAAAATAGTAATTATTAATTACCAAAAAGACGATTAAAAATTAGTTATGACCATCTCGGACGGCACTGCCATATCCATCACAACTATCGCGCCACTGTTAGGATCAAACGAGTAACACACAAACACAAATAAACATAGAATCAAGAAATCTGACACGAGAGGTTTATGTGGTTCAATCGCGGTGTGCAACCTACGTCCACGGGGACAACTAGGGTTTTCGTATTATTGAGTGATAACGAGTTACAAGTAAAGAGGTATATTTATACGCTAGAATTAGGGTTAATCCCTTTGCTAATCTTGCTAAACAAGAACCTAACAAACTAGGCCCGTTAGGGTTAGGACCGGCCGAACCCTTTCCCTTCTTTCTTTCTAATTCTCGGCCGGGCCACTTGGGCCAAAGGCTACATATCGCAACAGCCACCACCATCATCGTCTAAAAGCAAATATAGCACGTGAACCTATTTTGATACTTTTTTTTTTTTCTAAAATGACCCACTTCATGGCGACCCATTTTGTCAAAACTTGTTATGACCCAAACTAGATATATACTCTTTTTTCATATATTTCGGCTTGTTTGATCTGAACCCAATTTGGTCGGAACCTTTTTTGACCCCCACTTGACCATTTTATTAGGCTTGGTAATAACCAAGTGAGTTTTCAAGAAATTTTCCAAGATTTGAGTCCGATACATGCACAAATATTTATAAAGCAAGATGCCGTCACATGTGCTAGGCCGTCATGTAACTCGACAAATTATAGCTGAGCTTGAGCTTGAAAAAAGTATATGAACAAGCAAAGCCCTAGCTGAGCTCAAGCTAGAAAAATTACTCACGAGCCTAGCTCAAGCTCGAGCTATGCTAAGTTAAACAAGCTAACCGTACCTCGGCTGGTTTACATCCCGATTTACTTGTGACATGTTTTTGTATGCTAGACTTCTTGTGTCTAATTTTGTATAGTAATTCAATATGTGATAATGTTTTGTTAAAGAGTTTTTGTTATGTTCAAACCTTGATCTCGCCAACGTTAACCGATCCTTTGCCATGTATTCCACAGAAATTAAGACCTTAAGCTCTAAAGGGTAAATCGAAAGTATAGAAGTCAAGGCAACATAATGTCATACCATAAAGCATGTCATCCGACCGAACAAAACGTCTATATGGAGAATCAAACCATTATTGTTTGTCAATAGTCTAAAGATAACATACGACGGATTGGATAAAGGGTCAAAATGATTTTGGGTAAAATCTTTTTTTTTTTCTGGGAAAGGTCAAAACGGGTCAGATTGGGTTGGACTAGCCAGCAAACAGGTCAGACACCAACCCATTTGATCCATTATCTTTTTAGTTAAATCGTTTAGCTTAACCCATTTTACCTGCTAGAGATAAAACATAATCCAAATTTACTAATTAATAAGTAAACGGGTTCAAATTGCCAACTCTACTAATCTATAATACCTTGCTGTGCCAGGGAGAAGGAGATCGACTTCCACATCACCCGTAGCTGATGACCGCAGACGGCTTCCTCGTATGTGTGAGCCCACAACAACACTACCGTCTTCCGATCCACGTGGCACCAAAACAAGACCTTGGGGTGATATCTCATCCGCCATAGATTCTGCAATCGAGCCACCAAAACATATTTAGCATTTTTTTATGTTTAAAGTGCCGAAATCTGGTATGTCAAACCGAAAGATGCAACACCTTCTTCGGCAACTATTCCCAGCCCATCTGCTGTTCCACTTTGATTGTAAGACATCAACGATTTTAGGTGCTGCGGGGCTCGATAGTGAACACCGAGCAAAAGGCTGTAGTCCATAATATTTTGAGCTTCTAGAAAGTTACTATCGATTTCAATCTGACTGCATGTATAAAAACAAATATGGTCATGTCGTCTTGCGTTGAAACCATGGTATATAATATTAGTAAATATGAATTCATTGATATTTAAGGAATCAGTTGTGGCTGATAGAAATATAAAGTTAGTTCTAGGGCTGTAAACTAACCAAACGTTCAGCGAACAGTTTGTGAACTCTTCGGGGGAAGTTCGTTTATGTTCTTCGTTTAATAAATGAACAAACACGAACAATAAATTTCATTCGATAAGTTAAATAAACGAACATGAACAGAGGTTGCGCTTGTTTGTTTATGTTTGAGAACGTTCGGTAATGTGTTCATTTATGTACGCTCATTTGTGTTCGTTCATTTAAAGGTTTTTGTATATTATATTTTTATTTTATTGCCTTCGGTTTTTAAAATTTGAAACCATAGTTACTATACGCCTCCGCCAACATCCCTCATTTGATCATTTCAATTTCAGTAACAGAAGCTTGAAAAACTTCTTAATTTTTGTGTTAATTATGTTACGTATTTATTTATTTTTGGTGGATTCTTCATAATATTTCTAAAGAAAAATGTAGATTGTATTTTTGAATGAATATATAGCGTTCGTTTGTGTTCATGAACATTTGTTTGTGTCCGTTAGCGTTCGCCTACGTTCACAGTTCATGAACATGTTCATTTCTTTAATGAACGAACACGAACAAGGCCTTATTCATGTTCTTTTGGTTCTTTACAGCCACTTACATGAAAGTGCAAAAAACAGGAACGCCTTGAACAATATCTACAAATTGTTTGTAGAAAAGTCGACATACTTACTTTAACAGAGCACCGCGCCAAGAAGGTTCTAGATAAAAACAGTAGTTTAGATCAAGATCTTTGAGTATCGTGTTTTCATCGATTTCAACCTTGTCAGCAGACCGCCCAAGAGAGGAGCCTTTTAAATCATATCGTCTATGAATCCTTACTTCTGTGCAGAACATATTTCCCATTACTACAAACCGAAACTGAAATAATCATATAAACTTTATTAGGAATGCCATGACAAATTATTTCATACATAAAAGTTGCTTATTGATGAAAATATAATGTTACCTTTTGACCACTTGATGGTTTTATCCTGTGGAGACCAAAAAATTTAGTGATCAGTGTGTTTTCGTATGTCCGCACATGACGGTGGTAGTCCGGAAGCATCCGCAGAAGGACCTAAAACTTAACAAAAGTCAGTGTAGCCCTAGACACGGCTGACTAAGGGTGACAGAAGATTTCTGTTATCAGAATTATCTGGCAGTATAACTACGTAATTATGCTAGAAACAAGCGTAATTCGGGTTTTACTCATGCGTGAATTGCGGTTTTGTCCATGCGTGATTTTGTGTTTCAACCTATGCGTGATTTGTGTTTTTTTCCAATGCGTGATTTTGTGTTTAACCGATGCGTGACTAGGGTTTGAATTTTAAAACGTGTGTAATTTAAAAATGAACTTGTGTAACTAAGTCGCGTACTCATATTTTACGTTAACCTTCCCCTATAAATAATACATATACATACATACATGTATAAAGAGAGTGACGTTGGATACATAACCAATATTAAGTGGAGAACTGCGAGAACCGCATAAGCAACATGTACCAATTGCTTTAACTATGACACATAAGACAGTTATGCAACCGCATAACCGTCCTGCTCTCTCTCCCACTTTATCTCACAAGCAATAGGTATAGGTCGTTTATACGGTTCTCGCAGTTCTCTATTTAAAAGTGCTTTTGTATTGAACGCACACCCCAAGAGGTAATGTGCTCAAAGAATATCACAAACAAAAAAGAAAAAAAGAAGAAAGAAACGGATCACACACATGTGAAACTACATAAAACGAGTCACGAATGTATGATGCGGCTAATGGTGGCAAAATAGACCGTTGGGTAAGTCAAAAGGGGTAATTTCTAAAGTCAAATGTGGGGTTGGGTTTAGCCAAAACACCTTTTGTCAAAAGAAATTACATTAGTGTGTCAAATATGATTGTAAAAGTTATATTACTTCAAAAATAATATAATTCCAAAAAGGGGTAAATTGCAAGTTCAGCAAAATTTCAGGCGTTGTCCTTTAACTAACGAAATTACAACGGATGTCCTTTATGTTCTAATTCCTTTACAGGCGGTATCCTTTCTCCCTAAAAATACTACAAAAAAGGACATCCGCTGTAAAGAAATTAAAACATAAAGGACATCTGCTGTAAAGAAATTAAAACATAAAGGTCATCTGCTGTAAAGAAATTAAAACATAAAGGATATCCGTTGTAATTTCGTTAGTTAAAGGACAACGCCTGAAATTTTGCTAAAACTTAAAGGACGTAAAATGCAATAAAAATACTCTTTAACCAACTTTGGGTTCAACCCATTGGTCCATTTCTATTTTAGCTAAAATGTTTTTTTTACCCATTTGACCGGATAAGAGATCAAACGTAACCTGAATCAAATAGTTCATATAATGCGGATACCTGTACTTCGGATTTCCTCAACGTCTTAATCATGAAACGATCATCTTGAGACAGGAAAAAAACGCTGCCACTTTTCCCAGGAGACGAAAGTTCTCTAAGAGCATCATTGCCACAAATCGACATCATGTAGTCAGCAGCATCAATCTTAAACATCTCTCTCAAGTTCCTTGTGTAATTACAAAAACAAATCATTCAGAACCTAAAATAATATATGTGTTTCTAAACCTTATGTTATTATGTAACAATACCGAATTACCAACCTGAAAACCATTGGACAGTAATCTTTCCACTTAAAATCTTCAGACTGATGAGTAGGCGTTAGTTGAGATCCTTCTTTAGGAAATTGCATCCAGAAGCTAGCTCTCGGGCCGAAATCCGATGTCCGTACTTCTCGCTTTTGAACCGGTGTTATTTTCCCGACAGTGTACCTAATCATATTTTTAAAATTTCAGTGTTCATCGGTTCGATATACAACAACAACAACAACACAACAACAACAACAACCGTACCCGGTACATCCCACCTACATTTAGCGAACAGTTCGTAAACCGTTCGGCGGACACAAACAAGAAATTTCGTTCATTTAGTTAAATGAACGAACATGAACAAAGGTCGCGTTCGTTCATTTATGTTCGTGAACGTTCGGTAACGTGTTCGTTTATGTTCGATAGTTCATTAGTGTTTTTAATTCTATATATTGTTTAAATACTTCAAAATTTCGACAAATAAAATGTTTAATAAAATGTTTGTTTGTTTTTCGTTTGTGTTCATAAACGTCCATTACCTAAAATAACAAACGAATATGCACATGTTTATTTCCTTAACGAACGATGTTCGGTTCGTTTGCAGCCATAATCCCATCCATAGCAAAGCTATTGGTCACCGGTTTAATATAATAAATGTAAATTACCACAAATTTTCTAAGCTAATATGTACCTGATCCCAAGTTGTAAACTGAGCATTAAATCGTAACTCCTATGACCCTTAATAATCGCTTCCCCGGGCCTATTTACCTCTTTCACCAATTTCCGTTGCCTTCTCATTTCTCGTTTAGAACCCGCCGAAAAACTACTGTCGACGACAAGCTCGCTGATTAAAATCCCTTGCATATATTCTCGCTCAAGAATCGGAGTCTTCGTATCATCCTCCCCACCCGAATCCGACATTATGGATGCCAAATCATTTCCCATAACTTTTTCGATAGCAACCTCTAGACTCCACCGTCTTTCTAACGAAACATTCTTGTTACGAGATTCATCCAAAAGGTTATCTTTTGAAAACTTTTCAGATGAGTTACTATGAGACGATCGACCACCACCGATCTTAAAGAACCCCATATCGATGGAAGACGCATGCTGAATACGTGACACTTCTTTGAACTTTTGTAAGTCGGATAACAAACCTCGTTTTCTCAACGCTTGAAGGTATAGTTCTTGTCTAGCTGGAAGTTTGCACCCGTTCGGATAAAACGCTCCTTTTCCGTCTTTTAACCCAAACGTCCATGTGCCGACATAACGACCACCGTCACTCCACGTATAAGCTCCAAAACCGTGCATAACTCCGTTCGACCAACTTCCTTCATACGAATCACCATTCGTCCACGTAAACGTACCTTTACCCGACATCTTTCCCGCTTTCATATTACCCGAATACTCATTTCCGTTAGCCCACAAATACTTGCCCGGCCCATCCGGTGAACCCTGAATCCAAGACCCTTCAAACACATCTCCATTAGGAAAAGTTTGATAACCCAACCCATGTTTGCGGTTCAACCGCCAACGACCTTTATAAACTAGTTTATCCGCGCGAATGTACGTCCCCGTTCCCTGCATATACCCACCCGAAAAATCTCCCTCGTAAAACGCCCCTGACGGCCAATGAAGTTTTCCATAACCGTGCCAGATTCCGCGTCGCCATTCTCCGTCATACTTGCAGCCGTTTGACCAAACGTACATTCCTGCACCCTCGGGTACATTTCCATGAAGAAAACCGGAGTAAAACTCTCCGTTTTGGAGTTTGAGTTCTCCAAATGTGGTGACGATTTCAACTGAAGGACGAGACGATTCGCCATTTGTTATAGCAGCATTGTTGTTGTCATGGCTGCAAAGTGATGCTATATCGAGAGATCTTGTTCTGTTTGAAAAGGAAAGCGTTGGCTCGAAGTTGTCCGCTATGGCCACAGGGCCAGTCATGCATAATGTCTAAGGGTTATTCAGTACCTTCTGTATTTGGTGTATACCCTATGACCTTTTCAAGCAAGGGTCACAAAACACCAGAAGGTAACTCCTGTGACACAAAACAGCAGTTAAAAACTTAGCATATGGAAAATAAAATCAATTATATGATGACAATGATGTTAACAAACAGCAAATATACATAAAAATCACAAAATCTATATAGGCCAGAGGGCTTCAGATTGACTTGAAGAAATTGAAATCCAGATAAAAGAGCTATCTCAATTAGCCAACTGGTGGTGTACAACTTTTAAAGCATACTGTACAACTGTAACAGCCTGAGTAAACCGTGCCAGGATGTTGTCTGCTTTATCTCTGATGGGTTACCCATCCAGGAACTCACGGTTTTGTTCACCTGACAAACAGCCAAGTAAACCGTGTCAGGATATTGTCTGCTATACACCTAATGGGTTACCCATCCAAGAACTCACGGTTTTGTTCACCTGACAAACAGCCCAAGTAAACTGTGTCAGGATATTGTCTGCTATACCTCTAATGGGTTACCCATCCAGGAACTCACGGTTTTGTTCACCTGACAAACAGCCCAAATAAACCGTGTCAGAATATTGTACGTTTTACCCTGATGGGTTACCCATCCAGGAACTCACAGTTTTCACCCGACAAATTGCTCGTCCAGGAGACCGGTGAGTACAGCTCTAAAACCATAGAGCGAACCAAACGATAACCAGCCGCCAAGTTACAAACCGAGTGTGTTCCAAGGAATAATTGTATGTCTGTTTTACCCTGATGGGTTACCCATCCAGGAACTCACAGTTTTCACCCGACAAATTGCTCGTCCAGGTGACCGGTGGAGTCAAACTCTAAAACCATAGAGTACAACCGTGACAGCCCAAGTAAAACGTGTCAGGCTATTGTCCGTTTTGTCCCCGATAAGTTGCCCATCCAATAACTCACAGTTATGTTTTCGCGTGACAAATTGCTCGCCCAAGCAAACCACAAAGAGAGAGTTCCGCTTTGTAATTAAGCTTCGTTCTCCGCCTCAACCGACGTGGCCACGTGGGACTTACAACAACCAACATATAAAACTACTGTTCACCATGAACCAAATTCAATTCAAATTCATCTTCAAACAAAACCGGTTCCAATTTCAATTATTTTTCTATGAGTTCACAAAAAGTCAACAAATCAACCGTTTATTGTTAACCACAGCTCCATTCAACAATATACAAAATAAATATCAAATATCTACATAGATTAAGCTCCAGATTTATGAACAGCATTACAGAGTTATCATCAGAACAATAACATCAAAGATAAAATCAATGGTAAACAAACAAAAAATTACAAAAGTAGAGATGGGATATACGTATAGTTTTAGAGAGAGAAAGTGTACCAGAAAAACGGTAGAGCGAGAGAGGGGAGGCTTTGATAGATTCTTTACTCGTGGTTGACTTATATATGGAGTAGATTTAAAGCACTTGCCCGGAAGTATCCTTTCAAATGTTAGTTTCTATTACCTTTTTAAGCAACCTTTTTTTTCATTTCTAGTTATTATTATTTGCTTTGGATTATGGTCGTTTACAGCGGCATCCAGTACTGTTTTGTGGGTTCATATGAAACTACAACATTAAAAAAAATAGAAAAAATTAGTGAAAACGTTGTATGATTTGAAGATAAAAAATCAGTGAGAATATACCCAAAACGAACCCACTGAAAAAATTTCTTACATCCGCCACTGGTCATTTAAGCACAAAATTAAAATAAGAGTAAATTTGCATTTTACGTTCTTTAACTCTGAGCCAAACTCTAGATGATGTACTTTAACTAACGAAATTACAATGGATATTTTTTATTTAAATGGTTCTTGTTAGGTGGTGTCTTTTTGCACTAACCCAGTTTTTTTTTGTTAAATCTTAACGCGTACCACTCACATGAGGGCATAATGGTCATTTTTATTTAATAACTAATAAAGCAAAGTTAAATAGAAATGATATATAAACAATAAAATAAGTGAAGATGACCATTATTCTCTCATGTGAGTGACATATGTTAAGATTTAACATAAAATGTTAACTGGGTTGGGGCAAAAGTACACCGTAATTTCGTTAAAGAAACATAAAATGCAATTTACTTTTGAGTACTCTTTACTTAGACCATGCGTAGTGGTAATGCCCCCACCTTTAGGCGTTTTCCGCCATGTGCCAGTACAGTCAACGAGGAGCATTATTGAGCCTTTTTTTAAATGGGTGTAGTGGAGATGTGGCCATTATTTAAAAGGGTGTAAATAATTAAATAAAAAAAACTAACCAAAAAAGGTATTAGTCAAACCCAAAAAAAGATACATGTGATTGATGGGTTTCAAAATTGTTCTAACGTGGTTTCAAACAAGCCAAAACGAAAAAAATCAACAAAAACACCCAGAAGGACGGTGAACCGACGTTTTAAGGCGTGTTTGGCAAGAAAATGCCGCTTTGAAGACGAATACGGGTGGTCTTAAACAAAATTAGGAGTCGTAATCAAAATGTTGTCACTCCTTTTGATTTCCCCCTAAACAGACGGTTTGAATTAAGTTAATAAATGTCGGTTTGCATCTAGCCTTAAAATAATTCATAAGCAATATAATATTAAATATTCAATAGTTAGCAAAATATATTTTTATTTCCAACTCTTGTACTATTGTCCAATGAATGGATTGTTTTGTCGGGGTACGTCGTGTTTTTATTATATTTTAACTAATTTTCTTATTCAACTAAAAAAACCAACATTTCACATAAAATTGCTTATCGATTTACTATTATGATATCTTATAATATTATTTTTGTTTTGTCTAATCAACATATGGATTCATAATGCCATTAATAATTTTAGTTTTGGTAGTTTTTGAATATGTTGCTAATACATTAATAATCTATATCTATACATATAATAAAGTAAATCAAATAAAGGACACGTGTCACTCTATGAGATAATCTCTACGGGATTTTACCGCCTAAAGTATTATTTTTTCTCATTTGTCCCTACTTATTATTCTATCAAATTCAAACAAATATGATAAGTATAGATTTTAATTTACAAAAGTAATTAAAAATTATATTCCTCATACTTGAAAATATTTTTTTTTATTAATAACTACAACACCCTATCTATCCGAATGTTATTTTCAAAATCAAACTAATATCATGAGTATTTTGGTTTATCTTAGAAATTATTTTCAAAATGTATATTTATTATTCCCTCCGTAACATTGAAGACCAAATAAAGAATAATATATCAACACACACGATTTAATTTCATAAAGGGATCACCAGAATAAACAAGAAGTATTTATGTAGAAATATAACCAATCTAAATTCTATGCAAACTAAAGGTAAACAATTCAAATTTACATCAACAAACTTCAAGATAAATATAAAATTGTGGAAATAAGGAATACGAAGAAATACATATTTTAAAGACTAATAATATCAATTTTTGTCATAAAGGAGTAAGAGCACTTAAATAATCTTTAGATTATAATATATTTTAATAAGTAAATATTACATCAAAGTTTATTTTTTAAACATATCAAATATATATAGTACACGGTTTATTCAACCTGTAAGTGCAATACACCGGTTGTTTCTTGAAGTATAACTTTTTTAATATGTGTCAACTGATTACATTATATTTATTTAACCCGTGCAGTGCAATACATGGGTTTTTTTTAAGATATAACTTTTTAATATTTAGTAATTAGTATATAAAGCTATATGTATTCAACTTGTGTAATATACAGAGTTTTTACATTGTAAATCAATGGGGGACATGTGTATTTCATTAGAGTTATCTATCCTATAAGACCCTGAGAAGTTTAAACAATAAGGTCGCAGCGGAAATACGAGCCTTAAAATTTCTTCTTATACTAAAGGTCTTAACACACTTGAAGATCCATATTAAGAAAAATAACTTCTTACAACAAATACATTCTTATTACTCATCGAAGAAATAAACCATGACTTATGTTTACTAAATTAAGCAATCCTACATTCCCATACAATTTATGATACGACTCGATCTTCAAACACTTACGTTCCATGATGATGATAAATATTGATCCATGCATTTGATTATCCATTCAACAGCCTTCAATTTGTCAAATTTCTTCTTGTTCATGAAGGGTTTGCACCACTTCTCTTCTCCTCTTTCTCTCCATATGACACATGCACCCCCATTTACTAGAGTTTTTGGTTGTTATAATACTTTAATTCCACTTGCTAGATTTAGCCCCTTATGTTAGTCACTTGATCATAATTGTCCCAAACCTTCATTCCTTACTTGTTTAATTAAGTAAATAACTAGGTTAGTGAGCCTAGTTAATTTATTTCATGTTGTATTATACATAAACATATTAACGAAAATAAACATTCGAGTTTTGAGGCGTTACAAGTCTACCCCCCTTAAAGGAGGTTTTGTCCCCGAAACCTTTCTCATTCTTACTAAACCAATTCTACTCTTACTTTTTCATCTATTCATTCATGAGGCTTACTACAACATGAATTCATTCAGCCGTAAACATAATTGTTTACATTGTCCCTACATTCTTAAATTAAGTAAATTACTTTTATGATCACATTTAAGTCAGAATCTGACCCAGAGCTCTTATAGTGTCGTCTTCACTTTATAATGCTAGTTCCCAGCATACATCATCACTAGCGGTTCATTCATTGAATTTATTCCAAGTGTGTACTATTTCTCGTGTAGACCTAAGTCTACGGCTTGCCTCTAACTTTCTATTTAAGCATAATACATTCATTCATTTATTAATCGAAATAAATTGTTTATTTCATTCTAGCCATACATCAAATACAGGCTTTCATTTTGTTCGCTATGCGTCATTCTCAACATCTCATTACTAACGTTACTTCTAATTACCTTCATGTTCAAACGAAAGGGTCAACATATTATCATACGCGTACTATAAACATTTAAAGACTTATTAATAATACAACAAAACCACCCATCTTATACTTACTTATGTAACACCTCGTAAAAACCTGTCCCGTAAAATTTCGACACGTGTCCCGCTGATCCTCGTATGCCGTGTGCCAGACGAGAGGGACTAAAATCGCCAACATGTTATTTTATAACCTCTGAGTGGTGAATAATTAAAGTTGAGGGGTTAAGCGTGTCAACATGCTTAAACTATGCCTCGGAGTGACCTTTTAACGAACCAGGAGCTTAATACTGTTCAATTATGTCACACCCCGACCCGCAGCGGAATAAGAGTCGGGGCATAATTGGGTTATCACCAAAGCTCATGACATTTACTAATATGTTTCATATTTAATAAAGTCAAAGTTACATTTCCAAAAATCCAAACATGTTCATTCAATACAAAGAAAATAAACCAAACATAACAATCCCAACTCTAATTCGTTTTATTCTTCTAGTCCAAGTCCTATGTATTCCTAGCTGCTGCTGGTTCACCTGTATCATGTGTAAAATGGGGGTTTTTGGGTCAACATAAGTTGGCGAGTGAACCTTAGTAGATAAACATTTATTAATGAATTACTTGTTAGTTTATCAATGAAAAATTGTGCATAATCATAGATGAGCAAATGTAAATAATCAAGCAATGGCAAATAGCAGTCACAACTATAACATACAATAACATATGACAGCATACATGAACATACCAACATCATATTGTAAATAACATAAATGAAACTGTGCGATCAAGGCTCAATCAAACGGAGCCGATCGTATTGCATGTACTGAAAATGAAAATGTCTGTGCGATCAAGGCTCAATCAAACGGAGCCGATCGTATGTGGGCACGCGAGGTTCAACCTCATAATGAAATGGGGAACATGCTCAACGCTCATAATGTAATGGGGAGCGGCGGCCTATGAAATTGCATGTACTGAAAATAATAAACTTGCATCCAACAATAACTACACAACAGAAACAAACTGAATACACTAGTTCATGATATGATGTATGCACAATGGTTTAAGTATAATATATATATCAAGACACATGATACACCCCAAAACGTGATTAAAACGGGGAATTTGTAAAGATTCACTCACATTGGGTGCGTTGGATTGGAGATGGTGAGATGCGCACGAATTAGATGAGCGGAACAACGAGAAATACTAACCTAAATAATAACGGAAAAATATATTAAATGAGTGGATTTTATTAAGAATTTTAATGAAATTTTTAGATATATTTTTGTGAGTTTAAGGCTGTTTTCTATCTTTTAAAAATGTTATTTTTAAGTATTTTTAATTGATTTTTAAATTAAATTAAATAAATAAAAATATAAAAAAAAATTGTTTATTTTGCGTTGACCGTTGACCGTTGACCTGTTGACTTGTTGACCGGTTCGGTCAGGGACATGGTTTGCGCTGGGTGAGGCTCGAACCCGAGACCTCCCGTACGCGTGCACGCAGCTCTACCAACTGAGCTACGTGTCCAACCCGAAATAATCTTGTTTTTAATTATATTTATACACTTATTCAGTTTAACCGAAATTCTTTTTAATTTCAAAAACATTTTAATTCAACGGACCGGTGCTAGTGACGGGTTTCGAACGCGCGACGTATGGCTTAATGTTGCACACAGTCCACCGCTGGACTGTGTGTCTAACCTGGTTATTATCTTGGTTTTTATTATACTTAACAACTAACTGAGTTAACCCGGTTTAGTTTTTAAACAAAAAGGCATTTTATTATATAAGGAGTGCGTATAGCAGGAATCGAACTCGGGACATGCGTATGTATTTTGCACACAGTCCACCGCTGGACTGTGTGTCTAACCCGTTCATTTTACTAGTTTTAAATATACTTATAACTTAATTAGCTTCGTCTTCTCCATTCAAATTACAGTCAACTGATTTACTAATCCGTTCCTTGTTTTTACGATTTACAAACATTATTAAAGCTTAAATGAAATGGCAGAATTAGAGGTGAACATACCGATGAACGGTTTATTTCAGATTTCCGACAATGTGTCGGTCCCTGTTTTTATGCTCTTCAACTGAACAAGATAATTAATTGTTTTGATTAGTCGATTGTGGAATTGAAGTGATAAACAAACGTTAACGATGTGTTTGAAGGTCCTTACCGTTTCACAGACGGAAATAAAGATTTTCAGGGGAGTTCCGGCGAACTGGAATTAGTTGAATACAGCGCCTGAATTCGATTTCAATTGAGAGGTTTAAGTTAGAAATAGTCTAATAATTGTTGAACTACAACGAATATTGAAAGATTTACCGTTTGAGGATGAATACGGTTTTCCGGCGACTTTTGCAGGAAATTCCGGCGAGTTGCTTTAAGCGTTCTGATGGTCTGAAAATGTGACGAAAGTGAAATGGAGTATTGTTATGACGTTTCTGAGTCGCGAGAGAGGTCTGGAATTGAAGTAATTGTGACTTGATTCATTTCGGTTATAAAAACCGATTAATAAAGAAAATTGATGTTCAATCACTTCTGAATTGATTACAATCATCGGTTCATCGGTTATAAAATGTGAATGAACGATTAACCAAATGATTAGACGATTGATTTGCCGATTTCAGTTTCTCAGTTGGCGCAACCGGTTTGAACCGAGTTTGTGTATAAATCTCATTTGTTTCCTAGAGATAACAGAAAACACAAAGCGGCGGAGTGGTGATGTGAGTGTGTGTTAAGGCGTTGGAGTTGTTCTTGGCTGACCCGGGTTCGAGTCCCGGCAGCAACATAATTTTTTTATTTATTTTGTTTTAACTTTTTATCAAATATAATTTTTATAGTTTAGTTTATTTATTAATTATGTATCGTTCTAAATCAAAATAATCATAAATATTCAACGTAGCTTTTATAACTTGATATTCGATTACAAAACGGAGTGGGTTTTGAAAACCCGATTTTTACAAATGTTACAAATTATACGTTCATGAATACCCGAAACCTAACTTGAGGGGCCAAAGGTGCTGAATATGGAAGTTATTCGAAGTTGTAAGGTTGAGGGACTGAACTTGACAAGAAATAAACATGTTTGGCTGTCTCGGAGCCGGGTCGCCGGCCACGACCGGTCTGGCCTACCTCTCTCGCGCCCCGCGAGAGGGTGCCAGCGACAGCTAACATGTGGAGTCGTGGCAACCTGCATGTTTTGCACATATACGCGAGTTTGCCACCCTCTAGCAGCTCAAGACACGCCCCTTAACACTTGTACTCATCCTAAACTGATCACCAACACCTGGAATGATCTGGTTCAAGCTCTTCAAGTATATATAGAGGCCTTGTGTGCCTTGAATCCTTGCTCATTTCAAAAACTCATCTCTTATCTCTTGCTCTGGCTTTCTTGGAGATTCCTGACCATAAGGAGACTCCACTTAGTTCTATTTTCATGCTAGGACGTTGAGTAAGTGTCCTTAACTCCTCTTGTTAAGTTTTATTAGGCTTTAAGCCAAAGTCAAAGCGTTAACGTAAAAACGCTTTGACTTTCGGCTAAGACCATTACAGTCCAGCCATAGTTCGGTACGAACATGGCTACGTGATCGTAATTAGGTATGTTTTAATCCCTAAAACTGGCACCTCCTAATTACCACGTTTGCTTGGTCAATTGACAGGTCAAAGTTATTAATAAAAAGTCAAACTGGGTCAGATTTGAAAATAAATTCATAAATGATAATGTAGGTGTTATAAAATATGTTTTAACACTTAAACAACTCGGTAATAATTATTAGAACATGTGTAAACATGTTTGGCTCGTCAATTCCAGGTTTAAGGTCGGTTCGCAACCGAAAGTCGTGAAGTTTGACTTCTACTTTGACTTTCAGTTCTGACCCGATTTAGCTACTCTAGCTACTGAAATTAAGTTGTATTGTGACCATGTTTAGTTGTAGTATAACCCTCTGGAGTTGTATCACATGGTTACATAGTAATCCGAGCTTTTATGCAAGTTTTCGTTAATTATGTCAAATTTTGCTAAAATGCCCTTTTACTTAAAAACAAGGTTTTAATTACAAATGAGCACAAAAATGAATTATGTACTGATGTATAAACATGACTAACTTATTTGATGCCAATAATCTGGTCATAACCCAAGTTTTGTTTAATTATCACAA
Source organism: Scalesia atractyloides (assembly GCA_947069175.1). Classification (NCBI taxonomy): domain Eukaryota; kingdom Viridiplantae; phylum Streptophyta; class Magnoliopsida; order Asterales; family Asteraceae; genus Scalesia; species Scalesia atractyloides. The sequence continues at coordinate 8,933,105 of CAMTDV010000016.1, read as the reverse complement.
ATCATGCTTTTAAAGGACCAAAATGCCCTTTCGACATCTAAAATGGTTTTTAACATAATTCTTCAACAAAACTCATTACCTACTGATGTAATATCATAAATAGGATTACTTGGGATATCGAATCAGATTGTAAACTTAATTTACACACAAGTCCTTGTATAATGCCGATAAATGACGATGTTGCCCTTACGGTGCATAAAGTGGTTTTAAAGATACTTTTTATAACAAAACCATTTACCTACTGTTATAATATATTAAATAACTTATTTTGGTTATATAAACCTAATCATAACATCAGTTTTCCTTAATCATCTTGAATATCCTCATTTAGCGACTTTATCGCCATTTAGGCGCATCGTATGGTTTAAAACCATATTAAAGCACCAAGACTTGATACCTATTGATTTCAAAACTCATTTTACATATAATTACAGTAAGTACATCAACTAACTCAGGTTCCCAAGTAAATTATCAAGCTATGTGTGAAATGACCAAAATGCCCTTACGGGGCATAGTTTGGTCTTAAACTCTAAAACACACACTTTACTCGATATCCTACTGATATAACATCATAAATAAACTATTTTTACCGTAAGATTATGACCATTACATCAGTTTGCTTAATTCTTAAGTCATAAAATGACCAAAACGCCCTTTTAGGCGTAACTTGATTTTAAAACCATAACGGGCATACATGTTATATCTTACTGATGTTACAACATGGTTAAAGTATAATGGCATATGGAACTTGTATAGGACTCACCCGATTACCCGGTTTCGCTTATATGCGTACGGTTCGGCCAACGTAACTAGTTTACGTAATTTAACCGAAACGGGTTTAACCTTATCATTTTGTTATCAAACTCCAGAATGTAATATGTTTACCCATATTAAACAAGCCTCCATGCTTGTCGGGTTTAAACTACATTATATTCCGGTCATCGCTTAATCTAGCGTCTAGTACCGTTATTATCCTTAAGCTACCCGGTTCGAGTCTACAAAGTAGATAGGACCCGTTAGCATTCTAATTGGTTATAAATACCATCTTTTCCAGACTAATAGCCTCCCGGTACATTGCCATCTAAGCTTACTTTTGAATATTCGGCTGAGTTAATTATCTTATTTGAAGAACTGCTCGGTAAATACTTTTAACTTATTTTCCCTATACGGGCTTGGGACACGGTATAATAATACCGCTTGGTCGGGTATGGGATCATGTTATCGGATTGTGATTTACTAAATCCTTATAACCCGTTTTATTCTGTATTGTTGATAACTTAAACATTGTGGACTAATTCGACCATGTCTGGGATATCCTTGGCTCATTTAAGTTACTAATGGCCACGACCTTAAGCGCCGGGGTGTAGGCATAGACCTGACAGACGCTAATGCTAATAAAAATATTAAATCCCGCTGGTGGATTATTTAAGTGGCGTTTCGATTAATCAGGTTATTCGGTTTCTGCACCTGGACCCCATATGTATTGACAAACATGTAAAACTGTAAACAATGTCATTTTGAACTATCCCAAGTTATTTATAAAATGTGCCAAGAGCACCGAAAATCATTTAAATAAATGTTTACAAAATGAGTCGGTTACTAGTATTTACCAGTGAAAACTACGTATTTTCAAAAGACCAAGTTACAGGTGGCAACGCGGAATAGATTGGGAGCTGCGTAGTAGCTAAATAAGGATCTTGCAAGTCCATAAGCTACCAAAGTCTGTAGAACAATTTCCTTTGTAAATATTTATTCGATCCGCCTGTGGATTCGTTATTACAAGCCTGTAATTATTATTTTCGAACATTTGGACATTTGGTTTGTAATATTAATTTAAACTCCAAGACTTCCTCTGTGCTGTGTGTTTGTTTGGTTATGATGATATCAACTTACGTCACGATATTCCCCAACCGGGCCAACGGGTTACGCGTGGAAATCGGGTGTGACAACTTATTTGTACTTGACACGTAGATTAAGCATCAATCCATAGTTACTTTTGTTACTTATACCATACATACCTTCAAGTTGGCCTAAAATCATCTCATTCAGTATCTCCTTATTACTAGCTCCCTTCACGTACTACTTTTCCTTACTAAGCAGGATGTTGCGCGAGTGCATCGAGCGAGCATCTAATCAATACCCTAAACTTTTACTCAAAGATTTTGAATTTGTTCTCCTAATAACATAACTTCCTTTTTATATTACCCATTAAAGCAAAACATTTAACATACCAATTCCTACTCATACTTGTAAGCTAATCATTTTACTAACCTTGATTCCATTGCGTAACTGACGATTTATGACCCGAATCGACTCGTTTCCTCGTGATGAGCTCCCGCTTATGCGCATCTTTTCATCAATGCCTTGTTCAGATGAACATGGCCAACAAGCCCAACATCAAAGTTAGCATTTCTTAATGGTACTTGCCATTAATACATTATTTTTCAATTGTTTATTCTATCGGTGTTTGCACCTACAATTCTTTTACAATTTTCCTTACATGAATGTTGTAACATATCACACACACCATCTCTTATATACAATTCTTTCATGTGAAAGTCTTCCTTCCTTGTAATTACTTAAATCATTCGTCCAGGTCCTAGCCCGTCATTCATTTTAACCCTCATGTGTCAATTATTAACATACATAACATGTAACTTATTCTGTACTTCTTTCCTTCAACTATTTTTTTCTTAATACGACAATAAATTTTCAAAGGGTTATACTTACTTCATGCATCAAACCTGTCATACCATTTTACTTTTACTTGCCTTATAACTAATCAACTCAAACTCGTTGATCTTTCAGGAAGTCAAATTATAATTACAGTTTTATCTATGTATTATAAATTACCCACAACCTATCTTAGGCGTGTTCTTATAGGCACTACATATACATGTGCATTCTTGTAGTCAGGCAATATGCCTTCACCGGCAAGTCTACCGACAACACTTATCCACTAGGTTTTATACCTGCCCTAGTCGGGGAGAGTAATGCTTTTCCTCCTTCATCCTCACCCAATACTTGCTTATTTATGGACCCAAATCTTTCGTTCACACATGTTTGTTCCACTTTTACTAGTGGACTCAATCCATTTTTCATCCCAACTTTTCTTTCCTATCTTTTCGGTCCATACTAACCAACGGACTTAACCTTCCATTCGTACTTTTCGTTCATACTTATTTAATCTATAGTCACCTACGAGTTTACTTTTCATCCACACTTTTGATTCTTATAAGTTTGATCCGTATTCACCTACGGATTCAAACTTTTCATCCTCTCCTTTCATTCTTACTTGTTTGACCCGTAATTACTTACTTACGGATTCAAACATTTCATTCTTACTTGTTTGATCCGTAATTACTTACGGATTCAAACATTTCATTCTTACCATTCATTCTTACTTGTTTGATCCGTAATTACTTACCTACGGATTCAAACATTTCATTCTTACTTTGCATTCTTTTATGTTTGGATTCGTTAACGGATTCAAACCTTTCATTCTTATCTGTTGGTTCGTTCTTACTTACAGGCTTATACTTTTTCATACAGCCCTAATTCCCAATCATATCGAACATACCTGTGATGATTATCATGGTCTCACGAGGGTTATATGCTTCTTGCACACTGGCCAGGCGCGCAATCCACATACTTGTTTCGTACCTTCATGTAATCATCACCTTATGCCTGAAGAAGTTGGTTTTAGTTCATACAATATCTTTTAAATCCTTACCAAGTTAAAATCATTGTATTTCGTTTAACATTTACCCTCCCTCGGGAGTTTTTCTCAACATCGGTACCCATATATATTAATATTGTGTATGGGATCCATCTGTCTAATTTACATGCTTCGGTATTCATCCTATATTGCATCCTCGGATCATCCTTTCAATCATCCAAGCTTACCTTGCGTAAATAACACAGTTAGTTTCTTCATATGAACGTACATACACGTGTTCCCATTCAATTTTGCCTTCATATGAATGGGTTCTTAGTCACAAGAGCATGCGGGTTGGAGTTCAATTACTTACCTTTTTAGTATTTGGTTTCATTCAAACAAGAGCACCATTCGAGCCGCATGACTTCTTATCTGTTTTTATCACTTTTCGGGGTCCTATAGTGATAGGTTTTAGGAGGTACGGGGCTCGTGGTGTAAAAAATAAACGAAAACAGCAATACAGGCATGCAGGCGGCATCGGCGACGACCCAGGCCGCGACGGCGCCGACAAACAAACGTCATTAAACCTTCGCATAGGTAGAAAAATATCGCATCGGAGCAGGGGCCGCGTCGGCGACGACCCCTGTATCTTTCAGACGCTGTTTTGTTCAAATTTCAGCATGCACGACCCGTTTTCGACCCCGTTCCACCCCGGACTAACCCGGAACCTTTCGAAACGTCCCGTAACACCCCATAACAGCCCATAATCATCCCATAACATCCCGTGCCATCCTGTAATTATCCCGTGATATCCTGTAATCATCCCGTAATATTATTCGTTATACATAATTACTAAAGTTTAAAAGACACTTACTTGAATGATGTCTCGAAGCGAACACACACTTTTGCACGAGCTTTCGGTTCGAGTTCAAGCATTACGATTCATGCTTGAATCCCTCGAACCTCGGCTCTGATACCAACTTGTAAAACCCTGAGAAGTTTAAACAATAAGGTCGTAGCGGAAATACGAGCCTTAAAAATTTCTTCTTATACTAAAGGTCTTGACACACTTGAAGATCCATATTAAGAAAAATAACTTCTTACAACAAATACATTCTTATTACTCATCGAAGAAATAAACCATGACTTATGTTTACTAAATTAAGCAATCCTACATTCCCGTACAATTTGTGATACGACTCGATCTTCAAACGCTTACGTTCCATGATGATGATAAATATTGATCCATGCATTTGATTATTCATTCAACACCCTTCAATTTGTCAAATTTCTTTTTGTTCATGAAGGGTTTGCACCACCTCTCTTCTCCTCTTTTTCTCCATACGACACATACACCCCCATTTACTAGAGTTTTTGGTTTTTATAAAACTTTAATTCCACTTGCTAGATTTAGCCCCTCATGTTAGTCACTTGATCATAATTGTCCCAAACCTTCATTCCTTACTTGTTTAATTAAGTAAATAACTAGGTTAGTGAGCCTAGTTAATTTATTTCATATTGTATTATACATAAACATATTAACGAAAATAAACATTCGAGTTTTGGGGCGTTACATATCCTTTTGTTTTCCCGCCTTTATCTTTTACTTAATTATGAATAATTACTTTTTAATTAAAGTTTTTATCTTCTACTTAATTATTGAAATTTTATTTTTGATTAAAGTTAATTATTATATCACTATCTAAATAAAACATCAATATTGTTTTATATTTATATTTATCTATATTCATATCTATCTATCGGTCTATCTATATAACAAAATCTAATCTTCTAATCTAAATTCTAATAAAGGATTCCAATGCATTCTCTCTTTAACCTTTTTTTAAAAAAAACTGTTTTTAACAATTAATTAATACGTGAATATCACTTATCTTTATCGATAATAACAATAAAATTAATTAATAAATTATTCCAATTAATTAATTGATTAATAAAAAAAGTTTAAAATGTTTAATTTGTTACAAATCATTACACGGTTTGTGTCGTACCCGAAAATTAATTTAATATTTATAATATTTACACACAAATATTAACGTATCAATATTACACAATGAGCAATGGATATATTTAATTGAAATATGTTATTAGTTGTAATAACGGGTAATGAGATTCGTCATGTATCACAACTAAAAAAGTTAACTTTTTATTAACTAAATTAAAGAAATTTACCTTATTTTAATAATTCACTAATTAACGATTCCAAATAATGCCAACCCGTATAATACTCGTGTATAATTAATTTAAAAAGTTTATTATTTGTATTTTTTTATATTCAACCTTTGTAATATACGAGTTTTCAAAGAATGTTACGTATCACTCACCTATATATTAGTAACAAAATACTAATCTTTTTATTTATTTATCAATCTCATAATAATTATAAGCAACATATTAATGAAATTATATTTTTTAAAACTATTTGTTTACGATAATATTTATTTATTCAACCCGTGTAATATACGGGTTGTAACATAGTTACTTATATATGTATTTGTGGAAAATTCAAAAACTCCTTAATTATACAAATATACGATTATGAACAAAAATTTAAAGGTCAAATTATATAAAAAAATCGAGTAAATTGCCATTATCGTCCATGAGGTTTAGGTATGTTGCCAGTTTCATCCAAAACAACTTTTTTGTCTTCACTTTTGAGATTTTTTGTCATTTTCATCCAAACGTCTAACTTTATTTGCCGAAAATCGTCCCTGAGATTTGAGATTTTTTACCTTTTCATCAAAATATTTGACAGAAAAAATAAAACGAATTAGACTTTTGGATGAAAATGACAAAAAAATCTCAAAGGTGAATGACTATTTAGTAAAAAAAACTTATTTTAGATGAAACTGACAAACATGCTTAAAGCATAGAGACGATTTTGACAATTTACCTAAAAAATCCGTAAAATACTCTACTATTGACCCGCAATTACTTGTACTATAATCATATTATAATGTAATTGTATTAAGGTATAAAATATAAAAAAAGTTGTAATTTTCGAAAGCATGTATTATTACTTTCCCATATGGTTTAGCAATATATTATAGTGGTTTACTTCGTACTACCATTAAGAAAGTGGTGTAACTTTTAATATGACATCATTCTTTCATAAGGTTTAAAATTAAATAATCATTTCATAATAAATTATGCTTTATTACATCATTACTTTTCTAACACCAGTAAAACATCAAAAAAGTTGACATTTTACCAACTTTTAAGGGTTGTCACGTTAAGTTTGATGTCATTATAATATATTGTTGTTGAATCAACCGCCATTGTTGTTTGGAGGGTTTATATGTCGTTTATAGCTACGGTATCTTTTCGATTTCTCTATTATTATGCTACTGAATATACTTATAAAGTTTAATAACAAATATGTATATTTATCTTTTATAATAGATATAATTCGGTTTTCTGAAAGAAAAAAAGGATTATATGACATATTTATGCGTTAAACAAATGTAAATTACTTTGCTACGTATGTATATATATTTGTAATAATTCTTATGCGCAGTGGCGGACACATGAGTTATTTTATGGGGTGCGAACGAAGGGTTCAACCAAATTTTCAAAGTATGCGGTCGGGATTTTTACCTCAAAATACACAACAAAAAAAATTCCTAGAGGGACGCCCGCCCACCCAGGCAAAAGCTTGATCCCCCTTGCTTATGCCATATATATGCTTGTAATACTACTTCTATGACATGAATATACCGCTTCTAATACATTGCTATTGTTTGATTTCTAACTTAATGAAAAAAAACTTGTAATACTTGTTTGGTCTCTATCTATTAATAACACAAATGAAATGAACAGTGGCTTGATATGTGGTATATTCCGATTGATACATTTGGGCGGTCATGAATATAGTGTCTTATTGATCTTCATGTGTGGCCACCCGCCATATGAAGCAAAACACAGAGAGAAACGGGAGAAAGAGAGAGAGAACCCGAGCCGGCGAGTCTCCGTCGACCGGTCACCGGCGCTTGTTACAGCAATATAGTATAGATAAACTAAATAAATATAAAATAAAAAATATAGACGAAAGAAATACTTATTTTATGAACAGTTGGTTTCATTTAACTTATACATCTTGGTATCATATTTTGTTTTGTTTTGTAGGATCTCATATTCTCATTCCCACATAATCCTCTTCTAATAATAGTTAATTTTGTAAGTGATAATTATGAAATACATCATTTCCCACCTCATCTTTTTTCCTTTTAACCATTTTGAGACTTATAGTTTTCCTATATGGTAACATGACAAACCGAAAAAGATTGTATGCTTGCAAGGATAAACTGTATCTCAGATATTGGTTGTGGTTGTTTCTAAAAGACATTTAACATCACTAGCGGTTCGAGTATGTTGCTTTGCTTAAAAGATTGGTTCTTGCCACAATAAAAATTTAGCCAAAGGGAATCTGGATTTGCAACAAAAAGGGGCCTCCTAAGTATAAGAGACATATTTGAACCCATAGTGATATCCATTAGAATTGAGATCAAAGATCAGAGGGCTAATTGCTTAGCAATATCAATGTATCGGAAAAAGTGTTTATTGTTGGAAATTTTGGTGTGTGTGAATGAAAGTCTCAAATGGTAAAACACCTTGCTCAACATAGGCGTGGGAACAAAGGAAAAGGTTACTTATAAGGTAAAATATTTACCTAACTAATATAGCTTTATGACATATTTTACCACAAGTCTTACACGAGTGCGTTGCTTCGAACCGGCGTACCCTGTGAATAGACCGTGAATCTGTTTAAGAGAATTGTGTCAAACATATGCCCGGTTCACATTTACTGTCCTTTACTTTATTTTTGAATTAGCCGTTAGAAAAAATTGCAATTGAGAAACAATGCAACCTAATGTTTATGAGTGCGGTAATTGATGTCACTTGTTAGGTTGAGAAACAATGCAACACTTTTAAACACTCCTTTTTAACTAGATCGTCCTTGAAAAAAGTGCAATAGCGTCCCTTCTGGTTTGTCTACGATGACCCAACCTTCTTTTGATTGTGAAGGGGTATGGTCCTAAATTTTGCGCCGTTTAAAGTGTCACACACCCGACTCGCAGCGGAATAAGAGTCGGGGCATAATTGGGTTATCACCAAAGCTCATGACATTTACTAATATGTTTCATATTTAATAAAGTCAAAGTTACATTTCCAAATATCCAAACATGTTCATATAATACAAAGGAAATAAACCAAACATAACAATCCCAACTCTAAATCATTTTATTCTTCTAGTCCAATCTTAGGTGTTCCTAGCTGCTGCTGGTTCACCTGTATCATGTGTAAAAATGGGGGTTTTTGGGTCAACATAAGTTGGCGAGTGAACCTTATTAGATAAACATTTATTAATGAATTGCTTGTTAGTTTATCAATGAAAAATTGTGCATAATCATAAATGAGCAAATGTAAATAATCAAGCAATGGCAAAATAACAATCACAACTATAACATACAATAACATATGACAGCATACATGAACATGCCAACATCATACGATAAATAACATAAATGAAACTGTGCGATCAAGGCTCAATCAAACGGAGCCGATCGTATTGCATGTACTGAAAATGAAAATGTCTGTGCGATCAAGGCTCAATCAAACGGAGCCGATCGTATGTGGGCACGCCAGGTTCAACCTCATAATGAAATGGGGAACATGCTCAACGCTCATAATGTAATGGGGAGCGGCGGCCTATGAAATTGCATGTACTGAAAATAATAAATTGCATCCAACAATAACTACACAACAGAAACAAACTGAATACACTAGTTCATGATATGATGTATGCACAATGGTTTAATTATAATATATATAACAAGACACATGATACACCCCAAAACGTGATTAAACAGGGAATTTGTAAAGATTCACTCACATTGGGTGCGTTGGATTGGAGATGGTGAGATGCGCACGAATTAGATGAGCGGAACAACGAGAAATACTAACCTAAATATTACCGGAAAAATATATTAAATGAGTGGATTTTATTAAGGATTTTAATGAAATTTTTAGATATATTTTTGTGAGTTTAAGGCTATTTTCTATCTTTAAAAATGTTATTTTTAAGTATTTTTAATTGATTTTTAAATTAAATTAAATAAATAAAAATATAACAAAAATTGTTTATTTTGCGTTGACCGTTGACCGTTGACCGTTGACCGGTTCGGTCAGCGAAATAGTTTGCGCCGGGTGAGGCTCGAACCTGAGACCTCCCGTACGCGTGCACGCAGCTCTACCAACTGAGCTACGTGTCTAACCCGAAATAATCTTGTTTTTAATTATATTTATATACTAATTCGGTTTAACCAAAATTCTTTTAATTTCAAAAACATTTTAATTCAACGAACCGGTGCCAGTGACGGGTTTCGAACTCGCGACGTGTGACTTAGTGTTGCACACAGTCCACCGCTGGACTGTGTGTCTAACCTGGTTATTATCTCGATTTTTATTATACTTAATAACTAACTGAGTTAACCCGGTTTAGCTTTTAAACAAAAAGGCATTTTACTATATAAGGAGTGCGTGTATCAGGGATCGAACTCGGGACATGCGTATATGTTTTGCACACAGTCCACCGCTGGACTGTGTGTCTAACCCGTTCATTTTACTGGTTTTAAATAAACTTATAACTTAATTAACTTCGTCTTCTTCATTTAAATTTCCGTCGACTGAATCACTGATCCGTTTCTTGTTTTTACGATTATCAAACATTCTTAAGGTTAAAATGAAATGACAGAAACGGTGTTGGAAGTAACATACCGTAGGAATGATATATCACAGAATTTCCGGCAAATGCGTCGGCTCTGTTTTTGTGCACCTCAACTGAACCAAAACAATTAACCATTTTGATTAGTCAATCGTGGAATTGAAGTGATAAACAAACGTTAACAACGGGATTGAAGGTCCTTACCGTCTCACAGACGGAAATAAAAACTTTCAGGAAATTTCCGGCGAACTGGAATTAGCTGAATACAGCGCCTGAATTCGATTTCAATTGAGAGATTTAAGTTAGAAATAGCCTAACAATTGTTGAACTACAATGATATTGAAAGATTACCGTTTGAGGATGAATACGGTTTTCCGGCGAGCTGATTTAAGCGTTCTGATGGTCTGAAAATGTGACGAAAGTGAAATGGGATGTTTGTATGATATTTCTGAGTCGCGAGAGTGGTCTTGAATTGAAGTAATCTGGACTTGATTATTTTTCGGTTATAAAAACCGATAATGATGAGACTTGATGCTCAATCAATTCCGACTTGATTAAAAATCGTCGGTGCATCGGTTATAAACTGAATGTGCGAATAAACAAGCGATTTGACGATTGATTTGCCAATTTCCGTTTTTCAGTTAGCGCAACCGGTTTAACCGAGTTTATGTATAAATCTCATTTGTTTCCTAGAGATAACAGAAAACACAAAGTGGCGGAGTGGTGATGTGAGTGTGTGTTAAGTCGTTGGAGTTGTTCTGGCTGACCCGGGTTCGAGTCCCGGCAGCAACATATTTTTTTTATTTATTTTGTGTTAACTTTTTATCAAATATAATTTTTATAGTTTAGTTTATTTATTAATTATGTATCATTTTAAATCAAAATAATCATAGATATTCAACATGACTTTTATAACTTGATATTCGATTACAAAACGGAGCGGGTTTTGAAAACCGTTTTTGACAAATGTTACATAAAGGATAAACCCCTATCTCGCACGCATAACCATACCCAACGTCATCATAAAAATGAACAAACTAAACCTGGCGCGGGCTATGATGAACAAACAGGAGCCTCGCGCGAGTAAAACCAACATTAAGCAGATGCCTGCTTGGACACTTAGCTTAATCCGAAAACAGAACAAAACCCTCAAAGCCTCGCGCGAGCTAAAAACAATTGAACAGAAGCGCAAGTGAGGTAACAAACAGTACAAAAAGTACTAGTGGCAGAGCCGTGAACCAATAAGAGAGCGACAGGCTGTATTGGATCATGCTGCACGATGGACAATCGTGCAGTAGACAAGAAAGTACACAAGGATAGACATGTGGCACCAATCAACTTGTGCCGATTACTGTAACATGATATCCACTAACCGCCGAGGGCATACCAGACAACAAGGACGGTTGTCAAGACACGTGGCTCCATTCACGTCGCGCCAGGTATCGACATAATATGAGATCGCTAACGGTCGTGACAGAGGAGACCAAACGGATATTCCTTGTTGTCGACCTCAGGCCCAAGGCCCATGAGCCCATCTCCTCCACAATTCACTCCGGCTATAAATAGAGGACTTCACCTCCAGGTTCGGCATCTCTATGCTCTACCCTCTCACTTCATACACACACTTATTATCCTTAAAACATATACTTATTCTCACGCCGGAGGGTGGTTACGAGGAGAACCCCCTATTCCCCTCCTCGTAACGAGCTTAACGGTGTGTTTAGTGTTTTGCAGGACCGATAATCAACCAGTTGGAGAGACGAAGGAAGGTTAACCTTCATTTGTCGAAGCACTAACCTCAAACTAACCATTCGTTAGTTTGGTGTTTCTTCAGATTAGGACCAATTAAACGCGCTTTTTAAAGTTGTCTATCACGAATGAACTAGTTTCGACCCGCTGCAAACTCCACCCAACCTTTGCCAATCATAACAGTGTGGTGAGGTAAAATCCGCTCAATTCAAGAATCAAACTAGCGATCGCCGCCTACTCGCCTGGTCTCTCATCATCATCAGGTGCCGCCGAAACTAAATGGTGAGGGCATGAATCGAACTTGGGTCACTTGGAACACAAGTCTCTTTCTTACCACTCCACCACCAGTTCATTGACGAATCTTGTTTGCTTTATTTTATTTTCTACAATCATTATAGGAGAAAAGGTAGGCGGTATTTAACTTTTTTCGCTTAAACACCAAATTTTTTTTTGGTTGGTATGTAAAATAACTACAAGAACTTATCATGTGTCACTCTTTACAAAAGTAATCAATAAATGATCTTATTCGAATATCGGATACTTAAGTAACATGTAATAACGAGCATAAGATATGCCAGATGAATTTTACTATACCCTAATGAGTTCAATGCATTGGGACTCTATGACAAATAGACAACTTGTACTTAATATATCTTTCTTATGCGGCATGCCTAATCTTGATTTTCGTTTTCCTTGAGATGGGCATGGTATATATCTATCTATTTTTTTAACGGTATATATCTATCTATTTGGGATTGTGTCTTTGGACCGTAGTAAATAAATTAGGTTTTATTTTCAACTTAGGACACTTTTATTAATATTTACCAAGTGCCATAATTATTTCGTCTACGTGGGGATGTTGCCCCGAAAACATAACAATAAAGTTGTCATATGCTCAAAAGGATATCTAAATATGTCTCACATCTATTGAAAGCCATAAAAGCAAATACTGATGTCAAATCTAATGCGATGTTGTTCAGTCGTATCAATTAAGGTTTGTTATGGCATCGATTGGAAAAGAAAAATGAACACCGATAACGGCTTTGATAATACCAATACCGGTACCGATGTTCGATTGATATAAGTTCAGTTGGATACAATATCGATATGCCTAGTTTATGACACCAAAAGAACACTTTAAAAATTTTAATGGGTTAAAAATGTAGATTACCTATAGCATAGAGAGTGAAATTAAAGGTCAAGAAAACCTGAGTTACTATTCATCTAATTGAAATTGTAAACAAGTCAAGTTAAGCTCAAGTTCGCTTAAATTTAAGTTCGACTGGTTTAATTTACGAGAGCTCAACTCATTTCAAGCCCTATGTCTGAAGCTCAAGCTCGGCTTATTAGTAAGTTTTCAAACTCGTCAACGACTCTTTTTTATTTGTTAACCTTTTGATTATATAATTTATATATATCAGATTTGTTAACGGCTCGTTTTGCGACGAATCTGAGCAAATAATAATGTAAAACAAATGTTATTTGAAAATAAAACATGTTGTTTAGAAAGCCAAAAAGTCAACAGATCGATCTACTTTATCATCATACTGTTTTATAACACCAAATAAATACTTTATTTTAATACAACTTCGTTTTTAAAAATTATTAAAAACAAAAATTAAATGATAGAAACAAAAATACATTAAAACTTAAAAGTAAATATAATAATAAATTATTCTAATATTAAATAATAAAATATTTAAAATATATATATTATTATTATTAAATAAAATCACTATCCATGATGCTTAGAAAAAAATAACAAACATAAATTATTAAAAAATATAAAAGATATATATTATTATTAAATAAAATCACTATCCATGATCCTTATAAAAAAAACATAAGTTAATAAAAAAATATCAAATAATAAAAGATATATGATTTAAAAAAAGTAAAAAATAATTAATAAAAACAAATAATAAATAAAATAGAAAATATGGTTTAAAAAAGTAAAATAAATAATAAATTAAAACTTAAAAGTAAATATAATAATAACTATTAAAATATTAAAAAAATATAAAAAAGCTATATAATATTATTATAAAAGTAAAGTTACTATTTATCATCATTCGTCAACAATATATAAAAACAAATAAATATATAATATATAAACTTATTTGTATACATGTCTATAATATATATGTTATTTTATACATATTTGTAAGTATAATTATACACATACAACAATATATATATTAATTTATATTTACAACATATTTATATATTTATAATTTAAACAAAACTTTAGTTATATAAACGACATTTTTATTTAAACTTGTAATATGAAGTTAAGCTCAAACTCATTAACTAGGATTCATTTTTAGCTTAGGTTCGGATTCATTATTCATTAAAGCTTATTTCAGTTAAAATTTATAGCAAGTTGATCTTGGGTAGTTAAGTACTGACACGACACTGACGCAATTGTTGCAGGAAATTTGCACAGAATGGGTTGAATTTATAAGCTTCTAAGTCATGGTTAAAAAAAATCTACTCGGGATTTGATTATTATGGATTTTCATATACTAAGGGGCTGTTTGTTTACCTCTTAATACTTAATAGTTCAGACTGTTTGTTTCGCGAGTAAATGTCTGAATAGTTCAAACATTTGCCTCTGAATGGTTAAGCATTATACTGGCTCTTAATGGTTCAGACCTCTTACTGGTTCAACACTTAACGGTTCAGACCTCCAACTAGTTGAGCACTTAACCATTTAAAAGTTGCCAAATAGCCCCTAAAATAATATAATTATATATTAATGTATTATTATAAATGAGAGGTCCAGACGTTCGGTCATGATCTGGGACCAATATGTTGTATGTGACTGGCATAGTGGCATAGACGTTGATTTTGTGGCCAAACCCGAACATGGTACTAAGACGTGGCTAGCAATATTATAAAAATCGATAAGTGGAAAAATACAAGAATGTGAAAATATAATGTTTTAATATATAAAGTTGTATTAGTGTTCTAGTTTAACTATTCTACTTATTTTAATGTTTTTATTACTTTTTTTAATGTTTAACATGTTTCAGTAATGATTTTTCTATTTTTTTTACATGCTACGGACTAGAATAATTTTCTTTAATTCTTTATGATAAAATAATGTGAGAAAATGTTTAAGAGTTTAATAGAAAATTAGTGAAACTTAATAATCAAATTTATTATTATTATTATTATTATTATTATTATTATTATTATTATTATTATTATTATTATAAATTTACAACTCAGCTGAATTTCAATAGTAGCATAGCTACATATTTCATGTTAGTCGCCTGAGGAAATGTGTAGGTTATGTGACTGCCAGGGGCGGTTCAGGGGTGTTTTGGGGGTTCCTGGAAACCATCTCAGCTTGGAGAAAATGGAAAATATTTAATGGAAAGCTTGTATGATTTGGAAAAAATAGTAAGAATTTACTAAAAGAAATCCGGTAGAAAAAATTTCTTGATCCATCTGTGTGGTGATAAATTTTTTTTACAATCATAATTGTTGGATTATGTTATAACTTTGTTGCAACATAAATTCTATGTACATAATACTTGTTAGTGGTGATAATGTTACTACTAGCATATACAATTATTTGTACATGTTTTATGTTGTTAAAATATGTGCTATTTGAATACTTTTTGTGTCAATCAAGGTGTATGGCTTACATATCGTGTTTCGTGATAAAATGGAATTACTTTTAAGTTAAGTTTCTTGAAAAAAATTGGTTAAATTATGGTGTGTAACACTAGACAAATTTATCGTAAGGATTGATGACAAGGGTTCGTTACTGGCCCTTGTGTCGGGCTCATATTTATTTCTCCGATCAGAATCTTATTCTCACTTCAGAGCTTGATCACGGATCCTCCACCCCTCAGGGTCCCTCGTAACGAGGCTAACGGTGTTCTATTTTGTAGGAGTCTTCCGGTGAGAAAGTGAACGTCATCGAAACCCTGATAATACCTCAGGTTTTCTGGGATTCGACAAGGATCATAGACATTAAAAGT
The DNA here is from genome assembly GCA_947069175.1 of Scalesia atractyloides. Taxonomy (NCBI): domain Eukaryota; kingdom Viridiplantae; phylum Streptophyta; class Magnoliopsida; order Asterales; family Asteraceae; genus Scalesia; species Scalesia atractyloides. Next base: position 8,916,961 of record CAMTDV010000016.1, on the reverse strand, counting down.
ATGGCATAGGAAATACGAAATGGATCTGTTGTAGTCTTCAAATGATGTATCGTAAGGGTCGTCGGCATTAACTTTTAGTGAGTTTTGTTTATTTTTTATTTTTTGAAAATATTTTTCTTAGATATTGATATTTTCACTTCTACACATATAGTGTTTGTTAGCTACTTAAAAAAGATGATGTTGAATTTCTTCGCATAGTGTTTCTTGTAGGAACTAGGTTCACAATTTTATTAAAATAATAACAATATAAATAACAACGATACTCTCGTTATTTGTGGGAAATTCTACTAGTACAATACCAGTTACATAAACTAAATAAAAGAATATAAATACAACTAAATTGTACCAACCTTGATTCAAGTCGACGTCTTTGGAAAAACTTCAACCGCACCTTGTTGTTTGAAACTCCGCTACAAGACAAACAAAAAAAAATTGTTGAGAATTTTGGTTAAGGCACGTGTTCAACACGCTTCCCTTAAAACAGATTCCACGCCTCCTCTCAGACGGTTCTCTCCCAGGGTACAACAACCGAAGCAGTAGTTGTACTGCCGGAGATGCCTCTCATGCCCGAGATTACACCGGGTATAATTTGGTGTTCACTTTTATCTGGGAAAACAAATAAAGATAAGTTGGTGATGGTGAAAGAATTAGAGAGTACTCCTCTCTAAATTCTATAGAACTTTGTGCCTAGGAATATTTCTCTTTCATCTCTCATTTTTCTTTATTCTCTTTCTTTTTTTCACCAACAAAGAGTCATAAGGTTTCTTTTATACTCAAATTTAATTTCTATTGTTTAAAGATAATTATAACAATAAAAACCTTCATTATGGGTTTAATGATTTATAACATTCATGAAATTAATTTACATGTTAATGTTATATTGAATAAAATAATAAAACATAATAAAACCTTCATTATGATTCTTGAATAGAGATTAAAAGTCATAAAACCACCAATTTATGACAAAGATGAATTTATACTAGAGTCACCAAAGTTTAGAAATATTCACTTCAATCACTCAACTTCGAGCATCGATATTCTATTCATCTTAGCTCCATTTTGGACATAGTTTGATTCATTATTATGATACTCTCACAACATAGAACACAAACCCACAAATTATTATTTATACAACACATATATAAATATAATTATTGATGTCCAAAATATTTAGTGAAAAACCCATTTTCACTAAAATTTCCAACAATCCCCCACATGAATGGAGATTGATTAAAAACACCCAAAATTCCCCGATGAAAACTCGACAGTCGAGTATTGCAGGATAGGTAGGTGTAGCCTTTGAACCTTCCTTTGTGAAGCATACTTAGCCTACTAGGGTTTTGTAGACGTGATGTCCTTGAACAACCCCCCATTTGTGTAAACGACAATATACATTCACACAATACTTTCTCTAGCCGGGCAATCTCCTCATTTTCGCGTCCAATAATGGTAATGGAACACTTTCCTGGTTCTGCGGGAGCTCTAGGAATTGTGCCATAATTCCATTCGAAGCGACCACACTTCTCTCCAACATAGGTGATTTCCCATTAAATCATTAAAAGCATTACGATTTACTATGATTTACACGAATCATTTAACCACATATTATGCTTAACCTCACAACAATGTCACTGAATATTATATGAATGGACTAGGACGTATTTAAACACCATTTTATAGTTTTAGGGGGATATATAAACATATATACTAGCACATATATAAACATATATATTAGCTTTGCCCCCACAGTGACTACTCTTCGGTTCATGATTAAGTTTGCCTATTGAACCTAGATCTTGGGATCTCCAGTCAACTAGGTTAGGTTTCCCTCATGTCCCTTTTTTTCATGGGCTTTAGTCTCATTCCCCAACTTGATCTCTTATCAACCCACTGGTTGTTGGATCCAAAATTATTTGTTGACTTCGCTAAGTCAACAACGATTGAGATCAGTTGTCCTAACGTGTTCTTAACTCGCTAGTTAGTTATGTCTTTTAGTTGATTCGTAAGACTTATAACTCATGATCTCAACTCGGATCTAGTTATGTACATTGTCTTTAGAATTACATGAAACTCAATTCATGGCTAAACACGTTTTCATCATGCCTTGGTATGTCATAATTGACATCTTACTAGATTTTTAATATAACCAATTGGCACTCGAGTCCAATCTACTCGATTGACTCCACATAACCATTGTGTACTCCACTTGGTCATATGTTTGCAATATATATAAGGATTGCTAAAATCTTTATTTCCAAACCTTCAATATTCAAATGCAAGTCACCCCCCACATTTAAGTGTAATTGGATAACATCCAAATGGGATGATGAAAGGTTCTCCCTTTATTTCGAGTTTGAGAAAACTTCTCAACTCTTACCATTTCTACATACCCCAAAGGGTTTGTTTCTTAAATGGCTCATCCCCCCACATTGCTTGCATTTTAATTAGGCTTGAGTAATATCATTCTTGATGACTTTTTAGACCCGCATGATAGGATAAAATCATCCATATCTTTTTGTCAATGCAATCGTCGAATTATATTACTCTACTCAGATTAATATTGCTCAAAAGAGCTTCTGCACTATACGAGTTCTTCACATATGAAACCATATGGAATCATTACAAATGATCTATTTAGCCGCTCCTCCCAACTTATCCCTTTGGACTAAAATGAAGTTATATTTATAGTTTTGTTTTAGCACAAAATTCGTTCTTATGTCATCACATATTTTGAATGTTAAAAAGTTAATTTAATCACCGTCGAGCATATAAATTAACAAGTATTAGTCTAGCATGCTTTAGACCACAATACTCTAGCATGTGAACAGAAGATCCATCATTCTGATTCTTCACAGCCTTAAGAGATAACGCACTATCTCTTCCAACATTCGTTTCTTAGTTTAGACACAATGAAATTTTATTCACCGTTCCAAAACTACCGGTTTTAGAAAGGTCTCAAAACCATAATTAACTCCATCCATTAGGATCATAAATCGTTTGCCTTTTATCTCCAAGGCTCACCATTGACTTCCTAAGGACTTAAACATAAGTCTTTATTCAAGTCACTTTGATGAACGATCTTTGTATAAAATCACTCGAGTCTTGAGATATAGTCAATTAGATTGACTCTCAACAACAAAGCATTCACGTATGCCTATAGTGATATATACATTTACGTTGTTGTTTCGTTAATACCTTGTATTAGGATACTCTCCCAAATTGAGGACCAACCCTCCACATAGTTTAAACAACATTGATGGTGGTAGAAGCATCTACAAGTCCATCACTATTGTAAATCTCCCTTAATAAATTTGCTAAATTTATTAAAATCATTTACAATAATAACATATATTTCTTTCATATATTATATTCTTTAAAAACTTACATGTGCATTTCCATGTTGATGCTCTTAACATTAGATGACATATCTCGTTTCCGTGTATTTCATCTCAAACCGTTCACCACGTTTCTCACGAAGTCGTTATATGTTTGATGTTTGATTTGTCACTTATTACATAAGTCATGATCACAACCCACTCGTTGTGTTCGTGTAAATTTTTTACACTTTGTATCAAAATGTGTATCCTTTTTACAAATTATTAGTAGTCCCAAAAATAACATACGTCTTGTATATCTTTTATTTATTTAAAACCATTTGTTTATACCCAAATGGTAGTCCACCTTTTTAAATAAATAAAAGCGAACATATATAAAACGGATACACGAATGATATATAAACATCAAATCTGAGAGTGTTATTAACTTCAACACTTTCAACCGAGATAAACACAATTATATCGTTTCGTGTCATGTTTTGAGGTACTCCCTCAATGGAACACATATAACTTGTTTCAACTTGAAACTCTAAACTTGAATAATCAACAAGTTATCTAAAAATATAAAGTTTTTACAATTAACTACTCGCAAGTAGTTGAGCAACTTATTATGTCCATAACAACCTCGAGTTGTTTTTACCAAATAGTCTTTCCGAGACTATTATACGGCTCAAGACGAAATACTTTCCATGGAAGCATCGAATCAGTTATAATTCGCAAAGAAATGTTTTATTCGTTCAAAAGATTTCTCGTTTTTGCAAGTGTTTTAAAATGAAACTATATACATTTATGTTTTGATTACAAATCAAGACAATAAACCTTATAATAGTTTAAATAAAACAGTTTCAAATTCGCTCGTTTGAAAATAAAATGAATACACATCATTTTAATAATTGGTTTATCATTTTCAAACCGTTTCTAGCCCGCTCGTTAGAAAGTAAACGATTACAAATCGTTAAAATGAATAGTTTCTAAGAGAACCGATTCTAAGGCGCTCATTAGAACTTGAACGTTTAACAAACATTCAAAATATTTGGTTCTATATATATTAAATTGTTTCTAACGCGCTCGTTAGAAATAAAATTAATACACAGATTCTCATAAGTCTATTTTGGTTTATTTAAATGAACGTTTTCTAACACGCTCGTTAGAAATAACCATAAACCTTTTCTAACACGCTCGTTAAAAATATATATGTAAAATGATTACAAATCATCTTAAATAGTTTATCATTGTTAACCCGGTTCTAACCCGCTTGTTAGATATTAACGATTGCAAATCGTTAAAATAGTTGGTTATAAGATAAACTAATTCTAATATGCCCATTAGATTTTAAATGTTTGACAAACATTCAAACTATTTGGTTTTCAATAAAATAAACCAATTCTAACATGCTCGTTAGAAATTTAAACGAACACTTATTGACATAATCCTTTTTTTTGTATAAAATAAAGGTTTTTCTAACCCGACTGTTAGAAATAACCAATGTCAAAATCGTTACATGGTTTCTAACACGCTCGTTAGAAATAACCGATTGCAATTTTGTTTTGAAGTTTATAAAAATAAACTATTTCCAATACGCTCATTAGAAATAAACAAATACGAAACGGTCGTAAAATAAACCGTTTCTAACTCACTCGTTAGAAATTTAATAGTTTTCGACGAAACCGTTTTAACATTTATGTAGAATAAACCGTTTCTAACTCGCTTGCTAGAAATTTAATGGTTTGAACGAAACCGTCATAAGGTTTATTATTATCCAAAATAAATGTATCCAACACGCTCGTCAGTAATTATTTGGAATAACAATCTTTTCTAACACGCTAGTTAGAAAATCTAAACGTATATTTTCTAGTTAGTTTTACACAATCATCGTATCTAACACGCTCATTAGATATAATAGATAATATTAGAACTTATTATTCTAGAAAATTCTAACACGCTCGTTAGAGATATAAAAGTTTTAATCTTGTTATTCTTTCAACATCAACATTTCTAACACACTCGTTAGAAAATATTAAAACTTATTATTTTATAAAATAATTATTTTCTAATACGCTCATTAGAAAATAGAAATTTTGAAACCAACATTAATATACCAATTATAATTTCTAACATGCTCATTAGAAAGAAATTAAATGCTACAAACACTATGTAAAGGGGTTACAAAATATATTTATTAATAAGCTCATTAGAAAAATTTTAGCATTTCGAAAACACATTGAAATACATGTTATTTGTAAAAGGTTCGGTTTCTCTAAACACGAACACCAAAACTTGAATCAAAACGTTTGTTTTGCAACACGGTATTCAGATTAAAGATGTACTCCAACCATAAAATTAATCCGACTCATTGTACTAAATAAATATTTCTCAAAAAAAAAATATTTACAAGATTTTAGCAAAATCTCAATTAATATTTTAACTTTCGTGAACCTAAATCCTCGTAGAGAAGGGAAAAATTGTTGACAATTTTGGTTGAGGCACGTGTTCAACACGTTTCCCTTAAAACAGATTCCGCGCCTCCTCTCAGACGGTTCTGTCTCTTAGGGTACAACAACCGAAGTAGTAGTTATACTGCCGGAGATGCCTCTCATGCCCGAGATTACACCGGGTATAATTTGGTGTTCACTTTTATGTGGGAAAACAAATAAAGATAAGTTGGTGATGGTGAAAGAATTAGAGAGTACTCCTCTCTAAATTCTATAGAACTTTGTGCCTAGGAATATTCCTCTAGCATTTCTCTTTCATCTCTCATTTTTCTCTATTCTCTTTTTTTTACCAACAAAGAGTCATAAGGTTTCTTTTATACTTAAAACTAAAACTCCAAATTTTATTTCTATTGTTTAAAGATAACTATAACAATAAAAACCTTCATTATGGGTTTAATGATTTATAACATTCATGAAATTAATTTACATGTTAATGTTATATTGAATAAAATAATAAGACATAATAAAACCTTCATCATGATTCTTGAATAGAGATTAAAAGTCATAAAACCACCAATTTATGACAAAGATGAATTTATAGTAGAGTCACCAAAGTTTAGAAATGTTCACTTCAATCACTCAACTTCGAGCATCGATATTCTATTCATCTTAGCTCCATTTTGGACATAGTTTGATTCATTATTATGATACTCTCACAACATAGAACACAAACCCACGAATTATTATTTATACAACACATATATAAATATAATTATTGATGTCCAAAATATTTAGTGAAAACTCATTTTCACTAAAATTTCCAACATTTCTTTGATAATTAAAAAAGATGTTGATGTTGTATCTCTTCGCAAGTAAATTAAATGCATTTCCTACGAAGCAATTTATTTATTCCATTTTTCTTAAATAGAAACATTCTTCTTTTTTTTTTTGTTGAAAAGTTTGTAATAAAAGCAACATAACAATATATTCTATCTCTTGTGTAACATATACACATTTTTTTTGTTTATCTATATCTTGTGTAACATATATACACTAGTGACACTAGACATAATTATTGTAAGGATCATACACATTAAAAGTATGGCATAAAAAATACCCGATGGACCTGTTGTAGTCTTTATATGATATATCGTAAGGACTGTTTACATTAACAGTTTAGTGAGTTTTATTTATTATATTTTGAGTAACAGAAATTGCCATTAACGCGCAAATCAAAGCCCACACAACTTTCAATACCTGCTCCCGCTTATTGATTAGGATGAGCCACTATAGTCCCTTGTCACTCATCCTTTTTTTATGTTTACGAAAATAACGGGCTTTATGCTTTTTTTCGAAAACTTAACTAAAGTGGCTCGTAACCTAAAAATAAAGGACTTCCCTTACTACGAAAGGTGTCACCGCCGTAATGACATATCTCCTATTTGTTCTATATCCAGCTAAAAAGACTCTTTTAGTTTTTTAACTATTTACTATTTTCTTTAATAATATTTACGTTACGAATATATTTCATTTGTTTAATAATATTTTTCTCAATTATTTTCTTTACTTTTTCTACTTATTAATAACTATTTAATATTTAATTGATTTTACACAGTATAAATACATGGATTATTAACATAGGATTTTAATATAGTAGTTTATTAATTATGAAGTTATTTGGTTTTGAGTGTGCTTCGAATGAAGCGGTGATATAGCGACTTCAATAAGCATGACAATTATCTACGTACTAAAATTCATCGATAATGAATAGTAAATATCTTTATATTTATTTTCTTATTATAGTATCTACGTATTAAAATTCATCGATAATGAATAGTAAATATCTTTATATTTATTTTCTTATTATAGTTACCTTAAGTATCATTTTTTTTTTCTCTTCTAATTTTTGAATTTCGATGTTTTATAAAATATCAAGTATGTTTGTCTACGTCTCGATATAAATTTTACTCAAAATCGAGTTGTGAACAATAATGTACAAATGATCAAAGCACAAACGTACATGTCATCAAAGATGTCCATCACTTTAGTTTTTTACATAAAGATCAAAGCAAAAACATACATGTCATTAAAGATGTCCATCACTTTAGTTTTTTTTACATAAACTAACACTACCATTTTTGTTATTTTAATACTATAACTTTCGCTTTTACATAAACTAACACTACAATTTTTGTTATTTTAATAATATAATATCACAAATGTACATATCATCAAAGATATCTCATGCTTTAGTTTTTTTTACATAGAGTAACGTTGTTAACCATTTTTCGTTATTTCAACAATATAATCTAATGCTTTGTAAAATTTCAATGTTTTATTTAAAATCAAACTTAATTGGTTTTTTTATGAATAAAATGCCAAAATGGTTCCTGGGTTTAGGCTACTTTTCCCAGTTCAGTCCAAATGAAAGTTTTTGTATCTGTGTCTATGAGGTTTCATTTTTGTTGTCATATTCATCCAATTGGCAAACTGGGTTAGAATTTTCAGCTAACTTCTCCCTCTTTTGCCGTTTTCCTTATTTAACTAAAATATACAATGACATAAAAGGACGATTATACACTTCATTTAAATGAGGAAAACGACAAAGAGGGGAGATGTTAACAGAAAATTATAATCCAGTTTTCCAATTGGATGAGAATGACAACAAAATGAAACCTCAGGGACCTAGATACAAAAAGTTTCATTTTTGAACTGAACTGGCAAAAGTAACCTAAACTCAGGAACCATTTTGGTATTTTACTCTTTTTTGTTCTATACTTTGACAGACATAACTGATTTTGACCGAATAACCTTTGCACCGCTACCGGTATTCGTTTTTATATAATATATATTTTAGTTTTTATATAAGTAACGCATACTACTTTCGTTATTTTCAAATAATATATGCTTGATAATCCGAATATAACGTTGCGATTTGCTTATTTTTATCTATATTTCGATCAAAGTTTTATTTAAAATCGAATAATTTAAATATAAATGATTTTTTGTTCTTTACTGTAACATACCAAACCGATTATAACCGAATAACATTGGTACCTGTATTCATTTTTATGATTTTTCGATAGATGTAAAAGAAGTATTGATATCCTTTTGGGCATCTTTTCGATTGCGATATCGAGTGGCTGTATTATACAAATACCGTAATCAAACCAAACCAATACCGACCGAATGTCCGCCACAACGTACAAAGAATTTAACTAGTTTCAAAAATTCAAAAAAGGTATTATATAACAGCTTCGATAACCATGCCGATTACAAAATAACTAGATTGTTGCCATAGGCCACACGTTGCGACGGCGATGCCTTAGTTGTTTATAGCTGGCGACACGTTATGTTATGCGTTGGCCGTATGAAAACGAGTATTTCAAAGTTTCTGACCTATCTCAATGTTACCTATGTAAGTATTGCGATTACAAAAGAAACGGAATCGAACTCAGGTTGGTTCGTTTAACGAGCCTTCCACCTAACAACTACACCACCCTTACCTTTGTATCAAGAGTCAAGACTTAGAGACGTCAAAACGTAAAATAACTCGCATGTATACCGTCGAGTAAAACGTATTATATTTGATCCGACTCGTTTCCGAACACAGTTTACGTCAAAAAGTAGACCAGCAGAAAGCACCAAAAAATAAACATGAAAACGTATTACATTCGACCAAACTCATTTTAAAAAAAAAAATTATATCGAAACGTGAATTTACATCGTTTATATTGAAACATGCATTTAATACCGAAACGCACATTAAAATAAGCACATGAAAAAATATTGTTTTTTACGTCAAAACGTAGAACAACTAAAAATGTATATTAAAATAAGCATGGAAACACATTATATTTGACCCTATTCGTGTTTGAAAAATTTACGTCGAAACATGAATTTATAACGACACGTATATAAAAATAACCATATGAGAAAGCAGTTTAAAGTTTAAGGATTATTTGTCAATTGTAAAAGTTTAGAGGTGTCTCTGTCAATGGACAATGGCAAACATCATCAACCTTTTGTTGTAAGATATAGGAAATAAATCAATTTTTGTATTGGCTTTTTAATTAGGATCCTATAATAAAGATATTTTTTGTGAGAAGTGTGAAAAAACATAGGAATTGATATGTAGGCATCATGTTTTGGACTTAGGCATCTTGTTTTGGGTTGTTTTGGCAAGAAAAAACATCAAACACAACAATTTAAGACACAAAGCAATGAATTCTAGGCTTAAAACTTAAAACACCATGCCAAAAATGTTAAGTCGTGTGTTTTAGGTGTTAAATAGTGTTTTTAAATTGCACGCCTATAATACATTGCATTGGGTTTTAAAGTGTTATGTTTGGTGGTTTTTTTTTGCCAAAACAACCCAAAACATCATAGCCAAGTTCAAAACATGATGCCTACATATTAATTTCTATGCATTCTCATACTTCTCATGAAAAAGGTTATTTTTACAGAAACCCCACCCTCGGAAATAAATCAATTTTTGTATTGGCCATTTGAAACTCAAAAAAGGGTATTATATAACGATCCAATCACTTCCATCAAAACAAATACAATAGTTTTTTATTGGCCATGAATTGAATTGTTAGCACTAATATTAAATAAATAACCAATTTTTTGACTTTTTATTTATTTTAGAAGAAGTAATTATTTAGATTTATTTATTTTTTAAGAGAAAATTTCACTCATTGGTGCGACTTGAACCCACCTAATTATTTGGATTTTAACTAACTTCTAGTAATGATGGTTGTCGACTTAACTCAATAATTACCATATTCACCAAACTATAAAAAATAGTAAATGTTTATTTGTAAAGGCTAGGTAGTTGGAATACTCATACTTGACGTGACACATCAAATGGGTGCCTATAATTTAAATTGTCCAACATGACAACCTTTGACTCGATGGAAAAGTTTGTACCTTTGACAAAATATGACGGACAATATAATTATTTGATTTTGATACCCAAATAAGAGTCGTAATGCAGTGTTTTCTTGGTGGTCATGATCGAGGATGTGATACCCTATCGCCGACCAAGCGATGACCACTCATGTTATGAGGGCCCATCCTACCATTCATGGTTTTTTACAGCAAATACGTTCGTGGCCATGGACGAGCTTAGTTTTCATGTCAAATTTGTAAACTCTTTAGCTTTTATTCATTTATGTTTTATTTATTTAAAAAAAAGTAATAATAAACTTTGTTATATTTTTGTAAATGTGTAAGTTATTAAATTTTTATAAATGAAATTACTAATTTATAATAACAAATTTTAAGTAACATGATTTTTAATGAAGCTTAAGAATATAATAATAAACTTCTATAATATTTCTGTTTTAATTATGTAAATATATTTTTTAGTGAATTACTATTTTCATATATTAATATAAAAACTGGCCAAGTTACATCAAAATTGCAGGTAAGCGAGCAACAAGCTGCGGCGCTACCCCTTTTTGAATAGCAAACCCTAGCCTATTAAAGACAAACCCCTGCCCCCCCCCCCCCCCCCCGGTTGAAGAGCTACTGTTGTGGACAACCTTTTGGACCCTAGTCAACAAACGGATAGCTTCTGGAGCTAGGGAGCCAAAGGTATCGAAGGCGAAGGGGACAAAGGCATGTTGATTATCAGCACATGCTTTAGCATGTTTATCCACCTTTTTTTATTCCGCTTTCCTTATAGCTTGTCCTGCTACAAACCCACTTTCCCTTAAACTAGCTAAGGGGGAGGCTCCTGTGAGATCCACACAAGCATGTTTCCCTCCCGCCCAGCCAAAGACGAGCAGATCCGCTGGTATCAACGTAGCTCTCCCTTCCATAGGATCTGTAAGGAAATTCACAGGGGCCTCCTTTTTTGGCAGAAATCCCCGCTCTCCTCAAGATGTCCCCCAAAACATCCCTCACCCAGTCATGTCGATATTTGAAACCAGGAAGCTCCTTACAATGAACAACATGCTCCCCGTATTCATCCATGCAGGCTTTACGACAGATTGGGCATGTTTCGTCTTCAGTATACATAGGGATCATCAGCCGGTATTTGAGGATAGCCGTGTACTCAACTGCCGACATGCATTGCCCCAGCCCCTCGATCGGGATAACAGTAAAAAAGTCCTGTGCATGGGGGCCTTTCAAGCACTCGATAACCGCCTTCTGGCGGGGAGATAAATCAAAGGCTTCTCCCAGACTCTGAGCGATTTGGCCAAATAGGGCAATCGCCAAAGTTTTTTGTGGCTTTGAGGGGGCGGTGTCCATTTTAGAGAAACCGCCAATATCAAAGTCTGGAAGAGAGATACGTAAGTGCTCAAGGGCCTCCTGGTAGTCTACGTCAAGCTCACCAACCCCACTGTTCCGAAGGATATGGTCTTGCAATAAACACGACTGAGCTCTAGACGCCACAAAAGCATAAACTCCAACATCCCGGGCTGAGAGGAGGCCCAAACCACCCAGGCGCATAGGCAAAGATGCCAAACGCCGCTGGAGGTCCCCGAAGTAGGACCCTCCGCAAACAACAATGTCTTCGATGGCCTCTCGGAGGCCATCGTCAAAACAGGATATCGCATTTGCTATCAAGTGGGGTTGGCAGGTTCGCAACCCAAACAGTACCTTAGCTACCCCCATGCATGACCTTAAAAGAAAAAGCTCGCACTAAGGGTCCTGGAGGCAGGGCAAGAGTTTCATAAGGTCAACCGTTGTCGATGCCCGACGCCCTGCTAAATCCCTGATAAAACCAGAATCTCGTCTAACCGCCCCCCCGAGGAGCTTAACCCCCCTCTCAGGTCTACCTATCCCTCTCGGGAAAAGGCCGTCCTGAACCTTGAGACCGTCGCACGATGGCCAGTAAACTTCCGTTTTCTTAATATTGAGATGGAGCCCTATGGATGGTCCCTCAGTGTTGATGATTTCCAAGGCTTTAGCAACTTCAACTGCATCACCTATAATCGCTCCATCATCCAAATACCAAGCATGAAAAGGGAGGTTACAGTGTTCCTGGACACGGAGGATAAGGGGGTGTAAGGCTAGGGCAAAGACAAGGGGCCCCAACGGGTCTCCTTGTTGCACTCCAGTGGTGGCCCCAATACACTCGCTGCCAACATACAACCTAGCGGGTTGGGCGTACAGGAACTGGACCCACCGATAGATAGATGGGCAATGTTGGTGGACCTGTTGGAGGAACGCCGAGCGGTCAACCATGTTGAAAGCATTGGAGAAGTCCACCGTAAGCAAGGCTAGAGACCCATCTTCATGAAAAGAGTTCAGGAACCTGTTCGCACTATAAAGCAATGCCTCTGCCCCATTTGGTGTACCAACCCCAAATTGAAAATGTTGGAATTTTGTGACAATAGCATTTTCACAAATATAGGAAATGGGTATTTCCTAATTTTGGACGATAAATAAATATTATAAACTGAGGTTTATATAGATAATTATTTCCGGGTTTGTGTTCTATGTTGGAAGAGCTTTGCAACGAACTAAACCACGTCCAAAACAGAGCTAGGATGAATGAGATATCGATGCTCAAAGTTTGGTGTTTGAAATATTAAATGCTGAAATAATGGGATAGTAGCACCTTGTCTCACATAGGAGGAGTGATGAAACTTAAATGGGTATTTAAGTGGGAACACTCCCTCCTTATTGTTTCATGGAAGCACACACTAAGTGTACTCGAGAAGGGTAAGGAGCACCCTAACTCGCACTCGCACTCCCTCACGCGCGCGCACGCGTGGCGTGGGCGATGGGCGCAATGTGTCGCTTTGATGGCGCACTTCGCACGCTGGCAACGCCGCGAGCCGCTTGAGAGCCGCCTTTGTATTTTTGACCGCGCGCGCGTAGCTCAGCAAAGGCTGCAAGGACCAGGTGGCGCAGACCCTAGATGGCAACGTGCAAGGTGCGCGCAGGTACACAGGTAGTGGCGCATGGTGCAGGCAGTCCAGGTTGTGCACGCAGATGCCTGATGTGCGCGCACGCAGCGCACCAAAGTGAACCAGTATGGCGCGACTGTGTGGCGTGACCAGATGGGTTCCCTGGTAACGTGGCGTGCGCGCGCAAGGGGGCTGACGCACAAGTAGGCTCGCGCAAGGATGTGAGCCGTACTGGCGCACGCGCAATAGGACTGTGGAGCAAGGATGCTCGCGCAAGGGGTTACGCACCAGTAAGCTCGCGCAGGGATGTGAGCCACACTGGCGCGCGCACCAGCAGGCTGGCGTATGGAGGCGCGCGCGCGACCTGCTACTTCCAGAGTTAATGACATATTAGTTACACTTCAGCAGTTGAAACAGACGAGTCAAGGGTCTTGACCAGGAATGTAACTGACGAATTAAAGTGCATTAAAGACGTTTAATGCAATTTAATTCGTTGAGTTAACTCCTTTTGACTGTTTCAACTCTGATGCATTATAAATAGAGCATCAGCTCAACACCAGAGGACACACCGAATTACCAACGAATTCACTATAATCTTCTTCCTCTTTCTTGCAGCAAGGTACATCTTCGGGTTGAAGTCATCTCCGGCAGTGCAACTGTTTTGGCTGTTGTATCCTGGAAACAAACGAGTTCTCCTGGGAGACTCGAAATTTGTTTTAAGGGACCCGTGTCTAACACGATCCTCAGCCAAGAACCTTAATTTTGTTGAATTTTTGTTCTTGTATTTTCTTTATTTCAGTTGTAATCCGTACTGTAAATTTACTGCTTTCTTTAATTTTTTCTGTTTGTGTAATTCAGTTAAATAATTTTTTTATTTATTTTATTCGAACGGTTCCTACAATCTTAAAACAAATTTTTAAAAAACACCGTTCGTGTAGAATCAAAACCATTCTGTTTTCGCAGTTTGTGTTTTTAAAAAAACATATATTTTTTTCCGGTTTTCATCTTCAAAGGAGCGACTTTGGTTGCAAACCATTTCGGATTACTTCAATTCGTTCGTAACAAAAGTTATAAAAACTTTCTGTTTTGGTCTTCAAAGTTGGACTTAGAAGCCAAACAGTTAGTGTGCACTAAAATTATAAGAATTTTTCTGTTTTGGTTTTCAAAGTTGGACTTAGAAGCCAAACAGTAAATTCGTGGTAAATTAAAGTTAAGAGTTTACTTCTGTTTTTATTGGTTTAAAACAGAATTTCGGACTAAAATTTTAATTTTACTTTTCAGAATGTCGACTGAAAACAACAACAATGTGAACACGAATGTTAACAACCTTGTCGTTGGAACCCCTGCCAACACTGTGGGAGCGACCACAGTGGCAAATCATGCTGAACGACACAAGAAATTCATGGGTCTCCACTTCAAAGGTTGGCAACAAAGATGTTCTTCTACTTGATCACCATGAACCTTGCGAGGTTTTTGACTGAAACCGCTCCCCAACCTGCGGAAGGGGAGACCGACGCTCAAGCTCAGTGCGCGGTTGATGCTTGGAAGCATACGGATTTCATATGTCGAGGCTATGTGCTAAATGACCTTTCGGATGCATTGTATAATGTGTACTACAATGTCAAGACTTACAAAGAATTATGGGATCTCTTGGACAAAAAGTACAAAACGGAGGATGCGGGAACAAAGAAATTTGTTGTCGCCCGTTTCTTGGACTATAAAATGGTCAATAACAAGACTGTTATGAACCAAGTCCAAGAGTTGCAGATTATACTACATGACATCCACGCTGAGGGCATGGTTCTTAGCGAGACATTTCAAGTGGCAGCAATAATTGAAAAATTGCCTCCTTCGTGGGTAGAATTCAAAAACTACCTAAAGCATAAGCGAAAGGAAATGATGGTGGAGGAACTTATGGTCCGTCTTCGAATCGAAGAGGACAACAAGGTCGCCCTAAAAAGCACCATTGCGCAAGCTGCGGCTAAACCAAACATGGTGGAAGTTGGGGAATCTTCCAAAGGCAAAAGGGGCAAACCAATGAAAAAGGACAATGGTAAAGCAAAAGTGAACAACCTTGGACAAAGAAAGGGGGCTGTGAAAAAGAATTTTGCGCCTTTCCAAGGTACTTGTTACAATTGTAACGAGACGGGGCATCATGCTAACGAATGCAAGAAACCGAAGCGTGAGCGTGCGCATATGGTTGATGAGGATGGTATGCCTCTAATTGCAATGATAACCGAGGAAGCGGCTATGATTGAAGAAGTCAACGTGGTGGGCGCCAACCCATCAGGATGGTTCGTTGACACCGGTGCAACCCGCCATGTTTGTGGAGATAAGGCTCTTTTCTCAACATTCAAGGAAGCAACGGGTGAAGAAAAGCTTTATATGGGAAATAAAGCTACCGCCGACATCAAGGGTGAAGGCACAGTGATCTTGAAGATGACTTCTGGCAAGGAGCTCACGTTGAGCAAAGTCCTCTATGTCCCGGATATACGAAAGAATCTCGTATCGGGTTGGATGCTCAACAAGTTTGGTTTTCGTCTAGTGTTTGAATTGGACAAATTTGTTTTATCTAGACGTGGAATGTATGTTGGAAAGGGCTATGCCCTTAATGGTATATTCAAAATGAATGTAACGGTGGTTAACACCAAGAAAAACATGAATGAAATTTCTACTTCTACTTACATGATTGAATCTTCAAATGTTTGGCATGGTAGATTAGGACATGTAAATTTTAATTCATTACGATGTTTTATTAAATTAAATATGATACCAACATTTACATATTGATTCCGATTACAAATGCGAAACTTGTGTAGAATCCAAACTTACAAGATCATCGTTTAAATCGGTTGAAAGAATAACCGAACCCCTTGATTTAATTCATACCGATGTGTGTGATTTAAAAGCGGTTCCCACACGTGGAGGAAATAAGTACTTTATCACGTTTATTGATGATTGTATTAAATATTGCTATGTATATTTACTTAAAAGTAAAGATGAAGCAATAGAAAAGTTTATCTTGTACAAAAATGAAGTTGAGAATCAACTTGAAAAGAAGATAAAAAACGGTTAGAAGCGACCGAGGAGGTGAAGATGTCGCACCTTTTGCGGATTTATGCGCAAAAAGTGGCATTTTACATGAGTGTACACCTCCTTATTCTCCTCAATCAAATGGCGTTGCGGAACGTAAGAACCACACACTAAAAGAAATGATGAACGCCATGTTGATTAGTTCGGGTGTGAATCGAGAAATGTGGGGGGACGCGATTCTCTCAGCGAATTATCTTTTGAACAAGATACCACTTAAAAATAGGGACGAAACTCCATATGAGTTATGGAGAAAAAGGAAGCCTTCGTACAAATACTTGAAAGTGTGGGGGTGCCTAGCAAAGGTGATTGTACCACCCCCTAAGACTCTTAGGATAGGACCCAAAACTGTTGATTGTGTATTCATAGGATATGCACATCAAAGTAGTGCACATCATTTTCTTGTACATGAGTCCAAGAGTCTCGATGTCCATGTAAACACTATCATGGAGGCAAATCCTAACATCGTCTCATACTTTGAAAATGTGTTTCCTATGCTAGGAGAACCGCATGAAACTTCACCAACAATGGTTGATGAAGCAGGTCCAAGTTCATCTACGTGGCTAGATGAAACACATGATCGACCAGAGGTCGACCAAGGTGACCTTAGACGAAGTAATCGGCCAAGGATTGCAAAATCATTTGGGCCAGACTTCATGAGCTATATGGTTGAGGGTGAGCCCAATACCTATCGCGAAGCGGTTTCTTCCGCGGAAGAACCTCAACGAAAAGAAGCAATTAAGAATGAAATTGATTCTATATTGCAAAATCATACTTGGGAGTTAGTAGATCTTCCACCTGGTTGTAAACCACTTGGATATCGTTGGATATTCAAAAGGAAGATGAAAGCTGATGGAAGTATTGATAAATACAAGGCGAAGCTAGTAATAAAAGGGTTTAGACAAAAACAAGGTCTAGATTACTTTGATACTTACTCACCTGTGACACGAATAACCTTTATAAGATTGGTTCTTGCAATTACGGCTTTAAGAAATTTGGAAGTTCACCCAAATGGATGTAAAAACCGCATTTCTAAACGACGATTTAGAAGAAGAGATTTACATGGAACAACCTGAGGGTTTTTTCCGCCCCAGGAAAAGAGGGCAAAGTATGTAAATTGGTCAAGTCTTTGTACGGCTTGAAGCAAGCTCCAAAACAATGGCACCAAAAGTTTGATCATGTCATGATTGACAATGGTTTCAAAATAAATGAGTACGACAAATGTGTTTACTATAAAGACACACCAAGAGGTTATGTGATTTTATGTCTTTATGTGGATGATATGCTTATGGGAGTAACGATCATATGATCAACTCAACTAAAGACATGCTGAAAGCGAGGTTTGACATGAAAGACATGGGTTTAGCGGATGTGATTCTTGGTGTAAAAATCACTAGAACGCAAGATGGTCTTATCTTAAGTCAAACTCACTACGTGGACAAGATCCTTGGGAAATTCAATTCGGAAGAAGCTCGAACTCCAATTGATAATACTCAACGTCTAAGGAAAAATAGAGGCGAATGAGTTGCTCAGTTAGAGTACTCAAGGATCATTGGTAGTCTCATGTATCTAATGACATGTACTAGACCCGACTTAACATATGCAGTAAGCAGGCTAAGTAGATGCACTAGTAATCCAATGATCATTGGAAAGCTATCACACGGGTGCTAAGATACATAAGATACACGAGAGATTACGGATTACAATATACCCGTCATCCAACAGTGATCGAAGGATACAATGATGCGAACTGGATTTCGGATATAAAAGATCATAGATCGATAAGTGGATATGTGTTTACACTTGCGGGAGCAGCTATAGCTTGGAAGTCTTCCAAGCAAACGGTTATAGCTAGATCCACGATGGAATCCGAATTCGTCGCTTTAGATAAAAGCGGTGAAGAGGTGGAGTGGCTACGTCAATTTGTGGAAGATATTCCACGATGGCCAAAGCCGTTGACGGCGATTTGCATACATTATGACAATACATTAGCGCTTGTGAGAGCACAAAGCTCTATGTACAATGGCAGATCAAGGCACATTCGACGTAGGCACAACATAGTACGTCAACTAATCTCAACGGGTATTATCTCGGATTACAATGTGAAGTCAAAAGAGAATATTGCAGACCCGTTAACGAAAGGCTTAAGCAAAGATTTAGTTTATAAGACGTCAAGAGGAATGGGACTAAAGCCCATGGATGAAGGGAATATGAGGGAAACCTAACCTAGTTAACTGGAGATCCCAAGATCTAGGTTCAATAGGCAAACTTAATCATAAACCCAAAGGGAGTCACTGTGGGGGGTGCCCCAAAAGATTCATAAAGGGAGTTATATACTTCCTTGTCCATTCCAATCAGTGACATGAAGTAAGGCTAAGCATGTTGAGGTTAAGGATTTAGGGAAACCCAAATTAACCATGATGCTTTTAATGATTCGAGGAATCACCTATGTTAGAGAGAAGTGGGGTCGCTTCGAATGGATTTGTGGGGAGTCGCAAATCCTAGAGCTCTCGCAGATTCAGGAAAGTGTTCCATGACCATGAACGGACACAACCATGAGGAGATGACAAAACTAGGGAGAGTATTGTGTGAATGTATATTGTCGCCTACATAAATGGGGGATTGTTCAAAGACAACGCGTCTACAAGACCCTAGGAGGCTAAGTATGCTTCACAAACGAGGGTTCAAAGGTTACGCCTACCTATCTTGCAATACTTAACTGTTGAATTTGTGTCGTTGAAACTTGAAAGGGGAAAGATCGATTTCCATTCATGTGGGGGATTGTTGGAATTTTGTGACAATAGCATTTTCACAAATATAGGAAATGGGTATTTCCTAATTTTGGACGATAAATAAATATGATAAACTGAGGTTTATATAGATAATTATTTCCGGGTTTGTGTTCTATATTGGAAGAGCTTTGCAACGAACTAAACCACGTCCAAAACAGAGCTAGGATGAATGAGATATCGATGCTCAAAGTTTGGTGTTTGAAACATTAAATGCTGAAATAATGGGATAGTAGCACCTTGTCCCACATAGGAGGAGTGATGAAAATTAAATGGGTATTTAAGTGGGAACACTCCCTCCTTATTGTTTCATGGAAGCACACACTAAGTGTACTCACGAAGGGTGCGGAGCACCCTAACTCGCACTCACACTCCCTCACGCGCGCAGCGCGCGTGGCGTGGGCGATGGGCGCAATGTGGCGCTTTGATGGCGCACTTCGCACGCTCGCAACGCCGCGAGCCGCTTGAGAGCCGCCTTTGTATTTTTGACCGCGCGCGCGTAGCTCAGCAAAGGCTGCAAGGACCAGGTGGCGCAGACCCTAGATGGCAACGTGCAAGGTGCGCGCAGGTACACAGGTAGTGGCGCATGGTGCAGGCAGTCCAGGTTGTGCGCGCAGATGCCTGACGTGCGCGCGCGCAGCGCATCAAAGTGAACCAGTATGGCGCGACTGTGTGGTGTGACCAGATGGGTTCCCTGGTAACGTGGCGTGCGCGCGCAAGGGGGCTGATGCACAAGTAGGCTCGCGCAAGGATTGAGCCGTACTGGCGCACGTGCAATAGGACTGTGGAGCAAGGATGCTCGCGCAAGGGTTACGCACTAGTAAGCTCGCGCAGGGATGTGAGCCACACTGGCGCGTGCACCAGCAGGCTGGCGTATGGAGGCGCGCGCGCGACCTGCTACTTCCAGAGTTAATGACAGATTAGTTACACTTCAGCAGTTGAAACAGACGAGTCAAGGGTCTTGACCAGGAATGTAACTGACGAATTAAAGTGCATTAAAGACGTTTAATGCAATTTAATTCGTTGAGTTAACTCCTTTTGACTGTTTCAACTCAGATGCACTATAAATAGAGCATCACCTCAACCCCAGAGGACACACCGAATTACCAACGAATTCTCTATAATCTTCTTCCTCTTTCTTGCAGCAAGGTACATCTTCGGGTTGAAGTCATCTCCGGCAGTGCAACTGTTTCGCTGTTGTATCCTGGAAACAAACGAGTTCTCATGGGAGACTCGAAATTTGTTTTAAGGGACACGTGTCTAACACTATCCTCAGCCAAGAATCTTAATTTTGTTGAATTTTTGTTCTTGTATTTTCTTTATTTCAGTTGTAATCCGTACTGTAATTTACTGCTTTCTTTATTTTTCTGTTTGTGTAATTCAGTTAAATTAATTTTTTTATTTATTTTATGCGAACGGTTCCTACAGAAAATCCCCCAAATATTGGGCCATGTCCTTCCTAACCTTCTTCATTGCCACCTTAGAAACCAACCTACGCCATATGCCCCCACAGCAATGGGCCTGATACCATTATCAAGTTTCAATAAGGGGGTGAGGGGGGCTGAGGCCACAAACTCGGCCAAAACCTTATTATAAATGAAAAATAAATGAAAATTGTGGTGATAATGTAAAAAAAGGAAAGGATGAGAAAAGAATGAACGAATTGTTTAAAAAAATGTTGGGTGAAGGATGAATGTGTTGTTGATGTGTGAGATGAACGTAGTACAGTTTATGAACAACCATGCATTACAAATGGCTCTGAGGATATATGATTTAATACAAGACGTACGTAATTTATCATATTAATATATTTAATATACACATCACTATTGTGTGTACTTATACATGTTCTTGGCACTTTTATCATTTATAATGAATAGATCGATGGTGTAAATAACAATCTAATAACGTACAAATCAAATCCTTTTGATGTTACATATATATATACTAGTGGGAGACCCACGCGTTGCGACGGAGTCAAAATAAAAAAGCATCTTTTGGCCATCTTTAAAGAACATGAGTAAAAAAAGATCTAAATATAAGAATCATCAAAGTGGAAATTTTTTTATAGTGTTGTTATATTATGTGCCAATTGTACAAAATATTTTTGCACCCAACCCAATCTGACCACCTTAACACTCCTTTATGTATAGGAATCTTTATTGTTAAATAATAAAACCAAATTAATTGTGGATCGGGTCAGAAAGTGAAGAAACAAGGTCTTCTCTGGATTGCAATCGCCTGCTTTGCAGCCGCATCTGACTTCTGCGAGGACCAGGGTAGAATGCACCGTCGAACGCCATAAGTGATGCTGCTACCACCTCTGCTAGACAATGCATACAATGCTGACTCAACAATCTGTATATCACTGCCAAATGGCCTCTTTTATGCATGTGCCACCGGACAAAGTGGCATCTTCATTCTTCCCAAGGTACATGTAATTTGTACCCTAACCAAAGTATATTCAACTATAGTCTGTATACAACAGGGCCTGGCAACACCTTAAGAAAACAATTTACAAACACCTTAACATGCGTGTTGCAGCATTCGTTTTATATTGTATAAATGACTTTTTTTTAATCCGATCCCCTATCACAAAAAAAAAATATAGGGGTTATTAATGTAAAAGATTACTCTCTTGAGGACTTATTCTAGTTGCAGCAAAGAAAAGAACCAAACTAACCAGGTGCATTCCATTACCCGAACCAACCATCTCTAGAAAAGAAGCAAACTAACCAGGTGCATTCCATGAAGATTTTCTATTGTTAGGCTTTTGATGACTGAATACCAGCCCAACAGATTTGTAAAGAACAATTTGCAACTCAAATGTATGAGTAACCAGACCTGTTTAACCCGAAAGCTGAGATGTATATGTTCTAATAACAATCTGAAAGCCGTTCAAGCTCACAATGTGAAAACACCTAAACAGAGATGTGTGTTTTTTAATAAAAATTACAGAAACGTAAAGATCAAGAAATAAGCAGAGTTATCCAACTTGAAGGTTAAATTTAATTTAAAATTTACACAATTTGAGTTGAAATTTTCATATATATGGAATTACCCATTACACTAAAATACTGATGGTGATTCAAATTAAGGTATTGTTTTTATATAAAAGACTCATCTTTGACTTAATTAGTCAAACTAACTAACTTTAATATCATTATATATACTAACATCAATAATTCTAACCAAGACTACATTTAAAATAAAACAAAACTCACAAAAGGAGTTCAACAAGCCGTCTGCAAACACCAGCCTCAATGACAGCTAAAATCGTCATTTGTACCATAGTCCACAAGCATCACTCAACACCTCTTCGTTATTTGAATGAACAAGACAATCAGGGGCAGGTAATGCTGGTTTTGTCTGCAAATTAAAAGAGAATGTTTTTTTTTTTTTAATTTGACTTGCCATAGACAAAAAAAAAAAAACAAAATTACCCATAAAAAACGAACATAATCATTAGAGAAGAACAAACAAAAACTGAAAGTCGATTTCATCTTAACTCACCAAATCAATGGATAATTTTCCAACAAGGGTGGATCATCAACACTTTTTTTGTCCACCCATATCTCTTTGACTTACATGGAAACCTAAATAAGATTATAATAAGTATATTAATATAATATTAACCATAACAACAACAACTGAAAAATACAATTCAAAACCAAAAAAAAACATGAAACTGAAACCATTAAAGCCTAATTTGTGCATACCTTGTGAGACCAGCGGGGAGCAGCAGCGCCGGTGGCCCGCGAAACAACGGTAAATCTACATTTCTCTCAATTTTCATACTCAAGGCTAATAATTGCAACTCCAAACAACTATTATTGGTTTAATAGTGCATCAACCCCCCCCCCCCCCACCCCACCCCGTTAAAACTGTGTGTTATCTTTATACTAACACAACACAGCCTGCATATTCAATTATCATAAATTACCAAACATTATCCTAAATTAAACCCTAAATTCCAAAATCCCATTAATTATTTCAACAAAACTCAAAACAAATAACTGAAAATTGAGATTCTACTAGTTGCTTCATAGCTACCACCATTAGGGTTTTCTTCCGAGATCAAATTTTTTACCAAACCCTACATATTAATTTTGATAAATTTATGTGACATCCCGATTTCCACGTGTACCCGGTGACGTAGTTGATAACATCATAACCAAAAAAACACATGCACAGCGGAAGTCTTGGATTTAAATTACTATTACAAACCGAGTGTCCAAAGTTCAAAAATAAATTACAAGGCTTGTAATGAAAAGATCCACAGGCGGATCGAAATAAATATGTACAAAGTATTTGTTCAACAGACTTTAAGCAACCTAGAAACTTGCAAATCCTCTATTGTCACTATAGCGCAGCTCCCGATCTATTGCGTGTTGCCACCTGTAACTTGGTCTTTTGAAAATACGTCAGTTTTTACTGGTACATACTAATAACCGACTCATTTTGTAAATATTTATTTAAAATGATTTTTGGGTGCACTTGGCACATTTTATAAATAACTTGGGATAGTTCAAAATGACCTTGTTTACAGTTTTACATGTTTGTCAATACATATGGGGTCCGGTGCAGAAACCGAATAACCTGATTAACCGACACGCCACTTTAAATAATCCACCAATGGGATTCAATATTTTATTAGCATTAGCATCTGTCAGGTGTATGCCTACACCCGGCGCTTAAGGTCGTGGCCGTTAGTAACTTAAATGAGCCAAGGATATCCCAGACATGGTCGAATTAACTCCCAATGTTTAAGTTATCAATCAATACAGAATAAAACGGGTTATAAGGATTTAGTAAATCACAATCCGATAACATGATCCCATACCCGACCAAGCGGTATTATTATACCGTATCCCAAGCCCGTATAGGGAAAATAAGTTAAAAGTATTTACCTGAGCAAATTCTTCAAATAAGATAAGTAACTCAGCCGAATATTCAAAAAGTAAGCTTAGATGGCAATCTAACGGGAGGCTCTTAGTCTGGAAATGATGGCGTTTATAACCAATTAGAATGATAACGGGTCCTATCACTTTGTAGACTCGAACCGGGTAGCTTTAAGGATAATAACAGTACTAAATGCTGGATTAAGCGATGACTGGAATAGAATGTAGTTTAAACCCGACAAGCATGGAGACTTGTTTAATATGGGTAAATTACATTATGGATTTTGATAATAAAATGATAAGGTTAAACCCGTTTCGGTTAATTTACGTGAACTAGTCACGTAGGTTTAACCGTACGCATATAAGCGAAACTGGTAACCGGATGAGTCGTATACAAGTTCCATATGCCATTATATTTAAAACATGTTGTAATATCAGTAGGATATCAACATGTATGCCAGTTATGGTTTTAAAATCAAGTTACGCCTAAAAAGGGCGTTTTGGTCATTTTATGAGTTGTAAAAGAACTTATGAGCAAACTAATGTTATGGTCAAAATCTTACTGTAAAAATAGTTTATTTATGATGTTATATCAGTAGGATATCGAGTATGTGTGTGGTTTAGAGTTTAAGACCAAAAATATGCCCCGTAAAGGCATTTTGGTCATTTCACACATAGCTTGATAATTTACTTGGGAATCTGAGTTTAGTTAATGTACTTTATATAAAATAAGTTTTGAAATCAGTAGGTATCAAGTCTTGGTGTTTAGATATGGTTTTAAACCATACTATGCGCCTAAATGGCGATAAGGTCGCTAAATGACGATTTAATCGATGTTTAAGGAAAACTGATGTTATGATCAGGTTTATATGACCAAAATGTCACACCCTGACCCGCAGCGGATAAGAGTCGGGGCATAATTGGGTTATCACCAAAGCTCATGATGTTTACTAAAATGTTTCATATTTATTAAATTCAAATTACAACTTAAATATCCAAATCAAAATTCATACAATTACAAGGAAATGAAACTATGTAAATAATCCAAGCTTAAACTGATTTATTCTTCTAGGCCTTCCTATGTGTTTCTTGCCTCAGCTGGATCACCTGTATCATGTGTAAAACGGGGGATATTTTGGGTCAACAAAAGTTGGCGAGTGAACCTTGATAAAACTTTGTTATTAATTTCTTGTTTTATTTGATATGGAAAATTTGTGCAATAATCACATGTGAGCAACCATATATAAGTAAACAAACACAAACCACTTTTAATGAGTATATGATATGAATGATGATGAATGTGAGATCAAGGCTCAATCAAACGGAGCCGATCTTATGAGGGACCTGATGCTCAACCCGTTTCCCACGGGGAACTAATGGGCCTAATGAAATGCGTGCACTGAAAATGATAAATCCAAACTACATATAATCCACACAACAATTGATACACATTTGATACACATTTGATCACGGATATGATGGATGCACAAGTGTTTAAATATAATAAAGAATTTAACGACACATGATACACCCCAAAACATGATTAAAACGGGGAATTGGTAGAGATTCACTCACATTGGGTGCGTTCTTTGTTGACGTTGGATGCACACGAATTTTAAAATTTGATCGACGAGGAAAAACTAACCTAAAATAATAACGAAATGATTCGGTAAATAAATGGGTTTTATTTTGAGATTAATACTTTTAATTCATACTCTTAATGGGATTTTTAGATTTATTTTTGTGAGTTTAAGGAAGTTTTCTAACTTTAAAATCTTATTTTTAAGTATTTTTAAATGATTTTCTGATTAAATAAATAAATAAAAAGAAATAAAAACATTGATTTTTTTTGACCCCGTTGACCGTTGACCGGTCGGACTGTGTGTTTATTAGCGCTGAGTGAGGTTCGAACTCGGGACCTCTGTATACGTGCACGCAGCTCTACCAACTGAGCTACGTGTCTAACCCGAAATATTCTCTGTTTTAATTATATTTATATACTAAATAATTTTTAACTTATTCGGTTTTTTATTAAAAACGATTTATACGGCCGAACCGGTTGCAGGGACCCGGAGTCGAACTCGGGTCCTTCGGTTCGAGTGCGCACAGCCCAACCAGTTGGGCTATGTGTTAAATCTGTTTAACTTATGGATTATACTACTCTTATAAACATTCTGTGACGTGATCTGATTAAGTTTTAAAAATGTTGGTTTTATTTCCGAAAGTCGGTACGTGTGCGATTCGAACTCGGGACGTGTGTATTGTTTGTGCACACAGTCCACCGCTGGACTGTGTGTCTAACCCGTTTGAATATCTGATTTTAATTATACTTATACTTATTTGTGACTTCATCTTCTTCGTTTAAGAATACAGAACAGTGAAATCCGACTGTTCTTGTTTAATCGTTCACGACCTAAACTTGATTGAAATGAACAGAGAAGTTAAATGATATGGTATACCAGAACAGCGGGTTTGCTTCGGTTTTCCGGCAATTGTCGTCGGCTCTGATTTGCGATGTCCGGCTGTATGAACTGTTTAACAGTTTTGATTATTGGTTTGAACGATTTAAAACATAAATTAAGAGATAGCAGAGAAGTTTAGACATTTATACCAACTGATGAATGAATACGGTTTTCTGACGATCGATTCGGCGAAGTTCCGGCGAAATTGAAGTTTCCGGCGACGTGCTCTGGAAGGATTAAAGCTTCGAAAGAGAGTGCGATTCTGGGCGAAAAGGTTACCAGAGGTTTGGGTGGGTATTTATAAGGAGGAACAGGGTGTATTTGGTTCGAATTTGGGTCTTGATTCGTGGTCAAAGTTTTCCGACGGTTATGACTGAAATTGAGGGTTAGACATCGGTTAGAACCGATGTCGAAATTAGTTCACGCGTTTCAGTCAAAGGAAACGGTCATAATTCGCGATAATCTCGGCTTTTCCGGCGACTGCGAATTTGGGCGCGCTGATTACCGGTTTGACTTTCAGTTTCATTATAAGTGTTATTTGTTTTAATGTTTATCACAAAGACAGTGTGTGGCGGAGCGGTGTGTTGTGTGTTTTGGCTTGTGGGTGACCCGGGTTCGAAACCCGGCGTCCACATTTATTTTTTTATTCCTTATTTATTAGTAATTTTAAATTATGGTTTTTAAATTCTAATATATTTATTAATTATGTATCGTTTAAAATTATTAACAACTATAAATACGCAACGAAAATTATAACTGGATATTTGATTGATAAACGAAGCGGGTTTTGAAACCCGTTTTTTTACGGATGTTACAGTATCCCCTACTTTTAGAAATTTCGTCCCGAAATTTAAGTAGTAGTGGTAACAGGAAAAAGATACGGGTATTTTTCGCGCATTGAGTCTTCACATTCCCAAGTAATCGGGTCCTCGTTTTGACTCCCAACGTACTCTGACAATTGGAATACGACTTCGTTTTAAACGCTTCTCTCCGAAGTCCATGATTTCTACTGGTCTTTCAATGAAGTGCATAGATTCATCGATCTGAATATCTTCTAGAGGAATATGGAGGTTTTCATTGGCGAGACACTTCTTCAAGTTTGATATGTGGAATGTGGGATGAATTCTGTTGAGCTCTTCTGGTAGGTCAAGTTTGTATGCTACAGGACCTACTCTTTTGAGTATCTTGAAAGGTCCTACGTAGCGTGGTGCTAGCTTGCCTTTCTGGCCAAAACGAACCACTCCCTTCCACGGTGATACTTTTAAAAGTACTTGATCACCAATGTCAAGCTCCAAGGGCTTTCGTCGTTTGTCTGCATAACTCTTTTGACGACTTTGAGCCGCTAGAAGATTGTTTCGAATTTGAATGACCTTGTCGGTTGTTTCTTGAATTAACTCTGGACCGGTGATTGTGATTCCCCAATTTCGTGCCAACATATTGGAGATCGGCACTTACGACCATATAAAGCTTCGAAAGGTGCCATGCCGATACTTGAATGATAGCTATTGTTGTACGAAAATTCAACTAATGGTAGTGAGCGTCCCAATTCCCTTTGAAGTCTATGACACATTCTCGAAGCATGTCTTCAAGAGTTTGAATGGTGCGTTCAGATTGTCCATCAGTTTGAGGATGAAAAGCGGTACTGAGGTCTAATCGTGTACCCAAGGCGGTTTGTATGGCTCGCCATGTTCGTAAAGTGAAACGACCATCACGGTCTGAAATGATGCTTAAAGGTACACCATGACGGCTTACGATCTCGCTGATGTAGATACGAGCTAACTTCTCGTTTTTGAAGTCCTCGCGAATCGGTATGAAGTGAGCTGATTTCGTAAGAAGATCGATGATTACCCATATGGTGTCATACCCACTGGAGGTGCGAGGTAACCCGGTAATGAAGTCCATGGTTATGTTTTCCCACTTCCATACAGGTATTTCGGGTTGGACTAGAAGTCCTGAAGGTCTTTGATGTTCCGCTTTTACTTTGGAACAGGTAAGGCACTTGGAAACAAAAACAGCGATATCCTTTTTCATGCCAGGCCACCAGTAGGTGTATCGTAGGTCTTGATACATCTTGTCGGCTCCTGGGTGTACAGAGTACCGTGTTTTGTGCGCCTCATTCATAAGGAAATCACGAAGGTTATCGCGATCGGGAATCCATATGCGATTTAAATAGTATAGAATACCGTCGGATTTGGTTTCGATTTTGAGTTCCGCTCCACATGACAGCTCATCGCGTACGTCGTTTTCTGTTACAGAAATATGTTGAGCTGCTCGGATTCGATCTTTGATGTCGGTTATGATTTACGAACAGAGAAGACGAATGGAGTTCGCATAACCTTTTCGACTGAGCGCATCGGCCACTACGTTTGCCTTGCCAGGATGATACCGAATTTCACAGTCGTAGTCGTTCAGAAGTTCGACCCATCTTCGTTGCCTCATATTCAACTCCTTTTGGTTGAAGATATGTTGGAGACTTTTGTGGTCAGTGTATATTTCACACTTGGTACCGTAGAGGTAATGTCTCCATATCTTGAGAGCGAACACAACGGCTCCAAGTTCCAGGTCGTGGGTGGTGTAATTCTTCTCATGAACTTTGAGTTGCCTAGAAGCATACGCTATCACTTTTCCTCTTTGCATTAATACACGGCCTAGCCCTTGCCCTGATGCGTCGCAATATACTACAAGTCATCGCAACCTTCAGGGAGTGTGAGGATAGGTGCGTCACAAAGTTTTTGCTTTAGAGTTTGGAAGGCTTCTTCTTGTTTAGGTCCCCATATGAAGGGTTTTCCTTTATGAGTCAAAGCCGTGAGTGGTACAGCAATACGGGAAAAATTGGCAATGAAGCGTCGATAGTAACCAGCCAAACAAAGAAATGATCTTACTTCGGTAGGGGTACGTGGCGCTTGCCATTCCCGCACTGCCTTGATTTTTGAAGGATCAACATGAATTCCCTTGTCGTTGACGACATGTCCAAGGAATTGTACTTCTCCTAACCAGAAATTCGCATTTTGAGAACTTAGCGTAGAGCTTTTCGGTCATTAAGAGTGTAAGGATGAGTCGAAGGTGTCGCTCATGATCGGATTTAGACTTGGAGTAGATAAGGATGTCATCGATGAAGATTATGACAAAACGGTCGAGGTAGGGTTTGCACACCCTATTCATTAGATCCATGAAGACAGCGGGGGCGTTGGTTAAACCGAATGGCATGACCATGAATTCGTAATGACCATAACGAGTCCGAAAGGCGGTCTTTGGGACGTCTTCTTCATGTACTCTAAGCTGATGATAACCAGAACGAAGGTCGATTTTTGAAAAGCTGGTGGCGCCTTGAAGTTGGTCTAGGAGGTCATCGATGCGAGGTAGTGGGTAGCGATTCTTAACCGTTACTTGTTGAGTTCTCTGTAGTCGATACACATGCGAAACGTTCCATCTTTCTTCTTCACAATAGAATAGGTGCACCCCAAGGCGAGGAGCTAGGACGTATGAATCCTTTGTCAGTCAGCTCTTGCAGTTGGCTGGCCAGCTCTTGCATTTCGGATGGGGCTAACCTATAAGGAGATTTTGTGACTGGTGTAGCGCCAGGTTCAAGATCGATGCGGAATTCGACTTCTCTCACAGGAGGGAGTCCTGAGATGTCGTCGGGAAAGACTTGTGGGAATTCTTTCACCACTGGTATATCTTCGAGTTTCTTCTCCTTGTTTCCCTTTTTGACGACGTGAGTTAGGAATGCAGCATAGTTCTTGCGGAGATATTTTCGGGCTTGAAGGCAGGACATTAATTTGAGTCCTTTCGAAGGGTTTCTCCAAAAATACGTAGGGTCTGACCGTCTGCAAGAGGAATGCGAATGAACTTTTCGGGGCATACTACTTTAGCGTGATGCTGGCTTAGCCAGTCCATACCGATTATAATATCGAAACTTCCCAACTTCATAGGAATGAGGTCAACTGGAAAATCGTGATCGTTTAGAGTGAGAGTACAATTTCGTATAATAGAATTTAATGAAACGGGCTTTCCGTCAGCAACTTCCACCGTTAGAGATTCCATGAGATTATCACGAGTTTGGTTGAGGATAGGTTCGAATTCTAAGGACACAAAACTCTTATCCGCGCCAGTATCGAATAACATGGATGCATAACTACCATTGATGAGAAACGTACCGTTAACCACGTTGTTGTCAGCCCTAGCTTGGTTGGCATTGATGTTGAAAGCTCTTCCTCTGGCAGGTGGAGGAGCTTGGTTGGCTTGGTTTACTGGGTTCGCTTGGGCTTGAGCATGGATGATGTTCACCAAGCGTGGACATGTGTTCTGAAATGGTTTGGGTCTCCACAGTTGTAACAAGCTCGTATGGGTTGCATCATGGGGTAGTTGGGTTGGTAGTAGGATTGGGCTATGTGTTGTGCAGGTGGTAGAAGTAAGGGTTGTTGGGCTTGACCCACTATCTGATGGTGGGTTTGGGTTGGGGGTTGATTGCGGTTTGTTCGTTGCAGAGTGCGACAAGTTTGAATGGTGTGACCCGCACGGCCACAGCTGGTGCAATGTTGGCAAGGAGTTTCGAGAGGGTGATGGTACTGACAACGGTTGCATTTTGGGTGTGGGCCGGTGTATGGCTTTTTAAATGGTGCAGTCGAAGGAGCAAATTGGGTGATTGGTGCAGCAGTGATAGGAGGGTTGGTTTGAGTGACAGCAAAATTCTTGCTGTTTTGTTTCCTCTTACCAGCAAACCTTGAGGAGGAGACCGAGTGGTTTGTAGTTGAGGTCTCTATGGGTGTTTTCTTCTTATCATCCTTAAATTTGCCGTTTCGGATACGATTTTCAGTGAGTTCGGTAGCTAGTTCCATTGCGGCTTCAAGTGTTGCAGGCGAAGTGCTTAGAACCGAGTCTTGAATTTTCGAGGGAAGACCTCGAATGTAGTGTTCAACCAAGCGGTACACGGGGGTGAACAGATTAGGGATCATCTGGTTTGGCTCGAGAAAGCTTTTGTTATAGGAAGTGTGATCTCCTTCCTTTTGTTTTAGTGCGTGGAATTCATCTTCCAACTTTTTGATTTCGGTTCTTTGACAGAAGCGTCTGGTCATGAGTTCCCTTAACTCTTCCCATGTTAAGGCCATGGCATCTTCAACTCCTCGTTTACCCTTTTCCCTGTTCCACCAGGTAAGGGCTACCCCAAACAGTCTTCCTGTTGCATAACGTACCTTGCGATCCTCGGGACAATCGCAATTGAGAAAAGTGTTCTCCATTTCTTTAAACCAGTGAAGGAGAGCAGTAACACCTTCGGTCCCTTCATACTTTGGGGGATCGCAAGATTTGAAGTGTTTGTAGGAGCACTTTTTGGAGGGAGGGTTGGCGACGCTCTGGTCTTCTTGATTGGGAGGGTTGATGGGATTTGCGGTGAGGGCTTGTTGAACTTGAATTACGATGTCAGGAAGCACTGCAGCCATTTGTTTAGCAATTTGTGTGGCCAAGCGTTCATTTGACCTTCCTGACTTTCTACCTCCACGTAGTTGCCTAGCCGACATCTACAGGAACATACATAGGAAGATTGTGAGTTTAAGAAGTTTCTAGGTGTCATGTGTCGTTAAAAGAATAAAAATAACATAACTAACAATAATGCATCTACATCCATAGGATGTCATGGGTTTGCTCATGTTTGGGCCTTCCAATGTCCCCCATACCATCGCCTGTGTAGTCATGTGGGCCCCCAGGACTTTTGGGCTTGGTAGGATTCACATTGGTGTTGGCAGATTAACACTCGCATCACCTGAATGAAAACCGTAAAATATGATTGCGAGATGTATGGTAGGAGGGTGTTCAGGTGTAGACACAATGATAACTCAAAGTGGGGTTAGCTCACACGACGTTTGGTATAGCTTGCTTTGGCCTAATGGGTCCTTCGTACTCTCATCGTTAGTCCCCAGGTAGGCAAACTGGTCCTTTATTTTGGATTTATACGAATGCCAAGCCTAGACAGGACGTTCCGACTACCGGTACTCGTACCCTTCCAGTTACTACATGCCCGTCATGAGAACTCACTTTGATGTGATTTGAAAACACAAAAATCATTGCAAAAATCATGGGAATTGTGAGGTGTGTGCTCTCATGGATATGATATGTTATGAGGATATGATTTATGATGAGCATTGTATAATAACATGTATTTGTGAGCATGCATGCATAACATTGGTGTAAAAATAACCATAAAGCATATAAACATCATGAATTTTGTATGTAACGCATAAGCAATTTAAAATTTTAATCAACTATAGTATAGGCTCTAAGGGTCTAATAACCTATCCTATATCCCTATAGTCATGGCTCTGATACCAATCTGTCACACCCCGACCCGCAGCGGAATAAGAGTTGGGGCATAATTGGGTTATCACCAAAGCTCATGATGTTTACTAAAATGTTTCATATTTATTAAATTCGAATTACAACTTAAATATCCAAATCAAAATTTCATACAATTACAAGGAAATGAAACTATGTAAATAATCCGAGCTTAAACTGATTTATTCTTCTAGGCCTTCCTATGTGTTTCTTGCCTCAGCTGGATCACCTGTATCATGTGTAAAACGGGGGATATTTTGGGTCAATAAAAGTTGGCGAGTGAATCTTGATAAAACATTGTTATTAATTTATTGTTTTATTTGATATGGAAAATTTGTGCAATAATCACATGTGAGCAAACATATATAAGTAAACAAACACAAACCACTTTGAATGAGTATATGATTTGAATGATGATGAATGTGAGATCAAGGCTCAATCAAACGGAGCCGATCTTATGAGGCACCTGATGCTCAACCCGTCTCCCACGGGGAACTGATGGGCCTAATGAAATGCGTGCACTGAAAATGATAAATCCAAACTACATATAATCCAGACAACAATTGATACACATTTGATACACGTTTGATCACGGATATGATGAATGCACAAGCGTTTAAATATAATAAAGAATTTAACGACACATGATACACCCCAAAACATGATTAAAACGGGGAATTGGTAGAGATTCACTCACATTGGGTGCGTTCTTTGATGACGTTGGATGCGCACGAATTTTAAAATTTGATCGACGAGGAAAAACTAACCTAAAATAATAACGAAATGATTCGGTAAATAAATGGGTTTTATTTTGAGATTAACACTTTTAATTCATACTCTTAATGGGATTTTTAGATTTATTTTTGTGAGTTTAAGGAAGTTTTCTAACTTTAAAAATCTTATTTTTAAGTATTTTTAAATGATTTTCTGATTAAATAAATAAATAAAAAGAAATAAAAACATTGATTTTTTTTTACCCCGTTGACCGTTGACCGGTCGGACTGTGTGTTTATTAGCGCTGAGTGAGGTTCGAACTCGGGACCTCTCGTATACGTGCACGCAGCTCTACCAACTGAGCTACGTGTCTAACCCGAAATATTCTCTGTTTTAATTATATTTATATACTAAATAATTTTTAACTTATTTGGTTTTTATTAAAAACGATTTATACGGCCGAACCGGTTGCAGGGACCCGGAGTCGAACTCGGGTCCTTCGGTTCGAGTGCGCACAGCCCAACCAGTTGGGCTGTGTGTTAAATCTGTTTAACTTATGGATTATATTACTCTTATAAACATTCTGTGACGTAATCTGATTAAGTTTTAAAAATGTTGGTTTTATTTCCGAAAGTCGGTACGTGTGCGATTCGAACTCGGGACGTGTGTATTGTTTGTGCACACAGTCCACCGCTGGACTGTGTGTCTAACCCGTTTGAATATCTGATTTTAATTATACTTATACTTATTTGTGACTTCATCTTCTTCGTTTAAGAATACAGAACAGTGAAATCCGACTGTTCTTGTTTAATCGTTCACGACCTAAACTTGATTGAAATGAACAGAGAAGTTAAATGATATGGTATACCAGAACAGCGGGTTTGCTTCGGTTTTCCGGCAATTGTCGTCGGCTCTGATTTGCGATGTCCGGCTGTATGAACTGTTTAACAGTTTTGATTATTGGTTTGAACGATTTAAAACATAAATTAAGAGATAGCAGAGAAGTTTAGACAGTTATACCGACTGATGAATGAATACGGTTTTCTGACGATCGATTCCGGCGAAGTTCCGGCGAAATTGAAGTTTCCGGCGACGTGCTCTGGAAGGATTAAAGCTTCGAAAGAGAGTGCGATTCTGGGCGAAAAGGTTACAAGAGGTTTGGGTGGGTATTTATAAGGAGGAACAGGGTGTATTTGGTTCGAATTTGGGTCTTGATTCGTGGTCAAAGTTTTCCGACGGTTATGACTGAAATTGAGGGTTAGACATCGGTTATAACCGATGTCGAAATTAGTTCACGCGTTTCAGTCAAAGGAAACGGTCATAATTCGCGATAATCTCGGCTTTTCCGGCGACTGCGAATTTGGGCGCGCTGATTACCGGTTTGACTTTCAGTTTCATTATAAGTGTTATTTGTTTTAATGTTTATCACAAAGACAGTGTGTGGCGGAGCGGTGTGTTGTGTGTTTTGGCTTGTGGGTGACCCGGGTTCGAAACCCGGCGTACACATTTATTTTTTTATTCCTTATTTATTAGTAATTTTAAATTATGGTTTTTAAATTCTAATATTTATTAATTATGTTTCGTTTAAAATTAATAACAACTATAAGTACGCAACGAAAATTATAACTGGATATTTGATTGATAAACGAAGCAGGTTTTGAAAACCCGTTTTTCGAAGGATGTTACAGTAAGTTATTTAATATATTATAACAGTAGGTAAAAGATTTGGTTATGAAAAGTATCTTTAAGATCATTTTATGCACCATAAGGGTAATACCGTCATTCATCGGCCTTATACAAGGATTTGTGCGTAATTCAGTTTATAATATGATTTAACATCCCAGGTAGTCTTACTTATGATATTACATCAGTGAGTAAAGAGTTTTGGTGTCAAATTTGTGTTTAAATCATTTTATGTGTTGAAAAGGCATTTTAGTCCTTTAAAAGCATGATTTGCGAAAATTAAACAAAACTCAGGTTATGACCAGATTATTGACATCAAAATAAGTTAGTCATGTTTATATATCAGTACACAATTCATTTGTATGCTCGTTTATATTTAAAACCTTGTTTTTAAGTAAAAGGGCATTTTAGTCAAAATTCGGCATATTATACGGAAGCTTGCATAAACACTCAACCATGTCATATAACTCCAGAGGGTTATAGTACAATGTATCATGGTCACAAGGCAACCTAATTTCAGTAGCTAAGGTTGCTAAATCGGGTCGGAACTGAAAGTCAAAGTAGAAGTCAAACTTCACGACTTTCGGTTGCGAACCGACTTTAAACCTAGAATTGACGAGCCGAACATGTTTACACATGTTCTAATAATTATTAGCAAGTTTTTTAAGTGTTAAAACATATTTTATAACACCTACATTATCATATATGAATTTATTTTCAAATCTGACCTATTTTGACTTTTTATTAATAATTTTGACCCGTCAATTGACCAAGCAAACATGGTAATTAGGAGGTGCCCTTTTTAGGGATTAACACCTACCTAATTACGATCATATAGCCATGTTCGTCTCGAACATTGGCTGGGCCGTAATGGTCTTAGCCTAAAATCAAAGCGTTTTTACATCAACGCTTTGACTTTGGCTTAAAGCCTAATAAAATAAAAAGAAGGGATTGGAACACTTACAAGTGAACCAAGGAAAATATTAGAACTCAGGAGAGGTCTCCTTAAGCCAGGAAACAACTCCAAGAGAGCAAGGGAGAAAGAAATGATGAGGTGCAAGGAATGAAGGGTGACGAACTCCCCTATTTATAGTTGAAGTGAATGATCTAGGATTGAGGCAAGTGTTATGGGAACACTAGAGATCATTCAGGTGTGTTAGGAGGTGTCCAAAACCGGAATTGAGTTAATGGTTTCGAGCTGAGTGAGTGCAGGTGGTTCGACTCCGGGTCCCTACAACCGGTTCGGCCATATAAATCGTTTTTAATAAAAGACCAAATAAGTTTAAAATTAATTAGTATATAAATATAATTAAAACAGAGAATATTTCGGGTTAGACACGTAGCTCAGTTGGTAGAGCTGCGTGCACGTATACGAGAGGTCCCGAGTTCGAACCTCACTCAGCGCATATAAATACACAGTCCGACCGGTCAACGGTCATAAAAGTCAAATTTTTTTATTTCTTTTTATTTATTTATTTAATTAGAAAATTATTTAGAAATACTTAAAAATAAGATTTTTAAAGTTAGAAAATTTCCTTAAACTCACAAAAATAAATCTAAAAATCCTATTAAGATTATGAATTAAAAGTATTAATCCCAAATAAAGTCCATTAATTTACCGAATCATTTCGTTATTATTTTAGGTTAGTTTTTCTCTCGTCGATCAAATCCTAAAATTCGTGCGCATCCAACGTCATCAAAGAACGCACCCAATGTGAGTGAATCTCTATCAATTCCCCGTTTTAATCATGTTTTGGGGTGTATCATGTGTCGTTTAATTCTTTATTATATTTAAACACTTGTGCATACGTCATATCAGTGATCAAATGTGTATCAAATATGTATCAATTGTTGTGTGGATTATATGTAGTTTGGAATTATCATTTTCAGTGCACGCATTTCATTAGGCCCATCAGTTCCCCGTGGGAGACGGGTTGAGCATCAGGTGCCTCATAAGATTGGCTCCGTTTGATTGAGCCTTGATCTCACATTCATCATCATTCATATCATATACTCATTCAAAGTGGTTTGTGTTTGTTTACTTATATATGTTTGCTCACATGTGATTATTGCACAAATTTTCCATATTAAATAAAACAAGAAATTAATAACAATGTTTTATCAAGGTTCACTCGCCAACTTTTGTTGACCCAAAATATCCCCCGTTTTACACATGATACAGGTGATCCAGCTGAGGCAAGAAACACATTGGAAGGCCTAGAAGAATAAACCAGTTTAAGCTTTGGATTAGTTACATAGTTTCATTTCCTTGTAATTGTATGAGTTTTGATTTGGATATTTAAGTTGTAATTTGAATTTAATAAATATGAAACATTTTAGTAAACATCATGAGCTTTGGTGATAACCCAATTATGCCCCGACACTTATTCCGCTGCGGGTCGGGGGGTGACAGATTGGTATCAGAGCCATGACTATAGGGATATATGATAGGTTATTAGACCCTTAGAGCCTATACTATAGTTGATTAAAATTTTAAATTGTTTATGCGTTACATACAAAATTCATAATGTTTATATGCTTTATGTTTACACTCAATGTTATGCAAGCATGCTCACAAATACATGTTATTATACAATGCTCATCATAAATCATATCCTCATAACATATCATATCCATGAGAGCACACACATCACAATTCCCATGATTTTGCAATGATTTTTGTATTTCCAAATCACATCAAAGTGAGTTCTCATGACGGGCATGTAGTAACCGGAAGGGTACGAGTACCGGTAGTCGGAACGTCCTGTCTAGGCTTGGCATTCGTATAAATCCAAAATAAAGGACTAGTTTGCCTACCTAGGGACTAACGATGAGAGTACGAAGGACCTATTAGGCCAAAGCATGCTATACCAAACGTCGTGTGAGCTAACCCCACTTTGAGTTGTCATTGTGTCTACACCTGGACACCCTCCTACCATACATCTCGCAATCATATTTTACGGTTTTCATTCGGGTGATGCGAGTGTTAATCCGCCAACACCAATGTGAATCCTACCAAGCCCAATAGTCATGGGGCCCCACATGACTACATAGGCGATGGTATGGGGGACATTGGAGGTCCAAACATGAGCAAACCCAAGACATCCTATGGATGTAGTTGCATTATTGTTAGTTATATTATTTTTATCCTTTTAACGACACATGACACCTAGAAACTTCTTCAACTCACAATCTTCCTATGTATGTTCCTGTAGATGTCGGCTAGGCAACTACGTGGAGGTAGAAAGCCAGGAAGATCCAATGAACGCTTGGCCACACAAATTGCTAAACAAATGGCTGCAGTGCTTCCTGACATCGTAATTCAAGTTCAATAAGCTCTCACCGCAAATCCCATCAACCCTTCCAATCATGAAGACCGGAGCGTCGCCAACCCTCCCTCCAAAAAGTGCTCCTACAAACACTTCAAATCTTGCGATCCCCCAAAGTATGAAGGGACCGAAGGTGTTACTGCTCTCCTTCACTGGTTTGAAGAAATGGAGAACACTTTCCTCAATTGCGATTGTCCCGAGGATCGCAAGGTACGTTATGCAACAGGAAGACTGTTTGGGGTAGCCCTTAATTGGTGGAACACGGAAAAGGGAAAACGAGGAGTTGAAGATGCCATGGCCTTAACATGGGAAGAGTTAAGGGAACTCATGACCAGACGCTTCTGTCCAAGAACCGAAATCAAAAAGTTGGAAGATGAATTCCACGCGTGAAAACAAAAGGAAGGAGATCACACTTCCTATAACAAAAGATTTCTCGAACTAAACCAGATGATCCCTAATTTGTTCACCCCCGTGTACCGCTTGGTTGAACACTACATTCGAGGTCTTCCCTCGAAAATTCAAGACTCGGTTCTAAGCACTTTGCCTGTAACACTTGAAGCCGCAATGGAACTAGCTACCGAACTCACTGAGAATCGCATCCGAAATGGCAAATTTAAAGATGATAAGAAGAAAACACCCATAGAGACCTCAACTACAAACCACTCAGTC
This sequence comes from Scalesia atractyloides, assembly GCA_947069175.1. Taxonomy (NCBI): domain Eukaryota; kingdom Viridiplantae; phylum Streptophyta; class Magnoliopsida; order Asterales; family Asteraceae; genus Scalesia; species Scalesia atractyloides. Next base: position 8,877,362 of record CAMTDV010000016.1, on the reverse strand, counting down.
TCCTCCTCAAGGTTTGCTGGTAATAGGAAACGAAACAACAAAAATTTTGCTGTCACTCAAACCAACCCTCCTATCACCGCTGCACCAATCACCCAAATTGCTCCCTCAGCTGTGCCATTTATAAAGCCATACACCGGCCCAGACCTAAAATGCAACCGTTGTCAATACCATCACCCTCTCGAAACTCTTTGCCAACATTGCACCAGCTGTGGCCGTGCGGGTCACACCATTCAAACTTGTCGCACACTTCAACGAATGAACCGCAATCAACCCCTAACCCAAACCCACCATCAGATAGTGGGTCAAGCCCAACAACCCTCACTTCTACCATCTGCACAACACATAGCCCAATCCTACTACCAACACAACTACCCCATGATGCAACCCATGCGAGCTTGTTACAACTGTGGAGACCCAAACCACTTCAGGAACACTTGTCCACGCTTTGTGAACATCATCCATGCCCAAGCTCAAGCGAACCCAGTAAACCAAGCCAACCAAGCTCCTCCACCTGCCAGAGGAAGAGCTTTCAACATCAATGCCAACCAGGCTAGGGCTGACAACAACATGGTTAACGGTACGTTTCTCATAAATGGTAGCTATGCATCCATGTTATTCGATACTGGCGCAGATAAGAGTTTTGTGTCCTTAGAATTCGAACCTATCCTCAACCAAACTCGTGATAATCTCATGGAATCTCTAACGGTGGAAGTTGCTGACGGAAAGGCCGTTTCATTATATTATATTATACGCAATTGTACCCTCACTCTAAACGATCACGATTTTCCAGTTGACCTCATTCCTATGAAGTTGGGAAGTTTCGATGTTATAATCGGTATGGGTTGGCTCAGCCAGCATCACGCTGAAGTAGTATGCCGCGAAAAGTTCATTCGCATTCCTCTTGCAGACGGTCAGACCCTACGTATTTTTGGAGAAACCCCTTCGAAAGGACTCAAAATAATGTCCTGCCTTCAAGCCCGAAAATATCTCCGCAAGAACTATGTCGCATTCCTAACTCACGTCGTCAAAAAGGGAAACAAGGAGAAGAAACTCGAAGATATACCAGTTGTGAAAGAATTTCCACAAGTCTTTCCCGACGACATTTCAGGACTCCCACCAGTGAGAGAAGTTGAATTCCGCATCGATCTTGTACCTTGCGCTACACCAGTCGCAAAATCTCCTTATAGGTTAGCCCCATCCGAAATGCAAGAGCTGGCCAGTCAACTGCAAGAGCTGACTGACAAAGGATTCATACGTCCTAGCTCCTCGCCTTGGGGTGCACCTGTTCTTTTTGTGAAGAAGAAAGATGGAACGTTTCGCATGTGTATCGACTACAGAGAACTCAACAAGCTAACGGTTAAAAATCGCTATCCACTACCTCGCATCGATGACCTCCTAGACCAACTTCAAGGCGCCACCTGCTTTTCAAAAATTGACCTTCGTTCTGGTTATCATCAGCTCAGAGTACATGAAGAAGACGTCCTAAAGACCGCCTTTCGTACTCGTTATGGTCATTACGAATTCATGGTCATGCCATTCGGTTTAACCAACGCCCCCGCTGTCTTCATGGATCTAATGAATAGGGTATGCAAACCCTACCTCGACCATTTTGTCATAGTCTTCATCGACGACATCCTTATCTACTCCAAGTCTAAATCCGATCATGAACGACACCTTCGACTCATCCTTACACTCTTAAGGACTGAAAAGCTCTACGCTAAATTCTCAAAATGCGAATTCTGGTTAGGAGAAGTACAATTCCTTGGACATGTCGTCAATGACAAGGGAATACATGTCGATCCTTTAAAAATCAAGGCAGTGCAAGAATGGCAAGCGCCACGTACCCCTACCGAAGTAAGGTCTTTTCTCGGTTTGCCTGGTTACTATCGCCGCTTCATTGCCAATTTTTCCCGTATTGCTGTACCACTCACGGCTTTGACTCATAAAGGAAAACCCTTCATATGGGGACCTAAACAAGAAGAAGCATTCCAAACTCTAAAGCAAAAACTTTGTGACGCACCTATCCTCACACTCCCTGAAGGTTGCGATGACTTTGTAGTATATTGCGACGCATCAGGGCAAGGGCTAGGCTGTGTATTAATGTAAAGAGGAAAAGTGATAGCCTATGCTTCTAGGCAACTCAAAGTTCATGAGAAAAGTTACACCACCCACGACCTGGAACTTGGAGCCGTTGTGTTCGCTCTCAAGATATGGAGACATTACCTCTATGGTACCAAGTGTGAAATATACACTGACCACAAAAGTCTCCAACATATCTTCAACCAAAAGGAGTTGAATATGAGGCAACGAAGATGGGTCGAACTTCTCAACGACTACGACTGTGAAATTCGGTATCATCCTTGCAAGGCAAACGTGGTGGCTGATGCACTCAGTCGAAAAGGTTATGCGAACTCCATTCGTCTTCTCTGTTCGCAAATCATAACCGACATCAAAGAACGAATCCGAGCAGCTCAACATGTTTCTGTACAGAAAATGACGTACGCGATGAGCTGTCATGTGGAGCTGAACTCAAAATCGAAACCAAATCCGACGGTATTCTATACTATTTAAATCGCATATGGATTCCCGATCGCGATTACCTTCGTGATTTCCTCATGAATGAGGCGCACAAAACACGGTACTCTGTACACCCAGGAGCCGACAAGATGTATCAAGACCTACGATGTAACATCCGTAAAAAACCGGGTTAACCAAACCCGCTTCGTTTATTAACCGAACATACAGTTAAAAATTTCGTTGCGTATTTAATGCTCAAATTAATTTTAACGATACATAATTAATAAATATATTAGAATATAAAATTTATAATTGAAAATTTATTAAAAATAATGAAATAAAAATATTATGCTGATGCCGGGTTTCGAACCCGGGTCAGCCGGGTAAAGCTTCAAAGTCTTAACTCACACACATCCAACCACTCCGCCACTTGTGTTATTTGATAACATATTGAAACGATTAATAGATATAACAAAACTAGAAAATCAAACCCAGTCAACAGCGCGCCCAAATCCGCAGACGCCGGAAAATCCGACGATTTCGTCAATTATCGTCGGTTACTTTTGACTTAACGTGCGTATTAACGTCACCATCGGTTATAACCGATGTCCAGTCCCGCGACATCAGTCATAACCGTCGGAGAACAATTGATCAATGAATCGAGACTAGAAACAGACCCAATTCAACTTGATTTTTCCTATAAATGCACACCCTAGCCTCTGATAATCTTTTCGCCCAAAATCGCACCGATTCTTGAATCAATTTCACTCGTCGGAATTCTCTGCAAGTCGCCGAAAAACTGAGACTTTCATCAACATGGTAAATACCTCGACTCCTTCTGTTTCTTCAATTGTTAGACCAATTCTAACATCACTCCATCACCCAGAATCAATCCCAGACGACGTTGCCGGATATTCTGTACTCGCCGGATAATCGCTGGAATTCCGAAATCACGCTATTAATCGGTATGAGCATCTAAACCTCCTGTTAATCATGGTTTATTAACTCAATTTCATATCTAATCAATCAAAACTGTTAAATGATCCGGACAGACGAAGTTCACAAAACAGAGCCGACGAATCCTTGCCGGAGTTCTGATAAAGACATCTGATTTGGTATATTCTTTCCCCAAACCCTCTCTGTCCATTACATTTAAATCGCTGATAATTTTCGTTAATCGAATTAAACATGAAACAGTTGAATAATCAATGTCTGTGTTTTGAACGAAGAAGATGAAGTCGGCCAAGTGTATAAGATTAATTAAAATCAATATTATGAACGGGTTAGACACACAGTCCAGCGGTGGACTGTGTGCAAATAATACACACACGTCGCGAGTTCGATTCCTATCACAAGCCTAACCTCAGAAATAAAAATGTTTTTTTTTAAACCGAACCGGGTTAACTCACAGTAAGATGTTAAGTATAATAAAAAACCGGAATATTTACTAGGTTAGACACACAGTCCAGCGATGGACTGTGTGCCAAACTAAACCACAGGTCCCGGGTTCGAGACCTGTGGAGATCGCCTGGTTGATACAATTAAATCCTTTTTAAATAAATGATTTTCGGATTAAGTTAAATAGTATATAAATATAATTAAAAACAGAAATATTTCGGGTTAGACACGTAGCTCAGTTGGTAAAGCTGCATGCACGCGTACGGGAGGTCACCGGTTCGAATCTCACTCAGTGCAACAATATAACCGACTGAACCGGTCAACGGTCAACAGTCATGGTCAACGGTCAAAGTCAAAAAGTCAACATTTTTTTATTATTTTTATTTATTTATTTAATTTAAAAATCAATTAAAAATACTTAAAAATAAACGTTTTTAAAGTTAGAAAATAGCCTTACACTCACAAAAATATATCCAAAAATCCTATTAAAATTGTTAATAAAATCCGCTTATTTATCGAACCGTATGTTAATATCTAGGTTAGTTTCTCTCGTGGTTAATTCCAAATTCGTGCGCATTCATCATCAATCCAAGAAACGCAACCACTGTGAGTGAATTCTTACAAATTCCCATTTTTATTCATGTTTTGGGGTGTATCATGTGTCACTTAAACTAATTCGCTTATTCAAACTCGTGCTATACCATATTATGATCTAAACTTAGAATGTAAATATTGTTTGTTATTATGTATTACATATTGTCAAGTTGTATGCAAACTATTTGTTAGGCCCATCAGTTCCTCGTGGGAGACGAGTCGAACACCGCGTGCCTTAAAACTCATTCATTAGGCCCATCAGTTCGTAGAACAACGCGTGCCTCAAAACTCATTCATTAGGCCCATCAGTTCCTCGTGGGAGACGAGTTGAACAACGCGTGCCTCAAAACAAGCTATTGTTATATGTGTGTGCAATATTTAATATTAAGTGTTTTGTGAATAAATTTACATTTTACATTAACTCATATGTGGTTATGCACTTTATTTTATAATCAATTCAATAAACTCGTTTAAATGTTTTTCATAGGATTCACTCGCCAACTTTTTGTTGATTAAAAAAAACATTTTTACACATGATACAGGTGGACAAGATGAAGCAAGGAAAACATAGAAAAAGTGCCTTAGAAGAAAAATAATGAAGGCTAGAAAGATGAATAGAACATGTTGTACTAGTATGATATGATTGTATGATTTCCTTTAAATTGTAATAATAAATATGAAACATTATAATAAATTTCATGAGCTTTGATGAAAACCCAATCATGCCCCGATCACCTTTTCCGCTGCGGGTCGGGTGTGACAGATTGGTATCAGAGCTTTTGACTATAGGGATATAGGATAGGTTATTAGACCCTTAGAGCCTATACTATAGTTGATTAGATTTTAATTGTTTATGTGGTTACATGCAAACTCATGATGTTTATTTCTTTCATATTTATTACATACACAAATGCATGCAAACACTTCCAATATTACATTTTGTGATACATAGTGAATTACACTTACAGTCAAACATACATACTTACATACATATTCATCATACATATTTCAATGTTCACATATTCAAATCATCTTCATACTTCCGTTATTCAAGATTTGGTCGCTTTTTCATTTTTCAAATCTCATCAAAGTGAGTTCTGCGACGGGCATGTAGTAACTGTAAGGGTACCAGTACCGGTAGTCGGAACGTCCTGTCTAGGTTGGCATTCGTATAAATCCAATATAATGGACCAGTTTGCCTACCTGGGGACTAACGATGAGAGTACGAAGGACCTATTAGGCCAAAGCATGCCACACCAAATGTCGTTCGAACTAACCCCACTTTGAGGTGTCACTGTGTCCACACCTGGATACATTCCGAATATCATACGTTACATACTTATTTCTCGATTTTCTCCGGGTTTTAGTGTACGTAACCAGGCTAACACATGCGAACCATATGAAAAACCCGGTAATCATGGGGGCCCACATGATTACGAAGGTGAAGTATGGCGGCATGCGAGGCCCAATTACGAGCAAAGCCCAAGACATCCTATGGATGTAGTAGATTTATTATTCTATATTTATTTTATGAATGTTCATTCCTAAATACGACACATGATCCCTAAAACATCCAACTCATACTCTTGATATGTATTCCTTGTAGATGTCTTCTAATTCCGTTCGTAGGAAGATGAGATCAGGAAAAGCCCACGAGCGCATGGCTGCCCAAATCGCTCAACAAATGACTGCCGTAATACCCAACATTGTAGTTCAAGTCCAGCAAGCCCTTACTGCCAATCCTGTCAATCAAGAAGATCAAAACATTGTCAATCCTCCCCCAAAAGCCACTAAATGCACCTTCAAGCATTTCAAATCCTGCGACCCTCCAAAGTACGAAGGGACTGAAGGTGTCACCGCACTCCTCCATTGGTTTGAAGAAATGGAAAACACTTTTCTAAATTGCGATTGCCCCGATGATCGCAAAGTGCGATATGCTACTGGTCGTTTACTTGGAATAGCACTTACATGGTGGAATATAGAGAAGGCCAAACGAGGTGTTGAAGATGCTATGACTTTTGGGAAGAGTTGAAGGAAATCATGACAAGACGGTTTTGCCCAAGAAGCGAAATCAAGAAATTGGAGGATGAGTTCTATTCTTTGAAACAAAAGGAAGGCGACCACACCACATACAACAAGAGATTCCTCGAATTAAATCAAATGGTTCCCAACTTGTTCACTCCTCTTTACCGTTTGATCGAGCACTACATTCGAGGTCTTCCTTCAAAAATTCAAGACTCTGTAATAAGTACCACACCTGCAACTTTGGAAGCAGCAATGGAGTTAGCTACAGAGCTCACCGAGAACCGCATACGGAATAAAGACTTCAAGGAGGAGAAGAAGAAGGATAAAGCATCAACTGAAACCTCAAACTCCACCCAAACCGAATCCCCTTCTCAACCCATTTCTAAGAGAAAACGAGATGGGCAACTTTTCGCTGTCACCCAACGCAATCAACCAGCCTCACAAGCCGTACCCCTCCAAGCTATCCCAATCACTCAAGTAGCACCCAACTCAACTTACCCAAATAAGAAACCTTACTTTGGACCCCACCCTCAATGCAACACCTGCTTTTATCACCATCCCTCTACTTTACCTTGTCGACTATGTGCGAATTGTGGACGCTATGGTCATTTGGGCAAGGTTTGCCACACCTTCTCAAAACCAAACCTCACCCCCTACTCAAAACATGATCCAAACATATCAACAACCCCAATACCCCATGTTCCCATATGTTCGAGCTTGTCTTAATTGTGGCGACCCTACTCACTTTAGAAACACGTGCCCTCGATTGGTTAACATCATAAACGCCCAAGCTCAAGCAAACCCAGTTAACCAAGCAAATCAAGAAAACCTAACCACCAGGCCACCAGCAAGAGGAAGAGTTTTCAACATCAACGCCAATCCTGTTGAAGATAATGACGTCCCAAACGAACCACCCAACTAGTCTCCTTCACCAAAAATCAAGATTCAACTCCAACCGCTTAGTTTTTATGTTTTTCTTTATGTTATCTCAATTTTCATGTATCTCAATTACAAATTGGAAATTTATCCAAGAATCATAATGCGAATTACTATTTCAGTTTTGTTTTATACTCATTGATTGAACATTCATATCATCATACCTCATGATGTATCTCAGTCTCATCATGTAAAGAATTTGAGCTGTGTCTCGCTTCTACATGGACTAACCTCTCCATCATAACAAACGAGAGAGGTACTGTCATCATTCAAACATGTATACTATCAGAATTAGGACTCAAGCTTTGGTTGTTGTGTTTGTTATGTTTTAGAGTCACATAGGACTAATCATAACTTACTGATAAAACCAATGAAAATTTGACAAGAATATGGTGGATACGCCGCTAGTACTTCTATATATAAGTATTCTTGTCAAAGGATCAGAGGCATTGTCAGGCGGTTATGAGAAGTTCCATGTAGGATTTAGTAATGTCATGGTTGAAGTTTGTTTTATACTCACTGATTTAGCATTCATATCATCTCATCATTTAAATAAATTGGATTGTGTTCTATTTCTACATAGACTAACCTCTCCATCATAACAAACGAGAGAGGTACTGTCACCATTCAAACATGTATACTATCAGAATTAGGACTCAGGCTTTGGTTGTTGTGTTTGTTTATGTTCTAGAGTCACATCATAGAACCAATCATGATTTACTGATAAAGCCAATGAAAATTTGACAAGAATATGGTGGATACGCCGCTGGTACTTCCTATATATAAGTATTCTTGTCAAAGGATCAGAGGCATTGTCAGGCGATTATGAGAAGTTTCATGTAGGTTTTAGTAGTAGAAGTTTTGTTTTAGGATATAACCTTATCTTTCCAAACATATCAAAACTCTTGCGCATGAAATCATACTTAGTGAATCAACTCTGTTTATCAATATTTTTATCGTAGGCATCAAAAATTGATTCCTGTAGCAGGGTACTCAACCTTACAAGGAACGTTACCGTCTCAAACAAAAATTTAAACTCTTACTCCCTTCTAAGTATGTAACTGTCAAATTAAAACGCCATCCTTTAGTGAAAAACATGCCACTCTTAATTTTCGGGACGAATTTTCTAAAAGTAGGGGATACTGTAACATCCGTAAAAAACCGGGTTAACTAAACCCGCTTCGCTTATTAACCGAACATCTAGTTAAAAATGCGTATTTAATGCTCAAATTAATTTTAAACGATACATAATTAATAAATATATTAGAATATAAAATTTATAATTGAAAATTTATTAAAAATAATGAAATAAAAATATTATGCTGATGCCGGGTTTCGAACCCGGGTCAGCCGGGTAAAGCTTCAAAGTCTTAACTCACACACATCCAACCACTCCGTCACTTGTGTTATTTGATAACATATTGAAACGATTAATAGATATAACAAAACTAGAAAATCAAACCCAGTCAACAGCGCGCCCAAATCCGCAGACGCCGGAAAATCTGACGATTTCGTCAATTATCGTCGGTTACTTTTGACTTAACGTGCGTATTAACGTCGCCATCGGTTATAACCGATGTCCAGTCCCGCGACATCAGTCATAACCGCCGGAGAACAATTGATCAATGAATCGAGACTAGAAACAGACCCAATTCAACTTGATTTTTCCTATAAATGCACACCCTAGCCTCTGATAATCTTTTCGCTCAAAATCGCACCGATTCTTGAATCAATTTCACTCGTCGGAATTCTCTGCAAGTCGCCGAAAAACGAGACTTTCATCAACACGGTAAATACCTCGACTCCTTCTGTTTCATTCAATTGTTAGACCAATTCTAACATCACTCCATCACCCAGAATCAATCCAGACGACTTTGCCGGATATTCTGTACTCGCCGGAAAATCGCTGGAATTTCCGAAATCACGCTATTAATCGGTATGAGCATCTAAACCTCCTGTTAATCATGGTTTATTAACTCAATTTCATATCTAATCAATCAAAACTGTTAAATGATCCGACAGACGAAGTTCACAAAACAGAGCCGACGAATCCTTGCCGGAGTTCTGAGAAAGACATCTGATTTGGTATATTCTTTCCCCAAACCCTCTCTGTCCATTACATTTCAATCGCTGATAATTTCGTTAATCGAATTAAACATGAAACAGTTGAATAATCAATGTCCGTGTTTTGAACGAAGAAGATGAAGTCGGCCAAGTGTATAAGATTAATTAAAATCAATATTATGAACGAGTTAGACACACAGTCCAGCTGTGGACTGTGTGCAAATAATACACACACGTCGCGAGTTCGATTCCTATCACAAGCCTAACCTCAGAAATAAAAATGTTTTTTTTTAAAACCGAACCGGGTTAACTCACAGTAAGATGTTAAGTATAATAAAAAACCGGAATATTTACCAGGTTAGACACACAGTCCAGCGGTGGACTGTGTGCCAAACTAAACCACAGGTCCCGGATTCAAGACCTGTGGAGATCGCCAGGTTGATACAATTAAATCCTTTTTAAATAAATGATTTTCGGATTAAGTTAAATAGTATATAAATATAATTAAAAACAGAAATATTTCGGGTTAGACACGTAGCTCAGTTGGTAGAGCTGCGTGCACGCGTACGGGAGGTCCCGGTTCGAATCTCACTCAGTGCAACAATATAACCGACCGAACCGGTCAACGGTCAATAGTCATGGTCAACGGTCAAAGTCAAAAAGTCAACATTTTTTTATTATTTTTATTTATTTATTTAATTTAAAAATCAATTAAAAATACTTAAAAATAAACGTTTTTAAAGTTAGAAAATAGCCTTAAACTCACAAAAATATATCCAAAAATCCTATTAAAATTGTTAATAAAATCCGCTTATTTATCGAATCGTTATGTTAATATCTAGGTTAGTTTCTCTCGTGGTTAATTCCAAATTCGTGCGCATTCATCATCAATCCAAGAAACGCAACCACTGTGAGTGAATTCTTACAAATTCCCCTTTTTATTCATGTTTTGGGGTGTATCATGTGTCACTTAAACTAATTCGCTTATTCAAACTCGTGCTATACCATATTATGATCTAAACTTAGAATGTAAATATTGTTTGTTATTATGTATTACATATTGTCAAGTTGTATGCAAACTATTTGTTAGGCCCATCAGTTCCTCGTGGGAGACGAGTTGAACAACGCGTGCCTTAAAACTCATTCATTAGGCCCATCAGTTCGTAGAACAACGCGTGCCTCAAAACTCATTCATTAGGCCCATTAGTTCCTCGTGGGAGACGAGTTGAACAACGCGTGCCTCAAAACATGCTATTGTTATATGTTGTGCAATATTTAATATTAAGTGTTTTGTGAATAAATTTACATTTTAGATTGACTCATATGTGGTTATGCACTTTATTTTATAATCAATTCAATAAACTCGTTTAAATGTTTTTCATAGGATTCACTCGCCAACTTTTGTTGATCCAAAAAAAACATTTTTACACATGATACAGGTGGACAAGATGAAGAAAGGGAAAAACTAGAAAAAGTGCCTTAGAAGAAAAATAATGAAGGCTAGAAAGATGAATAGAACATGTTGTACTGTATGATATGATTGTATGATTTCCTTTAAATTGTAATAATAAATATGAAACATTATAATAAATGTCATGAGCTTTGATGAAAACCCAATCATGCCCCGATCACCTTTTCCGCTGCGGGTCGGGGTGTGACATACGATACACCTACTGGTGGCCGGGCATGAAATAAGACATCGCTGTTTTTGTTTCCAAGTGCCTTACCTGTTCCAAAGTAAAAGCTGAACATCAAAGACCTTCAGGACTTCTAATCCAACCTGAAATACCTGTATGGAAGTGGGAAAACATAACCATGGACTTCATTACCGGGTTACCTCGCACCTCCAGTGGGTATGACACCATATGGGTAATCATTGATCGTCTTACAAAATCAGCTCACTTCATACCGATCTGCGAGGACTTCCAAAACGAGAAGTTAGCTCGTATCTACATCAGCGAGATCGTAAGCCGTCATGGTGTACCTTTAAGCATCATTTCAGACCGTGATGGTCGTTTCACTTCACGAACATGGCGAGCCGTACAAACCGCATTGGGTACACGATTAGACCTCAGTACCGCTTTTCATGCTCAAACTGATGGACAATATGAACGCACCATCCAAACTCTTGAAGACATGCTTCGAGCATGTGTCATAGACTTCAAAGGGAATTGGGACGCTCATCAACCATTAGTTGAATTTTTTGTACAACAATAGCTATCATTCAAGTATCGGCATGGCTCCTTTCGAAGCTTTATATGGTCGTAAGTGCCGATCTCCAGTATGTTGGCACGAAATTGGGGAATCACAAATCACCGGTCCAGAGTTAATTCAAGAAACAACCGACAAGGTCATTCAAATTCGAAACAATCTTCTAGCGGCTCAAAGTCGTCAAAAGAGTTATGCAGACAAACGACGAAAGCCCTTGGAGTTTGACATTGGGGATCAAGTACTTTTAAAAGTATCACCGTGGAAGGGAGTGGTTCATTTTGGCCAGAAGGGCAAGTTAGCACCACGTTAGTAGGACTTTCAAGATACTCGAACGAGTAGGTCCTGTAGCATACAAGCTTGACCTACCAGAAGAGCTCAACAGAATTCATCCCACATTCCACGTATCAAACTTGAAGAAGTGTCTCGCCGATGAAAACCTTCATATTCCTCTAGAAGACATTCAGATCGATGAATCTATGCACTTCATTGAAAGACCAGTAGAAATCATGGACTTCGGAGAGAAGCGTTTAAGACGAAGTCGTATTCCAATTGTCGGGTACGTTGGGAGTCGAAACTAGGACCTGAGTTTACTTGGGAACGTGAAGACTCAATGCACGAAAAAATACCCGCATCTTTTTCCTGCTACCACTACTTAAATTTCGGGACAAAATTTCTAAAAGTAGGGGATACTGTAACATTCGTCAAAAAACGGGTTTCCAAACTCGCTTCGTTTATCAATCAAATATCCAATTATAAGTTTCGTTGCGTATTTATGGTTGATATTAATTTTAAACGATACATAATTAATAAATATACTAGAATTTAAAAACCATAATTTATAATTAGTAATAAACAATTAATAAAAAAATAAATGTAGACGCGGGTTTCGAACCCGGGTCACCCACAAACCAAAATACACAACACACCGCTCCGCCACACGCTGTCTTTGTGATAAACACTAAAACAAATAACACATATAATGAAACTGAAAATCAAAACCAGACATCCGCGCGCTCAGAACGCGGAATCGCCGGAGTAAGACCAAAACTCCGCAAATGTGGCCTTTCCTTTTGACTAAAACGCGATAACCGGCTACGGCATCAATTATAACCGATGTTTAACCATCAATTTCGGTCATAACCGCCGGAAAACCTTTGACCGCGAATCAAGACCCAAAATCGGACCCAATTCATTCAGTTCTTCCCTATAAATACCCACTCAATCTTCCGGAAATCCTTTCGCTCAGAACCGCTCACTTTTTCGAAGCTTTAGCTCGTCGCCGGAGAATTTCAATTTCGCCGGAACTTCGCCGGAATCGATCGTCAGAAAACCGTATTCATTCATCAGTCGGTATAACTGTCTAAACTTCTCTGCTATCTCTTAATTTATGTTTTAATCGTTCAAATCAATAATCAAAACTGTTAAACAGTTCATACAGCCGGACATCACAAATCAGAGCCGACGACACTTGCCGGAAAACCGAAGCAAACCCGCTGTTCTGGTATACCATATCATTTAATTTCTCTGTCCATTTCAATCAAGTTTAGGTCGTAAACGATTAAACAAGAACAGTCAGAATTCACTGTTCTGTGTTCTTAAACGAAGAAGATGAAGTCGCAAATAAGTATAAGTGTAATTAAAATCAGATATTCAAACGGGTTAGACACACAGTCCAGCGGTGGACTGTGTGCACAAACAATACACACGTCCCGAGTTCGAATCGCACACATACCGACTTTCAGAAATAAAACCAACATTTTTAAAACTTAATCAGATCAGGTCACCGAATGTTAATAAGAGTAATATAATCCACAAGTTAAACAGATTAGACACACAGCCTAACTGGTTGGGCTGTGCGCACTCGAACCGAAGGACCCGAGTTCGACTCCGGGTCCCTGCAACCGGTTTGGCCATATAAATCGTTTTAATAAAAGACCAAATAAGTTTAAAATTAATTAGTATATAAATATAATTAAAAAAGAGAATATTTCGGGTTAGACACGTAGCTCAGTTGGTAGAGCTGCGTGCACGTATACGAGAGGTCCCGAGTTCGAACCTCACTCAGCGCATATAAATACACAGTCCGACCGGTCAACGGTCATATAAAGTCAAATTTTTTTATTTCTTTTTTTATTTATTTAATTAGAAAATTATTTAGAAATACTTAAAAATAAGATTTTTAAAGTTAGAAAATTTCCTTAAACTCACAAAAATAAATCTAAAAATCCTATTAAGATTATGAATTAAAAGTATTAATCCCAAATAAAGTCCATTAATTTACCGAATCATTTCGTTATTATTTTAGGTTAGTTTTTCCCTCGTCAGATCAAATCCTAAAATTCGTGCGCATCCAACGTCATCAAAGAACGCACCCAATGTGAGTGAATCTCTATCAATTCCCCGTTTTAATCATGTTTTGGGGTGTATCATGTGTCGTTTAATTCTTTATTATATTTAAACACTTGTGCATACGTCATATCAGTGATCAAATGTGTATCAAATATGTATCAATTGTTGTGTGGATTATATGTAGTTTGGAATTATCATTTTCAGTGCACGCATTTCATTAGGCCCATCAGTTCCCCGTGGGAGACGGGTTGAGCATCAGGTGCCTCATAAGATGGCTCCGTTTGATTGAGCCTTGATCTCACATTCATCATCATTCATATCATATACTCATTCAAAGTGGTTTGTGTTTGTTTACTTATATATGTTTGCTCACATGTGATTATTGCACAAATTTTCCATATTAAATAAAACAAGAAATTAATAACAATGTTTTATCAAGGTTCACTCGCCAACTTTTGTTGACCCAAAATATCCCCCGTTTTACACATGATACAGGTGATCCAGGCTGAGGCAAGAAACACATAGGAAGGCCTAGAAGAATAAACCAGTTTAATATTTGGATTAGTTACATAGTTTCATTTCCTTGTAATTGTATGAATTTTGATTTGGATATTTAAGTTGTAATTTGAATTTAATAAATATGAAACATTTTAGTAAACATCATGAGCTTTGGTGATAACCCAATTATGCCCCGACTCTTATTCCGCTGCGGGTCGGGGTGTACACACGTGTCGAAATTTTATAGGACGTAAAAACACAGGGTGTTACATCCTCAGCCCCTTAAAAGAAATCTCGACCTCGAGATTTATTCTAAAAGGTACGGGTACTTTTGTCGCATCGTGGACTCGACCTACCAGGTATACTCAGGGTCTCGACGGGCATCCCACTTGACCTTTACAATAGGCACGTGCTTTCTACAAAGCTTCTTAACCTGACGATCTTTGATTGCTATCAGTTTCTCGATGAAACGCAGTTTTTAGTCAATTTACACATCCTCGTGCGGCATTGCTAGCGACTCATCAGCTAGACATTTCTTTAAGATTGAAATGTGGAACACATCATGAATTCCACTTAGCTTTTCAGGTAACTTGAGCTTGTAAGCTACGGACCCGACTCGTTTGATAATCTCGAACGGTCCTATATATCTTGGGCTTAACTTGCCTTTTTTACCGAATCGCATGACGCCTTTCCAAGGAGAAACCTTTAATAACACTTTGTCCCCAATTTGGAACTGAAGAGGTTTGCGCCTCTTATCCGCGCAGCTCTTCTGCCTATCTCGGGCAGCTTTGAGACGGTCGCGGATTTGCAAGATTTTATCCGTCATTTCTAGGACTATCTCAGGTCCTGTTAGTTGGGCTTCCCAAACTTCCGCCCAACAGACGGGCGTTCGACACTTTCTCCCATACAAGGCCTCAAAAGGTGCATCCTTGATGCTTGTATGATAATTGTTGTTCTAGGAGAATTCAATCAACGGTAGGTGGTCATCCCAACTGCCCCCTAAGTCGATTACAAATGCACGCAACATGTCTTCCAAAGTTTGAATGGTACGTTCACTCTGTCCGTCAGTCTGTGGATGATAAGTGGTACTGAAGTTCAATCGAGTGCTAAGAGATTGTTGGAAGCTTTTCCAAAAATGAGAGGTGTATCTTGTATCGGATACAATAGACACCGGCACTCCATGCAGGGACACAATCTCTTCAACATACATCTTAGCCAAGTTGTCTGAACTAAACGTTTCTTTGATTGGCAGGAAATGTGCTGACTTAGTCAGCCTATCCACGATGACCCAAATCATGTCATTTCCACGTTTGGTCTTAGGTAACTTGGTAATCAAATCCATAGTTACCATTTCCCATTTCCAAGTGGGAATCTCTAGCTATTGTAGAAGTCTTGATGGTTTCTGATGTTCAGCTTTAACTTGCGAACACGTCAAGCATTTAGCTACATAGGTGGCTATGGATTTCTTCAAACCCATCCACCAATAATTAGATTTTAAGTCCTGGTACATCTTATCACCTCCCGGGTGAATAGAGTACTTAGTGTTATGCGCTTCCTGGAGGATCAAATCTCTAAGTCCCCCAAATATTGGAACCCAAATTCATCCATTGAATCTGAGGATTCCATCATTTCCAGGTATTAACTGTTCGACAGTTCCACCTAATTCCTCATTGGCAATATTAGCCTCCATCAGGGCTTGCTTCTGCGCATCAAGTAGCTTTTCGTTCAAACTGTTTCTGACTTCAATGCTTTTGGCGTTAATCCTTAAAGGTTTGATCCTTTCTTTGCGATTAAGCGCATCGGCGACTACATTTGCCTTGCCGGTATGGTATCGGATTTCACAATCATAATCATTAAGGGTTTCCATCCAACGACGTTGTCGCATATTCAAATCTTTTTGATTGAACAAATGTTGGAGGCACCCAACTCCAAATCATGGGTGGTGTAGTTGTTTTCATGCACTTTGAGTTGTCGTGATGCGTAGGCAATCACTTTGCCTCTTTGCATATGCAGACATCCCATACGAGTGTGTGATGCATCACAATAAACGATAAACTCCTCAATGCCTTCTAGCAAGGTTAAAACTGGAGCATTACTCAGCTTTTGCTTCAAGGTCTCGAAGATTCCTGCTGCTTTGGACCCTAGTCGAATTTGATATTCTTGCGGGTCAAAGCAGTCAGGGGAGTGGCTAACCTCGAGAAATTCTCAATGAATCTTCTGTAGTAACCAGCCAGTCCTAGGAAACTGCGTACTTCCGAAGGTGTTTTCGGTGCTTCCTAATTCATTATCGCTTCAAACTTGGCGGGATCTGTCACACCCCGACCCGCAGCGGAATAAGAGTCGAGGCATAATTGGGTTATCACCAAAGCTCATGATGTTTATTAATATGTTTCATATTTATTAAATTCAAAATTACATCTTCAATATTCCAAACAAGTTCATACAATTACAAAGAAAAAGTAACTAAATAAACAATCCAAAGCCTAAACCGATTTATTCTTCTAAGTCGTCCTATATGTTTCTTGCTGCAACTGGATCACCTGTATCATGTGTAAAATGGGGGTTTTTGGGTCAACATAAGTTGGCGAGTGAACCTTGTTAGAAAACATTTATTATTGATTTCTTGTTATATTTAATATGGAAAAATTGTGCAATAATCATATGTGAGCAAATGTAAATAAACATACAATAACAATAACAATAACAATAACAATAACAATAACAACAACAATAACAACAACAATAACAATAACAATAACAATAAAAATAACAATAGCAATCCACTTTGCATGAGTATATAACATGAATGATAATGTATATGTTGGCAACGTCACGTTCCGCTCATAGGTAATGGGGAACGGAAGGCCTATGATGATGTATGTGCTATCAAGGCTCAATCAAACGGAGCCGATCGTATGTTGGCAACGCCTCGTTCACGCTCATAGGTAATGGGGAACGGCTCACGCTCATAGGTAATGGGGAGCGGCGGCCTATAATGATGTATGTACTGAAAATGATAAATTTTAATCTAAACAATAACCACACAAACAGTTGATACATATTGAATACACATTTGATCATGGATATGATGAATGCACAAGTGTTTAAATGTAGTAAATAATAAGACACATGATACACCCCAAAATGTGATTAAAACGGGGAATTTGTAGAGATTCACTCACATTGGGTGCGTTCGTTTGATGATGTTGAATACGCACGAGTTTAGAGGGTTGATCGACGAGGAATAACTAACCTAAATAATAACGAAAAGGTACGGTAAATAAGTGGATTTTATTAACAATTTTAATTGGATTTTTAGATATATTTTTGTGAGTTTAAGGTCATTTTCTAACTTTAATATAAATTGGATTATATCTCGGGTTAGCCACACAGTCCAGCGGTGGACTGTGTGCGCACATTTATCACACGCCGCGAGTTCGATCCTTGACACAATCGTATTCTCTGTAATAAAGATGTTTCCTTTTTAACTGAACCGGATTAACTCACTGAAGATGTTAAGTATAATAAAAATCAGTATATTAACCAGGTTAGACACACAGTCCAGCGGTGGACTGTGTGCAAGATTAACCCACAGGTCCCGGGTTCGAGACCTGTTAAGCACGCCGGTTCGAGGATTAAAATCCTTTTTGAAAATAAAAGAATTTTGAAGAAACTAAAACAGTATATAAATATAATTAAAAACAGAATTATTTCGGGTTAGACACGTAGCTCAGTTGGTAGAGCTGCGTGCACGCGTACGGGAGGTCCCGGGTTCGAGCCTTACCCGGCGCACACTTGCACACTAGCGAACCGGTCAAACAGTCAACAGTCACGGTCAACGGTCAATGGTCAACGCAAAAGTCAACATTTTTTTATATTTTTATTTATTTATTTAATTTAAAAATCAATTAAAATACTTAAAAATAATGTTTTAAAAGTTAGAAAATAGCCTTAAACTCACTAAAATATATCTAAAAATCTTATTAAAATTATTAATAAAATCCACTGATTTACCATACCTTTTCGTTATTATTTAGGTTAGTTAATTCCCGTCGATCAATCCTCTCAACTCGTGCGCATTTAATCATCTTCAACCGAACGCACCCAATGTGAGTGAATCTCTACAAATTCCCCGTTTTAATCACGTTTTTGGGGTGTATCATGTGTCATATTATTTATCACATTTAAACTATTGTGCATCCATCATATCCATGAACAAATGTGTATTCAACATGTATCAACTGTTTGTGTGGTTATTGTTTAGATTAAATTTATCATTTTCAGTACATACATTATCATAGGCCGCCGCTCCCCATTACATATGAGCGTTGAGCTGTTCCCCATTACATTATGAGCGTGAACTAGGCGTTGCCAACATACGATCGGCTCCGTTTGATTGAGCCTTGATCGCACAGACATTTATCATAGGCCGTCCGTTCCCCATTACATTATGAGCGTGAACGTGACGTTGCCAACATATACAGTTTCATTCATGTTATATATTCGTGCAAGTTGGTTTGTTATTGTATGTTATTGTTTGTTGTTGTTATTGTTATTGTATGATTATTTACGTTTGCTCACATATGATTATTGCACAATTTTCCATGATAAAGATAACAAGAGATCAATAATAGATGTTTTTCTAACAAGGTTCACTCGCCAACTTATGTTGACCCAAAAACCCCCATTTTTACACATGATACAGGGGATCCAGCTGCAGCAAGAAACACATAGGATGGCTTAGAAGAATAAACTAGTTTAGACTTTGGATTGTTTAGTTGATTATCTTTCTTTGTATTTGTATGAACATGTTTGGAATATTGAGGATGTAATTCTGAATTTAATAAATATGAAACATATTAGTAAATATCATGAGCTTTGGTGATAACCCAATTATGCCCCGACTCTTATTCCGCTGCGAGTCGGGGTGTGGACAGATTGGTATCAGAGCCATGACTATAGGAATATAGGATAGGTTATTAGACCCTTAGAGCCTATACTATAGTTGATTAGAATTTTTTTTTTATTTTTGTGTGTTACATGCAAAATTCATGATGTTTATATGTTTTATGTTTAATGTTACATTCAATGTTATGCAAGCATGTTCATAAGTACATATTATTATATAATGCCTATCATGAATCATATTCTCATAACATATCATATCCATGAGAGCACACACCACATCATTTTCATGATTGTTTTTGCAATGATTTTTGTATTTTCAAATCACATCAAAGTGAGTTCTCATGGCGGGCATGTAGTAACTGGAAGGGTACAAGTACCGGTAGTCGAAACGTCCTGTCTAGGCTTGGCATTCGTATAAATCCAAAATAAAGGACCAGTTTGCCTACCTGGGGACCAACAATGAGAGTACGAAGGACCTATTAGGCCAAAGCATGCTATACCAAACGTCGTGTGAGCTAACCCCACTTTGAGTTGTCATTGTGTCTACACCTGGACACCTTCCGACCATACATCTCGTAAATATATTTCATGGTTTTCATTCGGGTGATGCGAGTGTTAAACCGCCAATACCAATGTGAATCCTACTAAGCCAATAGTCATGGGGGCCCACATGACTATACAGGTGAAGGTATGGGGGACATTTGAGGCCCAACATGAGCAAACCCAAGACATCCTATGGATGTAGTTGCATTATTGATGTTTATGTTATTTTTGTTTTTTTAAAAGTCACATGACACCTAAAAAGACTCCATAAACTCACAATCTCCTTATGTATGTTCCTGTAGATGTCGGCTAGGCAACAACGAGGGGGTAGAAGATCAGGAAGGTCACACGAACGCTTGGCCACTCAAATCGCAAAACAAATGGCCGCGGTGCTTCCTGACATTGTGGTTCAAGTACAACAAGCTCTCGCCACAAATCCCATCAATCCTCCCCAGCAAGAAGACCAGAACATCGGCAACCCTCCTACCAAAAAGTGCTCATATAAACATTTCAAGTCCTGCGATCCTTCGAAATTTGAAGGGACCGAAGGTGTCACTGCTCTCCTCCACTGGTTTGAGGAAATGGAAAACACCTTCCTCAACTGCGATTGTCCCGAGGATCGCAAGGTACGATACGCAACCGGGAGACTATTTGGGGTAGCTCTTACCTGGTGGAATACTGAAAAGGGTAAGAGAGGAATCGAAGATGCAATGGCCTTAACGTGGGAGGAGTTAAGGGAAATCATGACGAGACGCTTCTGTCCTAGAAGCGAGATCAAAAAGTTAGAGGATGAATTTCATTCGTTGAAGCAAAAGGAGGGAGATCATACTTCCTACAACAAAAGGTTTTTAGAGTTGAACCAAATGGTCCCTAACTTGTTCACCCCATTTTACCGCTTAGTCGAACATTATATTCGAGGCCTTCCCTCGAAAACTCAAGACTCAGTTCTCAGCACTTCGCCTGCAACACTTGAAGCTGCTATGGAACTAGCTACCGAGCTTACCGAGAATCGAATTCGCAACGGTAAATTTAAAGATGAGAAAAAGAAAGCCCCCGTTGAGGGCCAAACTTCAAACCATTCCACCTCCTCTAAGTTTGCTAACAAGAGGAAACGAAACACCAGAAACTTCGCTGTTACACAAACAAATTTCCCTACCCCTGCTGCACCCATTACCCAAGTTGCCCCCTCACCTGCACCATACAAAAGGCCATACTCCGGCCCATACCCAAAATGCAACCGTTGCCAATACCATCATTTTCCTGATCATCCCTGCCAACATTGCACCGGCTGTGGTCGCGCAGGTCACACCATTCAAACCTGTCGCATACCTCAGCGAACGAACCGCCACCAGCCCTCAACCCAAACCCACCATCAGATAATGGGTCAAGCCCAACAACCTCTACTACTACCACCTACCCAACATTTAGCCCAATCCTACTACCAACCCAACTATCCCATGGTGCAACCTATGCGGGCTTGCTACAATTGTGGAGACCCAAGCCACTTTAGAAACACCTGTCCACGCTTGGTGAACATTATACATGCTCAAGCCCAAGCAAATCCGGTGAATCAGGCTAACAAAGCTCCTCCACCTGCAAGAGGAAGAGCTTTCAACATCAACGCCAATCAAGCTAGGGCCGACAACAATGTGGTTAACGGTACGTTTCTCATCAATGGTAGTTATGCATCCATGTTGTTTGATACTGGCGCGGATAAAAGTTTTGTGTCCTTAGAATTTGAACTCATTCTCAACCAAACTCGTGATAAACTCATGGAATCCATAACAGTAGAAGTTGCTGACAGAAAACCGGTCTCATTAAACTCTATTATACGCAATTGTACTCTCACCTTAAACGATCACGATTTTCCAGTTGACCTCATTCCTATGAAGTTGGGAAGCTTTGACATTATAATTGGTATGGACTGGCTCAGCCAACATCATGCTGAAGTTGTGTGCCGCGAAAAGTTTATACGCATTCCTCTTGCAAACGGTCAGACTTTACGAATCTTTGGAGAAACCCCATCGAAAGGGCTCAAATTAATGTCCTGTCTTCAAGCCCAAAAATATCTCCGCAAGAATTATGTCGCATTTTTAACTCATGTCGTCAAAAAGGGAACCAAGGAGAAGAAACTTGAAGACATCCCAGTAGTAATAGATTTTCCGCAAGTTTTTCCTGACGACATCTCAGGACTTCCTCCCGTGAGAGAAGTCGAATTCCGCATTGATCTTATACCTGGTGCTACACCAGTTGCAAAGTCTCCTTATAGGTTAGCCCCCTCCGAAATGCAAGAGCTAGCCAGTCAATTGCAAGAGTTGACTGACAAAGGATTCATACGTCCTAGCTCCTCGCCTTGGGGTGCACCTGTCCTTTTTGTGAAGAAGAAAGATGGAACGTTTCGCATGTGCATCGACTACAGAGAAATCAACAAGTTAACGGTCAAGAACCGCTACCCATTAACTCGCATCGATGATCTTCTTAACCAACTTCAGGGCGCCAGATGTTTTTCAAAAATCGACCTTCGTTCTAGTTATCATCAACTCAGAGTACATGAAGAAGACGTCCAAAGACCGCCTTCCGAACTCGTTATGGTCATTATGAATTCATGGTCATGCCATTTGGTCTAACCAACGCTCTAGCTGTCTTCATGGATCTAATGAACAGAGTCTGCAAACCCTATCTCGATCGCTTTGTTATAGTCTTCATCGACGACATCCTCATTTACTCAAAGTCTAAGTCTGATCATGAACGGCACCTTCGACTCATTCTTACACTCTTAGAGAATGAAAAGCTCTACGCCAAATTCTCCAAATGCGAATTCTGGTTAAAAGAGGTACAATTCCTTGGACATGTCGTCAATGACAAGGGAATACATGTTGACCCCCCAAAGATCAAAGCAGTACAAGAATGGCAAGCGCCACGTACACCAACCGAAGTAAGATCATTCCTTGGTTTGACTGGTTATTATCGCCGTTTCATTTCAAATTTCTCCCGCATTGCTGTACCACTCACGGCTTTAACTCATAAAGGAAAACCCTTCATATGGGGACCCAAACAAGAAGAAGCCTTCCAGACCCTTAAACAAAAACTCTGTGATGCACCTATCCTCACTCTTCCTGAAGGTTGTGATGACTTCGTGGTTTATTGCGATGCGTCAGGGCAAGGACTAGGCTGTGTTCTAATGCAAAGAGGAAAGGTGATAGCTTATGCTTCTAGACAACTCAAAACTCATGAGAAGAACTACACCACCCACGACCTAGAACTTGGAGCCGTTGTGTTCGCTCTTAAGATATGGAGACATTATCTCTACGGTACTAAGTGTGAAATATACACTGACCACAAGAGTCTTCAACATATCTTCAACCAAAAGGAGTTAAACATGGGACAATGAAGATGGGTCGAACTTCTTAATGACTACGACTGTGAAATTCGGTATCACCCTGGTAAGGCAAATGTGGTGGCCGATGCACTCAGTCGAAAGGGTTATGCGAACTCCATTCGTCTTCTATGTTCGCAAATCATAACCGACATCAAAGATCAAATTCGAGAAGCCCAACATGTTTCAGTAACGGAAGACGACGTACGAAAGGAGCTGTCCTGTGGAGCTGAACTTAAAATTAAAACTAAATCTGACGGTATTCTGTACTATCTAGATCGCATATGGATTCCTGACCACAACAACCTTCGTGAATTCCTTATGAATGAGGCGCACAAAACACGATACTCTATACACCCAGGAGCCGACAAGATGTATCAAGACCTTCGATACACCTACTGGTGGCCTGGAATGAAAAAGGATATTGTTGTTTTTGTTTCCAAGTGCCTTACATGTTCCAAGGTGAAAGCTGAACATCAAAGACCCTCAGGACTTCTAACCCAACCTGAAATACCTGTATGGAAGTGGGAAAACATAACCATGGACTTCATTACCGGGTTACCTCGCACTTCTGGTGGGTATGACACTATATGGGTAATCATTGATCGTCTTACAAAATCAGCTCACTTCATTCCGATCCGCGAAGATTTCAAGAACGAGAAGTTAGCTCGTATCTACATCAGCGAAATCGTAAGCCGTCATGGTGTACCGTTAAGCATTATTTCAGACCGTGATATTCGTTTCACTTCACGAACATGGCAAGCCGTACAAGCCGCTTTGGGTACACGATTAGACCTCAGTACCGCTTATCATCCTCAAACTGATGGACAATCTGAACGCACCATACAAACTCTTGAAGATATGCTTCGAGCATGTGTCATAGACTTCAAGGGAAATTGGGACGCTCATCTACCATTAGTTGAATTTTCGTACAACAACAGCTATCATTCAAGTATCGGCATGGCACCTTTCGAAGCCTTATATGGTCGTAAGTGCCGATCTCCTGTATGTTGGCACGAAATTGGGGAAGCTCAAATCACCGGTCCAGAATTGATTCAAGAAACCACAGACAAGATCCATCAAATACGAAACAATCTTCTAACGGCTCAAAGTCGTCAAAAGAGTTATGCAGATAAACGACGAAAGCCTTTGGGGTTTAACATTGGTGATCATGTACTTCTAAAAGTATCACCGTGGAAGGGAGTAGTTCGTTTTGGCCAGAAGGGCAAGCTAGCACCACACTACGTAGGACCTTTCAAGATACTCGAAAGAGTAGGACCTGTAGCATACAAGCTTGATCTACCAGAAGAACTCAACAGAATTCACCCCACATTCCACGTATCAAACTTGAAGAAGTGTCTCGCCGATGAAAACCTCCATATTCCCCTGGAAGATATTCAGATCAATGAATCTATGCATTTCATTGAAAGACCAGTAGAGATCATGGACTTCGGAGAAAAACGTTTAAGACGGAGTCGTATTCCAATTGTTAGGGTACGCTGGGAGTCGAAACGGGGACCTGAGTTTACTTGGGAACGTGAAGACTCAATGCGCGAAAAATACCCGCATCTTTTTCCTATTACCACTACTACTTAAATTTCGGGACGAAATTTCTAAAAGTAGGGGATACTCTAACATTTGTCAAAAACGGGTTTTCCAAACCCGCTTCGTTTCTAATCGAATATCAAGTTATAAATTTTTCGTTGCGTATTTATGTTTATTTTAATTTTAAACGATGCATAATTAATAAACAAATTAGAATTTAAAAACTATAATTAATAAAAAGTGAAAATAAAATAAATAAAAAAGAAAACCGGATGCCGGGATTCGAACCCGGGTCAGCCGGGTGAGTCTAGTCTTAAATCGCGCACATATAACCACTCCGCCACTAGTTTCCTTTGTGAAATGTAGGAAACAATTAAAACATAACTTCAACCATGAATCGACATGTTTACGCCAACTGAAACCGTTATCGGCTTCCAAACGTCCAAGACGTTTGAGTGATCGCGGATTTCTGATTATAACCGATAAACCGACATTTTTAATCAATTCAGTCTTGAATGGACTTGAATTCATGTGATGATCGGTTTTAATAACCGAAAATCTTCACTTTCTGAATTACTCCATCAAAATCACCATCTCGCGACTCACTAGCATTCACAGAACTTCTAATTTCACTTTTACTCTAATTTCTGATCGTCGGAATCGCTTTTTGAACTCGCCGGACTTTCGCTGAAAAACCGTGTCTTCCATCAAAACAGTAAGTTTCTCAATTCTTCCATCTTCTATCAGTTGTTAAGCTTTTGCTAACTCAAATCCTTCAATCAGAATCAGTTCCAGGCGACGATATCGGATAATCATCACTCGCCGGAAAATTTCTGAGAATTTCTAGAATTCGCTGTGAAATGGTATAAACCTTTAAAACTTCTAATAACTCTTGTTCAGTTGATTATCTTTAAACCCCATTACATTATGAGCGTGAACGTGATGTTATATATTCGTGCAAGTTGGTTTGTTATTGTATGTTATTGTTTGTTGTTGTTATTGTTATTGTATGATTATTTACGTTTGCTCACATATGATTATTGCACAATTTTCCATGATAAAGATAACAAGAGATCAATAATAGATGTTTTTCTAACAAGGTTCACTCGCCAACTTATGTTGACCCAAAAACCCCCATTTTTACACATGATACAGGTGATCCAGCTGCAGCAAGAAACACATAAGATGGCTTAGAAGAATTAACTGGTTTAGACATTGGATTGTTTAGTTGATTATCTTTCTTTGTATTTGTATGAACATGTTTGGAATATTGAGGATGTAATTTTGAATTTAATAAATATGAAACATATTAGTAAATATCATGAGCTTTGGTGATAACCCAATTATGCCCCGACTCTTATTCCGCTGCGGGTCGGGGTGTGACAGAACCGGTGTGTATAACAGGTCTCGAACCCGGGACCTGTTGTTTAACGTTGCACACAGTCCACCGCTGGACTGTGTGTCTAACCTGGTTAAAATACTTGTTTTTATTTCATTTATATACTAACTGGAAGTTTCCGTGTGTGGGTTTTATAAAAAGTCTGAATATTGTGACGAATCGGAACAAGGACAGACTCGAACTCGGTATCTCTATGTTTCAAATGCACACAGTCCACCGCTGGACTGTGTGTCTAACCCGAGATATAACCCGATTTATATTAAATATATACACAGTCTAAGCTTCATCTTCTTCGTTAAAACAACACAGACAACGATTCATTCTACTGTTCTTGTTTAATTCGATTGACGGACATATAATTGATTAAAATGAAATGGATAGGGAAGGTTTTGGGAATGAACGTACCGGAAAAATGATTTTTCTCAGAACTCCGGCAAAGTCGTCGGCTCTGTTTTATGAACTCCGTCTGATTGAATCAATTAATCGTTTTGATCGATTAGTTGCGAAATTGAGTTACTAAACAATGATTATCAGAAGGTTTAAATGATTATACCGATTCACAGCGTGATTTAGGAATTTTCAGAAATCTTCCGGCGAGTGCTGATTATCCGATATCGTCGTCTGGGAATGATTCTGGTTGAAGGTTTTGAGTTAGTAACAGTCTAACAACAGATAGAAGATGAAAGAATTGAGAAATTTACCGTTTTGATGAAAGACACGATTTTCCGGCGAAAGTCCGGCGATTTCAGAAAGCGTTTCCGACGAACAGAAAATAGAGCGAAAGTGAAATTGGAGGTTCTGTGAATGTTTTTGAGTCGCGAGATGATGATATTGCCGGTGTAAATTTGGAGGTAAATGATTTCGGTTATTAAACCTGAAAATCATATGAATTCAAGTTCAATAAAGGCTGAATTGATTAAGAACGTCGGTCATAATGATTTCATCGGTTATAACCAGTAATAGCGATCACTCAATCGTCTGGAACGTTGAAAGCCGATGAACGGTTTCAGTTTTGGCGCAAACAGATGATTTCACAGGTAGAGTTAAGTATTATTTATTTCCTAGATTACACAAAGACAGCAAGTGGCGGAGTGGTTAAACGTTTGGTGATTAAGTCTTCCGGCTGACCCGGGTTCGAAACCCGGCAGCCCATTTTTATTTTTAGTTACTTTATTTTTATTTTTTAACAATTTTAATTTCCATTTTCTAAAATGTTTATTAGTTATGTATTGTTTAAAATTAAAATAAGCATTAAATGAGCAACGAAAATTTGAAATTGATTATTCGATTAATAAACGAAGCGGGTTTGGAAAACCCGTTTTTCGACGGATGTTACAGTATCCCCTACTTTTAGAAATTTCGTCCCGAAATTTAAGTAGTAGTGGTAACAGGAAAAAGATGCGGGTATTATTCGCGCATTGAGTCTTCACGTTCCCAAGTAAACTCAGGTCCTCGTTTCGACTCACAGCGTACCCTAACAATTGGAATATGACTCCGTCTTAAACGTTTTTTCTTGAAGTCCATGATCTCTACTGGTCTTTCAATGAAATGCATAGATTCATCGATCTGAATATCTTCCAGGGGAATATGGAGGTTTTCATCGGCGAGGCACTTCTTCAAGTTTGATACGTGGAACGTAGGGTGAATTCTGTTGAGTTCTTCTGGTAGGTCAAGCTTGTATGCTACAGGTCCTACTCTTTCGAGTATCTTGAAAGGTCCTATGTAGCGTGGTGCTAGCTTGCCCTTCTGACCAAAACGAACTACTCCCTTCCACGGTGATACTCTTAAAAGTACATGATCACCAATGTAAAACTCCAAAGGCTTTCGTCGTTTGTCTGCATAACTCTTTTGACGACTTTGTGCCGCTAGAAGATTGTTTCGAATCTGATGGATCTTGTCTGTTGTTTCCTGAATCAATTCTGGACCGGTGATTTGAGCTTCCCCAATTTCGTGCCAACATATTGGTGATCGGCACTTACGACCATATAAAGCTTCGAAAGGTGCCATGCCGATACTTGAATGATAGCTGTTGTTGTACGAAAATTCAACTAATGGTAGATGAGCGTCCCAATTTCCCTTGAAGTCTATGACACATGCTCAAAGCATGTCTTCAAGCGTTTGGATGGTGCGTTCAGATTGTCCATCAGTTTGAGGATGATAAGCGGTACTGAGGTCTAATCGTGTACCCAAAGCGGCTTGTACGGCTTGCCATGTTCGTGAGGTGAAATGACCATCACGATCTGAATTAATGCTTAATGGTACACCATGACGGCTTACGATCTCGCTGATGTAGATACGAGCTAACTTCTCATTCTTGAAGTCCTCGCGAATCGGAATGAAGTGAGCTGATTTTGTAAGACGATCAATGATTACCCATATAGTGTCATACCCACCAGAAGTACGAGATAACCCGGTAATGAAGTCCATGGTTATGTTTTCCCACTTCCATACAGGTATTTCAGGTTGGACTAGAAGTCCTGAGGGTCTTTGATGTTCAGCTTTTACTTTGGAACATGTAAGGCACTTGGAAACAAAAACAGCAATATCCTTTTTCATTCCAGGCCACCAGTAGGTGTATCGAAGGTCTTGATACATCTTGTCGGCTCCTAGGTGTATAGAGTATCGTGTTTTGTGCGCCTCATTCATAAGGAAATCACGAAGGTTATTGTGATCAGGAATCCATATGCGATCTAGATAGTACAGAATACCGTCGGATTTAGTTTCGATTTTAAGTTCAGTTCCACAAGACAGCTCCTTGCGTACGTCGTTTTCCGTTACTGAAACATGTTGGGCTTCTCGGATTTGATCTTTGATGTCTGTTATGATTTGCGAACATAGAAGACGAATGGAGTTCGCATAACTCTTTCATGAGATCCATGAAAGCTGCTGGTGCATTAGTGTGCCCGAAAGGCATCACTAGAAACTCATAATGTCCGTATCTTGTCCTGAAGGCGATATTTGGGACATCTTCACTTCTAACCTTCAACTAATGATATCCCGATCTCAAATCTATCTTGGAGAAATAATTTGCTCTTTGCAGCTGATCGAATAAATCATCGATCCTGGGCAAAGGGTAACGGTTCTTGATCGTTATCTTATTTAGCTCTCGGTAATCAATGCACATACGCATTGAACCGTCCTTCTTTTTAACGAACAAGATTGGTGCTCCCAGGGTGACGAACTAGGCTGAATAAAACCCTTTTCCAAGAGTTCGTCTCTTCATCTCGGTTGGAGCTAAACGATAAGGTGCTCTTGCGATAGGTGCAGATCCAGGTAAAATGTCGATCCTAAACTCGACTTGTCTATCCGGGGGTAGACTGGGTAATTCCTCAGGGAAGACATCTGGGTAGCCCGAGATAACGGGTATATCTTCAATCTTTGGCTTAGGTTCATCGACGGTTACTTGTGCCATATAGATGACACAGCCTCTCTTCATGCATCGGGAGGCCTTAAGCATGGCAACTTTTTCTGGCAACCCGTATTGCATATCTCCAAAGATGGTGAGCATTTCACCGGATGGGGTTTTGATCTCGACTAGTTTCTTATCACAGGCAATGCGGGCTTGGTTAAGGGGTAACCAATCCATGCCTAAGACTATATCGAACCCCGCCAATTTCATTGGCAGAAGAGAGATAGGAATCAATGATTCTTGATGGATATAAAGCATCCATCCATAATGGATGAAGCGGTTTCTATGGTTCCGTCGGCAAGTTTTACCTCATATGTTATGTCTAGAGTTCTTACGGGCAAGTTTAATAGTTGGCTAAACTTATGGTCGACAAATGACTTATCAGCCCCTGAATCAAATAGAACTCTAGCAAAGGTATCGTTGATGAGGAAAGTACCTGTTATGACGTTATTGTCATTGACAGCCTCTCGGGTGTTCATCTGAAAGGCCGAGCATTGCTTTTCTTAGCTCCACTAGACTTAGCATTATCATCCTTCCCATTCT
Organism: Scalesia atractyloides; assembly: GCA_947069175.1. Classification (NCBI taxonomy): domain Eukaryota; kingdom Viridiplantae; phylum Streptophyta; class Magnoliopsida; order Asterales; family Asteraceae; genus Scalesia; species Scalesia atractyloides. The sequence goes on along the minus strand of CAMTDV010000016.1, from coordinate 8,847,047 downwards.
TGAAGCACATCTTCTTTCAAAGAAGCCGTCAGTTTCTGTAGCTGTGTAGATCTTCTTTCAAAGAAGCCGTCAGTTTCTGTAGCTGTGTAGGAGCAAGTACAGGTAACGATCTATGATCCAATCAATTGTTTAGTATGCGTTTCAATTTGATTAAACCTAAATGGATCTAATATATGCGTCACAAAGTAAGAAATATAATATGCGGTCACAAAGTAAGAAATATAAGTTGAATATTGATAATGCTATGAGTAATGTATGATTTTCCTATTGCATGCTCGACGAACATTGGTTTTTGTGATTATCAGTCAACTTAAGGTTCTTTTTTTGATGCTATTTAGGCAAATGTTTTAAACCAAGAAACGAAATTAGAGGTAGCTTTATTATGAAAGTTTTTCAATGGAGAATTAAGGTTGTATCTTAACCACATGGTTTTATATCCAATACATATATTTGAATATCAGAGTTTTGAAGTAAATGACATCATGTATAACAAATCATTAATCAATTACTTTAACGCATTGAACAGATAGAAAAATTATGGTTAATATAAAAAAAATTTGCGTATGGGTATATTATTGTATTGGAGTCCTTTAATTTGGTATGTTGTTTTATTAAAAGTGATTAAACATCATAAACGGTAGATTAAAACGGTTAAACTTGTTAATTTAGGTGGTACCTGCTAACATAGTTACAACATTGTGGGAGATAAATGGAGGTACATGAAATTGTAAATACAACAATAATATATTTGCTTATGTATTATATATCCGATTATTAAGTAATTATTAACTAATACCTCTTCTTGAAAGAGGATCTCTCTTCAATGTCAGTGTCGATGAAAATTCTACTCAGGTCAAAACTGTTTGCAACTCCGCGCTTGCCTTAATTGAAAATTCAACCAATATGAAATACAGATTTGTGAAATTTGAAAAAAAAAATATAAATCTAAAGTTAAATAATTATAAAAAATTAAATTAGTGTAGTACAATTAGTACCTTTATAAAGGTTGACTGTTCCAAAGTGACAGATTATGACAACAAATTTCTCCCGTTTCTTATCATTCATGTAAGCCCACATCTCAATAGCAAATGCATCCCACAAGGTAATCGGACACTTTTGACCTCTAATATTACAAAAAAAAATTAATAAACATCAAATTAATATGAAAAACACAATACATTTCATTGTGTAAATAATGAATAAAAATAACTCACTCAAGGTCATCAAGTTTAAGATTCAGTCTCTTGCCCTTGCTCCCATCCTTCTTTGTTGTATCCCCTAGGTTGAAACAAACTTCCACATAACCAATAAAATCTGAAAGCAAACATAATAGTTGATAAATTAAAAGATTATTATGTAGGTTTAGCATACAAATAAATGACATGATGAAATAATCAATTATATTTTGTATAGTTATTATTATTACTTACCAATAGTCGTATTAACTTCAATTTTGTTTTGAACAGCAGAGGTTAATGAAATTAAATTTGAATTTCGGACCAGACCATTCAAGGCATTTTTCAATAGAAGTATAGAAATACAAAGAGAATTTGTCATTTCTGTTAATATATTTAACCGAGGACTTATTAGCAGCAAGTAGGGGTGTTCACAGTTTGGTTTAAAACTGTGAAACCGGTCATCGGTTTGGTTTCGCGGTCGGTTTTTATATAACTTTTGGTTGGTTGGTTTCAACATTTACAAACCGTAGTGAACAGTTTGGTCTACGGTTTATACCCAAAAACGGCCGTATAAAACCGGATTGGACATAAAGTTTATGTATATTTTAATTTTTAAAATATATTATGTCACATTTAATTAATTGCTTATTGTTTATATTGGGTTTAATCGCTAGAAAAGTGATTATGTTACAAACACATATAGTATTCTGTTTGAAATCTAAAATGATTAGATAATATATACATAGGTACATTCTATTCTATTTGATTATATATGTTCATTTGCTCAAATTTATGTATCGTGTTTAATTTTATGGGAAAATGTTGAGCTTATTACACAAGTATCTCAAGTTATTACATAGATATTGAATAGCTTTGTTTTATGTAACTCAGGAGAGTTTTATATTTTTTCTTATAACATGCATTATAAAAGAGTCCAAAAAGTTGAAACCGTGAACCCAAACCGGAACCAAACCATTAGTAACGGTTTGGTTTGGTTCGGTTTAAAATTTCAACGATTCGGTTTTGGTTTCCGATAACTAAAAACCGTTACTAACGGTTTGGCTCACGGTTCGAGCTAAAAACCGTCAAAACCGAACCATGAACACCCCTAGCAGCAAGAGAGGGTTTCGTGATAAGAACACATTCATCCAGCTTAAGGAACTGTTCGAATCTCTCTAGCATCTTAAGCAGACAACTCGCTTGAATCATATTTCCCTACAAACATTGTTAAAATGAGTTTATATAAAAGACGTTTAAAAAAGGGAAAAACAGTAAAAAAACCAACTAACGGTACCATCTCATCCATGAAAATCATATAAAGACGATATGTTTCATTCTTGTTTTCATTCATCATCTTTCTCGACATGCTAACAATCTTCACTCAGATGGAATAGTTATTTGAAAAAGTATTAAGGTCGTTAAGCATGCAAACCCTTGGCACCTCCATTTTACGACTGTACAAAAAAAATTACGTTAAATAACAATAAAAATACTTATAAAAAACAGACAGCTTGTATGTTCATAATAAAAAAAAAGAGATGGAATCCTTGCTTACATATACAGCAACAAGAAGTTCGAATGAAGGAAATGAGAATTGTGTGCAGAAAGATCAGGAGTACATGACCTTATATAGTGTTTGAATAAACAATGTGAAAGTAGAAATGGTTTAGTATTTAAGGAAAGTATAACAATAAAATATTGATAATCGTATATTAAATAATGTAAATTATGATTGGTAGGGTAATAAAGGAAGGTATAACAATACATTATTATTTTATTATAAATATTATAAATGTATATGGCTTAAATTAAGGGTAGATTTTTTAAATTTTATTAGAATTTTTTATTTTTTAATATGAATAATAAATCATTAAACGTATAATGACTATTTATTTTAAGTAATAAATCAGCCAATACAAAACCAATTTAAAGATGAAATACCATTTGATTTATTATTATATAAAGGTGTTATTAAAACACACAACGTAAATAATTGAAGATGAGTATATTGGTTTTAGATAATTAATTTGGTGAAATTTTTAATGTGTAGATTAATTTTATGAATAGAAAAAAAATTAAATCACGTCATTCATGTACCAATATTATTTTAATGATAACTACATTTGACAGTATCAAAACAATTTAATTTAAAATATTATTTTAATTTAAAATGGAGATATAGAGTTTTAATTGTCATTGTCATAAGGTAGTCGAATAAACATGGAAATGATTTTTCAGAGAGTTACATTACCTTACCAATTACTAATTATCAATTATCAAATAAAGATAAAGTCCTATTGACTCTGAAATACGAAGTAAAATTAAATGTTATAATATAAGGTAACAATCGTTGATTACTAATTTTGAAATCATCTATCTAGTTACTATACATACGGATCATGTAGTTTTTTTTTACCATTATACAAACAAATTAAATTTTCTTTAATTTACCATAAAGGTGAGAGATATGGAAACTTGTATGGTTAAAGAAAGCAATAATTCAGTATTTTATTTTAGGAATAATATAATAGATAATCCGAAAACGTAAACAATTTCTCCTAAGAAACAAAATATCTCATTTTTCCCGCCAAAAGAGAATTCAGGGCGAATGTGGTGAAGACATGTCAGCCCACAAAACCTTTATTTATTATATATAATAAATAATAGATAATAGATTAAATACAAAACTAGTAATCTAATAACTGTCTGGATGAGATGATTCCTTGATTTGACTAATGATTGATGATTGATTACTTATTAGTATGATTTTAGTAGTTTGTTATAGAATCTTTTGATGCATATGAGTACAAGTTGAGTATTGGTTATGATGTTAATTGTGGTGGTTGTGTTGATCTTTCTATGAAGTTTGTATGTTAGATTCAATATCTTCTATCTCTAGGTTATATTGATGTCTATTAACTTAGGAATTTAAACCTTAATCGGTAATAGATAAATACTTATCATAATTGGTAAAACATGTGTCCTGCCTACGAGAAGGATCTAATTAAAAATGTCTAGAAACTAGTTAGAGTTTTCTTAATTTGGCTAACCTTGGTAATTCGTAAATCGTGATGTTCGTTGTTCAATATTAACACTAGTCTAAAAACCCTAACTGATAAGAATTCATAAAATACTAGCTTTATTGAATTAGCTCTATAGGTGTGTCTATTGCTTTAACCCTAGTTTATGAGCACTTCATAGTTTTTATCAAAGCTAAGTCTTGAAACAGTTTAATAAGTATCATCTGTCATCAATTGAAGTATTAACCTTTGGTAATCTGTGTCTATTGCTTTAACCCTAGTTTATGAGCACTTCATACGTTGTTATCAAAGCTAAGTCTTGAAATAGTTTAATAAGTATCATCTGTCATCAATTGAAGTATTAACCTTTGGTAATCTTTCTTTGTTAATTGAAGTATTTCTAGTTATAGTTTAATTGAATTATTCATAGATTGCATATTAAGTGATAAGTTTAGTAGTAATAGCTTTTGTTTCATAGAATTGATACTCAGTAACTTTCCTAAACTATACTATATTATGATAGTTACGCTTGGCTGTTATGTGTGTAGTTAGTAGTTATTTGGTTTTTTACCTTAAAACTCGTCTGTGTTTGTCTTAATTTATTTGTTAATATCTAAGCATGTCAATACCATTTTAAATGTCGGGTTGAAGAAAAATACGAGGGACATAGTTTCTTCATAGATAACAATTTCGATATTGGTGGTGGTTAAAAACTGGTTAATTCCCATATGCTTGAAAAGCCTAAACCTTTTAATGATCAAGGCATTACTTATAAAGTTCCCAAAAAGGGGTTAAGTTGAACATTCCCAAAAAGGGGTTAAGCTAAAGATACCCAAGTTTAAAAACATAATCTTACTTGTTGAACAATCATTGATTACATAAAAAAATATAAGTTTAAAGTGTATTTAAATCATCAACGATAACTTTGACCATAAAAAGTCATCATCAAAAGTTTGACTCGTTCGGACTTTTATCATTACAGAAGCGCATAAGTATGTTCGTCCCAAACTTGTCACCACCTAAATTACTTGATTCGACTTTATTCTTTTCATTCTATGGATTTTTCTTGACATTCATGATGTCATATTTGATGTACTCAACAATATTCAAGATCTACATCTTGATTTCCACCCAATTCTTTAACCAAATTTCAACGGGTCAACTTTATACTACTAGGTTATCACTTAGAACTCATTATCACATAAAACTTGACTCAAATGGACACTACCACTACTATTGAACCATATTGTAAGCTAGAAGAACTTACCTCGATCTAGGTTCCTTGTTATTTCGCGTTGCTTGATCCTTCTTCCTTCATTCCTATACTTGAAAAATACATACTTAAATTCCATGAATTCTTTCCGTTAACATACTTTTATTACAATATGATATCAAATTACCACATATACTAATTATTACATTCCAACCATGATATTCAACAATAATTCATCATAAATACAAATAAATTCACATTCAAGGCATTTCATCGAACACTTGGTGGATATCAATTCTAGATACTTGGAAAACTACTATTTTTATGACATTATTCACCATTTGTCATATACATCAAAATCTCAAGTATTCTTAATCACAAATCACAACAGTCATTAGACAACATCCAATCATCCTAGCTTCATGTTATCTAACTAACACCACAATTCTAACTTAAAGCCCCAAATTTCATGATCATGTCAAAACCCACTTCATCTTACATGACAATTCTCACATATAACTAGCACATACATAATTTCTACACATACTTTCATTCATAGAACAATTTTAAATAAAATTACTACTTTAATTAATGTCATGGTACCAACACCCATTTAAGATTGGGCAACTTTATACTCATTCTTCATACACATTTCTATCAAATGTAAATTACGACGTACCTAGTGATTAGTAACCTTAGATGATCAAGAATCTTAACAAATGCAAGAGATTAGCCCCAACTTCCACTTCAGTTGCTGAATTTTGAGTGTTTGATCAAGAGGGTGTTCTCCCTCTCTCTCTCTCAAATCTCGCCACGCGCACACACACACACTCTGCACTTTCTTTATTCCTTCTTTAATTAAATTCACAATCACACACGTACACTTTCAGTCCCTACAATTTAAGTTGTTAGTTTGTTTAGTCATAAACCCATACTTTCTGCGATAAAAAAACTACAATACTTAACTTGGTTAGTTAATTATGGTTACTACACCTCATGCTATGATATTTAAATGCACAAAATAACCGATTATAATTTTTTGGGGCGTTACAATGTTGAATCATAATAATTCTCGTTTTTTAGGAAATGAAAATGACATGGTATCCTTAGAAGCTATAGTTTCGGATTATGGTGGTGAGTCACAATCGCCAAAAGAAACTGGAAAAAAAGTTCGTTACGAAGGTGGGTAGTTGGGCTGCTGAGGAGGAACGAGAAGCTGAAGAATCTAAGGCCTTATAAGAAACAAAGAAAATTTGGTATTATAAAGATTCAACAAGAAAAAAAATCATGGTCCTTTCTTGTTTTCAGAGTTGCGTACATAGAACACTAATAAATTCTTCCCTACGGATCCAAAAATATGAAGAACCACTGAAAAGGAAATAAGATGACATTTTTAAGAGATGCAGTAAATTGACACTTACAGTTACAAAGGAGAGTTGGTTGGTTAGATGTTCTACATGACGATTAGATTGCCTTATGTATGCAGTATAATGCAACGGGTTTTAGGGTCGACATATGGGAGAAGTTTTTGTTCAATTAGTTGTTCCTTGTTGTTGTTTTGTTTCAAGTGTGTCTTTCACGTGTTTCATCAGTGTTCATTTGTAGGTTTCATTAGTTTTCCGTTGCGTTTGAAGTGAAGTCGCTTCTATTAGGTCCGTAGTTGGACTATGTCCGGTTTAGTTTAGTGGTGACCACATACACACATGTCTTTTTTTAGTGTAAAAATGGGGTGTGATGTGAGATTTGGAATGGTTTATTGTTGATGGGAAAAGTACGTTTGAATTGGTTGAGGTTCGAAATGATGTGACGGGTTTTAGGGTCGACATAGGGGAGAAGTGTTTGTTCGATTAGGTGTTCCTTGTTGTTGTTTTGTTTCAACGGGTCTTTCGCATTTAAGTATTCATTTAAAGATTTCGGCAGTTTTCCATTGCGTGTGTAGTGAAGTCGGTTTTTGTTTAACTTCTTACTAGTTGGGTTTTTGTTTATTTAACAAAGTTTTAGACATTAAAAGAGTACATATCAATAATAATAATAATAATAATAATAATAATAATAATAATAATAATAATAATAATAATAATAATACGTTTAAAAATCAATGAAAACATGTCATATTTTCTAATTTTACTGGTTCCCAACATTACGTCGGTATGCATGCATCTAGCTACCCAAAATATCTCAATGAATGGAGCATCTTTTAATTATTTGCATGATGCGTGTACAGGTAGAGCCACTCGCTAGATTACCAAATCTACGATGGGGGCTAGTGGGCTACTCGTTACTGTTGTCTGCAAAATCTTGATGGTGATAAAAATTTAGAATAGATGTCATATATAAATATAAAGTATATTTCAATGGCACGCATAGTCGGCACAAAAACTATTTAATATTAACATCAAAAGACATTGAGCAAATTTTATATTTGCAAGACAATATGTAATGTAAGAGAGGGGTGATCACATTGACACAAGTTATTTTAGATTTAAGTGAATGTTAATAAATTCACTATGCATAAACATTTTAATTTGTTCAATTGAGAGTTAGAGCCTTTACAATGCAGGTCAAAGTACAATCTAAACTGTCTATTTCAAATCTCCCAATTCAAACCCTACTTTTTCTTTCAACACTAAACCATTCTAAACCTCTATATCGCACCCCACATTTACACTAAAAAAAGGCATGTGTGTATGTAGTCCCCACTAAACCAAACCGGACATAGTCCGCTGAAACAACCTGGACTACCCAAGACTAACACCTCCATCACCATGCAAGGTCCGGAATTGAGGTCTGGAAATCCGGATAGCACTCCAACATGGCATTGGAGATCCTCTAATTTATATGCAAACCGATAACGATCACCATTTACAAACTCGATGTAGATCACTATATCTTCTCTCTCATATTGCTAGATGGTGATCATTACCTTTCTCTATAACTAAGGTTGATACAACATTTATTGATTGTCTCTACTAAGGCTAGTGGGTGTGGTTTAAAGCCCTTAGGGGCTTTATTACGCCACGTCAGATCTACATCAGCGTCATGTTACATATGAGGCTTTAAAATCCATCCCTTTAATTTGCATGCAATGGTTTAAAGTCCCTTGAAAGCCCCTTATTAAACAAAATACAAAAAACAAAAATAAAAAGAAAAAAATTGATTGGCTGAAAACAATGGGTCCCACCAGCCCCACCCTTTAACGCTTGTTACTGGGCTGGCGACCGTTCAATGGCTCCCCCCTTTAAAAGCCGTGGGGTGGTTGATGGCACCCCGGGACGCTATAAATGATGATGTGATGGGGTGACGCTAAGCCATACCCAGTAGACTAATTGTAGGTCTCACCTCTCACAATGGAGCATACATGTTTTAATAGATATACAATTAGCCCCGCAACACACGTTTTCTCTTACTGGTATTCTAAAAATAAAAAGTTATAAAACTTAAAAGATCACTTAAGAAGTTAAGATTTTAATAATTGAAAATTATTAGCATGGAAGAGGATTACTTACGTGTCGGCCGCAAATTTGCTTAAATAGTGAAGAAAAACAAATATGATAAGTTCGTCCAAAAGAGTCACATTTAACTTATGGTCGATTCCTGAATCGTCCATTCTTCAATCTGAATCAACGTTTGCTTTTTGAAAAACATATTTTGTTGTTTTTTGTCACAAAAGTTTTTCAAAAGATCTTAGAAAAATAAGTTTTTGACTATACCAAACATGTCAAAAACATAAAAACTTTTTTTAGATAGTTTGATAAGAAATAAGCAAGAATACGTGTTCCCAATTTATTGAAACATTTTGTTATTTTAGTCCTTACTAGTTTTTTTAGTGTCGCGCGTTGCGGCGAAACCGAGCGAATGATAATGTAAAACAAACGTGATTTAAAGATAAGGCATGTTGTTTAGAAAGCCAAACCATTATAACGGTTTACTTTATCATCGTACCGTTTTATGATAACAAATAAATACTTTATTTTGAGTACAACTACGTTTTTAACAAAACTTATAACGGAATGTCAGGAAAAAAATCAAGCACAACAACGTACTTCAGTTTTTAGAAAAAAGTTATAACGTAAATTATTTAAGAACTATCAAATTAATCGATAAGTTGATATATGTTTAAAAAAGAGATAAGAATTACTAAAATATAAAAAAAGAAATACATGGTTTTAAAAAAGGAAAAAAATAAAAATATGTTATTATAATAAATATAATAATATCTATTAAAATGTATTAAATAAAAAAAGCTATATATTATTATAAAAGTAAAGATACTATTTATCGTTTTATATATAATTGCTTCAATAAAAAAATAGTTTGACTCTATCTTCAAATTAAGGATTTTAATTATTTACTAGTAGTAAGACTCGTGTGAACACACGTGTAGTTTTAATAATGATCGGAATCAAATACTAAAAAAGCGATCACAAGATATGATTTAAATTGTGAAAACACGGGTAGTTTTTAGAAATTTTCTCTTCTAAAATTTATTTAAAACGCAAATCACAATACATTGTTATTTTACGAATTGCAAGAGTATTCATACATTTATAGTACCCATGCTAATCTTGTAAATCTTGTGATTGCATCTTCTCTAGCACCCAGGCTCATGGACTCATCGTTTATTTTCTAAATCAGCAGTATCGTTTGACTTTCAGTATAGAGTGAAATGTAATAATCCTGCTCCGTGATATCAAGGTAGTCACGCCCTTGGCAAGAAACTAAGAAAAAGAACATAAACCACTGTAGAAAAGACAGGTGAAAGCTAAAACACATATACAATATCACAATATGTTTTTTAGCATTTTGACGCCTTTATAATCATTAATTTGCATTCAATAATTTAATACACATCAAACATAGGTAAACAACAAAACTTAAAAAATACATACCACAATCTCTATCGTCATCTGTATCCTAATATGGCGGTGATGTCGACGTAATCCCATTCTCCACCAGATCAGACCACCGCAATTCTGTCACCGCTTCCCAGACCTTAGGGACGAACATGGCATTTTACTGTAACTAAATATATAAACTCAAACTTTCACACCCCGTATTTCCAACACAATCCCGGTGGGCCCGGGTGGGGAGTACTGTGACGTAAGATTGGTATCATCATGGTTAAACATATACAGCACAGCGAAAGACTTGAATATTAAATATTATTACAAACCATTGGATTTAAAAGTCTATAAAACAAATACATGGTTTGCAATATTAGATCCACAGGCGGATCGAAAGTACGAAAATGATAATCTCCGACAGACTTTAGGCTTGACTAAGAACTTGCAAAATTCTCTACGTCGTTACCAAGCAGCTCCTAGCCTATTCCGTGCCGAAACCTGTCACTTAGCCTTTTTGGAAAATACGTCAGTTTTCACAGGTAAATACATTTAACCGACTCATTTTGAAAACATTTAAAATTAGTTTAGGTGCATTGATCTACTAGGAGGCTTCTAGTCTGGAATGATGGTTAATAACCAATTAGAATGCTAACGGTTTTAGGTTGAGTCGATGACTCGAACCGACTAGCTTTAAGGATACGTAACGGAACAATACGCTAGATTAAGCGATGACCGGAAAGAATGGTTTTTAGACCCGACAAGTACTAGGACTTGTATATTTTGGGTAAACATATAACATTCTGGATTTTGATATAAAAATGATAAGGTTAGACCCGTTTCGGTGAATTTACGTAAATAAGTCACGTAGGCTTAACCGTACGCATATAAGAGATGCCGGGTAACCGAATGAGTCATTTACAAGTTCCATGTGTTAATATGCTTACAACATGTTTTAATATCAGTAAGATACTAACATGTATGCCCGTTGTAGATTTAAAATCGAATTAAGTTTCAAAAGGGGTAATTTGGTCATTTTACGACTTATAAAAGAGGTTTGAGATAATTCTGATGTCATGGTCATAATTATTCAGTAAAAATAGTTAATTTATGATGTTATATCAATAGGATATCAAATATATGTGTGGTTTATATTTAAAGACCAAACTATGCCCCGAAAGGGTATTTTGGTCATTTCACACATAGATTTGAAGACTTATTTGGGAATCTGAGTTTATAGCTTGTACCTACTATAAAAATATTAGAAATAGGTTTTATAAACAGTAGGTAATAATTTTTTATGCTTATATATGGTTTTAACCCATACTATGCGTCGAAAAGGCGATAAAGTCGCTAAATAATGATTTAATCGATATTTAAGGAAAATTATAGTTTTGGTCAGGTTTATATAACTAAAATATTTTATTTATTATATAAAGTCAGTTTGTAAAAGGTTTGATTATGAAAATGTCTTTAAAACTCATTTTTATGCACCGGAAGGCATTATCGTCGAGCAAGCGCCTTTTCATACACTCAGTTTATAAACTGATTTAATATCCCAAATAATTCTAAATATAACATAATATCAGTAGGTAAGGTATTTTATTGTAGGAGTTATGATTAAAACATTTTATTTGCCGAAAGGGGCATTTCGGTCCTTTAAAAGCTTAATTTGCGATATTTAGAAAAAACTCAGATTATGACCAAATTATTGACATGGATGCATGCCAAACAAGTTAACATATCAGTAGGTAACTTGTTGCATGTTCATTTTTAGTTTAAATCTCAATTTAAGCAAAAAGGACAAAGTAGTCAAATTTGACACATTAATGAAACTTGCGCATAAACTCGGATTATGATTATGACCTTGTAGTATGACCTCAGAGGCTTATACTACATTATATAAGGATCATAATGCAACATAGAATCGGCCTTGGAAGACACTAAATCGGTTTAGAACTGAAAGTCAAAGCAGAAGTCAAACTTCACGACTTTCGGTTGCGAACCGACCTTAGACCTGGAATTGATGAGCCGAACATGTTCCCACATGTTCTTATAATTATTACTAAGTATTTAGAGTGACAAAACTGATTTTATAACATGCATGTTACTAGTTATGCTTCAATTATCAAATCTCACCCAGTTTGACTTTTTATAAAATAGTTTGACTCATCAATTGATCAAGAATTCATAGAAATCAGGAGGTGCCCTTTTGAGGGATTAACACCTACCCAATTACGATCACGTAGCCACGTTTGAATCTGACCATGGCTGGACCGTTAAGGACTAAACCGGAAGTCAAACCGTTTTTACGTCAAGCTTGACTTTTGGCTTGAAAGCTTAATAAAATGAACAAAGAGGACTAAAGACACTTACAAAGGGTCCTAGCACGGATTTGGGATGGACTTGCAGGTGGCTTGAGCTCCAGAACTTGCAAAGAATTGGGGGAGTGAATTTTTAAGAATATGCAAGTTCCTTAATGGATGCACAAGACCCCATTTTTATGGAATTGAAGGATGATGGAGGTGGATACAAGTGTTTAGCATGCATCCCTGAAGTGCACAAGTGTCCAGGTACGTGTTTTGTAACATTTGTAAAAATCGGGTTTTCAAAACCTGCTCCGTTTTGTAATCGAATATCAAGTTATAAAAGTTACGTTGAATATTTATGATTATTTTGATTTAAAACGATACATAATTAATAAATAGACTAAACTATAAAAATTATATTTGATAAAAAGTTAAAATAAAATAAATAAAAAAATTATGTTGCTGCCGGGACTCGAACCCGGGTCAGCCAAGAACAACTCCAACGCCTTAACACACACTCACATCACCACTCCGCCACTTTGTGTTTTCTGTTATCTCTATGAAACAAATGAGATTTATATACAGACTAGGTTAAACCGGTTTCGCCAACTGAGAAACGGAAATCGGCAAATCAATCGTCAAATCGTTTGATTTCTCGCGTATTCACGTTCATAACCGATGAACCGATGTCTTTAATCAATTCAGAATTGATTGAGCATCAAGTCTCATCATTATCGGTCTTCATAACCGAAAAGTAATCAAATCCAGAATACTTCAACCCAAGATCACTCTCGCGACTCAGAAATATCATACCAGCATCCCATTTCACTTTCGTCACATTTTCAGACCATCAGAACGCTTAAAACAGCTCGCCGGAATTTTCTGCAAAAGTCGCCGGAAAACCGTATTCATCCTCAAACGGTAAATCTTTCAATATTCGTTGTAGTTCAACAATTATTAGACTATTTCTAACTTAAACCTCTCAATTGAAATCGAATTCAGGCGCTGTATTCAACTAATTCCAGTTCGCCGGAACTCCCCTGAAAGTCTTTATTTCCGTCTGTGAAACGGTAAGGACCTTCAAACACATCGTTAACGTTTGTTTATCACTTCAATTCCACAATCGACTAATCAAAACAGTTAATTATCTTGTTCAGTTGAAGAGCATAAAAACAGGGACCGACACATTGCCGGAAATCTGAAATAAACCGTTCATCGGTATGTTCACCCCTAATTACCGTCTCTGCCATTTCATTTAAGCTTTAATAATATTTGTAAATCGTAAAGACAAGGAACGGATTAGTAAATCAGTTGACTGTAATTTGAATGAAGAAGACGAAGCTGATTAAGTTATAAGTATATTTAAAACTAGTAAAATGAACGGGTTAGACACACAGTCCAGCGGTGGACTGTGTGCAAAATACATACGCATGTCCCGAGTTCGATTCCTGCTATACGCACTCCTTATATAATAAAATGCCTTTTTGTTTAAAAACTAAACCGGGTTAACTCAATTAGTTGTTAAGTATAATAAAAACCGAGATAATAACCAGGTTAGACACACAGTCCAGCGGTGGACTGTGTGCAACATTAAGCCATACGTCGCGCGTTCGAAACCCGTCACTAGCACCGGTCCGTTGAACTAAAATGTTTTTGCAATTAAAAAGAATTTCGGTTAAACTGAATAAGTGTATAAATATAATTAAAAACAAGATTATTTCGGGTTAGACACGTAGCTCAGTTGGTAGAGCTGCGTGCACGCGTACGGGAGGTCTCGGGTTCGAGCCTCACCCAGCGTAAACCATGTCCCTAACCGAACCGGTCAACAAGTCAACAGGTCAGCGGTCAACGGTCAACGGTCAACGCAAAATAAACAATTTTTTTTATATTTTTATTTATTTAATTTAATTTAAAAATCAATTAAAAATACTTAAAAATAACATTTTTAAATATAGAAAATAGCCTTAAACTCACAAAAATATATCTAAAAATTTCATTAAAATCCTTAATAAAATCCACTCATTTAATATATTTTTCCGTTATTGTTTAGGTTAGTATTCCTCGTTGTTCCGCTCATCTAATTCGTGCGCATCTCACCATCTCCAATCCAACGCACCCAATGTGAGTGAATCTTTACAAATTTCCCGTTTTAATCACGTTTTGGGGTGTATCATGTGTCTTGATATATATATTATACTAAACCATTGTGCATACATCATATCATGAACTAGTGTATTCAGTTTGTTTCTGTTGTGTAGTTATTGTTGGATGCAAGTTTATTATTTTCAGTACATGCAATTTCATAGGCCGCCGCTGCCCATTACATTATGAGCGTTGAACATGTTCCCCATTTCATTATGAGGTTGAACCTGACGTGCCCACATACGATCGGCTCCGTTTGATTGAGCCTTGATCGCACAGACATTTTCATTTTCAGTACATGCAATACGATCGGCTCCGTTTGATTGAGCCTTGATCGCACAGTTTCATTTATGTTATTTATCGTATGATGTAGGTATGTTCATGTATGTTGTCATATGTTATTGTATGTTATAGTTGTGACTGCTATTTGCCACTGCTTGATTATTTACATTTGCTCATCTATGATTATGCACAATTTTTCATTGATAACTAACAAGTAATTCATTAATAAATGTTTATCTAATAAGGTTCACTCGCCAACTTATGTTGACCCAAAAACCCCCATTTTACACATGATACAGGTGAACCAGCAGCAGCTAGGAACACATAGGACTTGGACTAGAAGAATAAAACGATTTAGAGTTGGGATTGCTATGTTTGGTTTATTTTCTTTGTATTGAATGAACATGTTTGGATATTTGGAAATGTAACTTTGACTTTATTAAATATGAAACATATTAGTAAATGTCATGAGCTTTGAGAACCCAATTATGCCCCGACTCTTATTCCGCTGCGGGTCGGGGTGTGACATGTTTTGAGCAGAGAAATGCTGGAAATTCACGAAAAGAGGTGGCATGCATGCAGGTCTGCAGCTGTCCTGCAATTTCTACGAACAGGTCTCTCCCCCGCGTCGCGCGGGGATACCAGGTCTCTGGCGCGTGGCGCCTGATAGGTCAGTTCACAAGATTTCCATTTTGGCCCCTGAACTTCTCCAAACTCCCATATTTCGACATAAAAGCATGTTTTATTCAATATGGCAGCTGGTTAGCACTCTCGGATGTATAACCGAACGTTGATAAGTTCCGGTTCCGATAAATGGTCACTCAGAGGTATAATTAAACATGTTGACACTTTTAATCTCTCAACTTTGTCATACGTTGTTCATAGGTTACAATAATAACATAACGACGCTTTTGGTCCCTCTCGGCCAACACGTGGCAATAGAGGAACAGCGGGACACGTGTCGGGATTTAATTGGACAGGAAATTACGAGGTGTTACACAAACATATCATGTTGTATTTACCTCTATCAACAACCGAAAGATATAAAAACTTTCCGTTATGCATTGTATGCAGCACATCAACGATAGGCATATCAGTAGTCGCACATTCAGGATTCGGAGTCAATATCTACATAATCCATCATGAACTTATAAGTAAGTTGAAAAGATAAGACAACGAAGAAAAAAGGAACCGATTATGAACCGATCACCTTCTCTACCAAGGTTGATTCAGCAGGAATATCGTGTGCTATCACACGTGCTAAGATATCATTTGAGCTATAATATTGAGCAAACATATGTTACTAAAAGGTCACATGTATAATATACGGTTGAGAGAAACTCATGTTAGAATCATGGCTTGTTATCAATTGTTATAATGGCGGAGCTACTACGAAACTCAAGCATCTTTTTTATTGCCATAACAACCGTGTCGAATGGGGGAAACAGTCACAATCCTGAATAATAAAAATAATAATAAAACATCGCATTTGTATAGGAAATTGTATCATATTAAACTTCTAAAGGTATTACCTACTTTGAATTATCCGGTATAATGGTAACAACCGTGTCAAATGGGGAAACAGTCACAATCCGTATGAACGCAACCGCTTCGTTGTACAGTCACAGCCAAATAACACCTTTCTTAACAAATGATCAGAGGTTGAAGTTCATTTATGAAGAGGTAACAACGAACTTACTTTTCAGAATCTCAAACAAACGATCTTTGATAAACCATGCTCTTTCAGGGCCAGCATGAACATCATACACTCCAACGAATATTCCTCAAGGGCCATTCTCATCCAAGTTCAAACTCCCAAATTCTACATTACATGATCTTCCAACACAACATTTTCCTGTATCATTGTAAATATCAATGATGCATATAACTTCAAAAAATATAATTCTAAATATTATCACTTTTTAGAGCTACTGTCCTTAGGACTCAACTTTCTTTGCAGTTGACTGGTCGATTTTTTACAATAGCAGGTGCTGGTTGGCGTCCTCCTGCAAATGATTAACTATCAAAAAAACGCTAAAAGTTAAGCTTTATACTTATTCTTGAAATGAATCGATCTTACTTCATCTAAAGTAGATCATCCAAGCTTTCATTAATGACATATCCACTATTTTCTTTCTAAGATTGATTCATTGGAAATATTAACAACATTTCATTATAGTCCCCAACAACTGTCTTTTTCAGTTTTAGCTTCATCCCTTTTTCCCTCTAGGAAGCGTACAGAAAGTGTGACCCATTTGCTAAAAAGCCCTCATTGGTTGTTCCAAAACTGGCAGATTGGTATGTTATCCAATTAAACATACACTGGTTGATCCACTCACTATCATGGAAATCGGGTAATTAATTTCTTTCACTAATAGTTAGTGAAAATAAGAGAATACATATATGTGAATGTACAATTACCTGGGAACAAAAGTTCTCGTTATCTACCGTATCACAAATTCCGAACCTTCAAAAGCCGAGATATGCCATGGATTGTCAAGTAGAGGACTGAAATCCAACTTCGTCAAATAATTAAGATTCAAATTTGTGTATAACCAAGGATCATTTTAAATATAACAAAATGTGCCTTACGTAAGAAAAGCAGTGCGCTTTTGCGCCTCAGTTTTAGACCTTGTTTCTTTTGTGTGATTCCGTCGAGACCACTTGAATCATAATCAAGACTAAATGTAGATTATCGTCTTGGCTATTTTCTTCGAGTTTTCTTAAAAGCTAGGGTTTTAGGATATGAAAATCTATCTGTTGTTCTTTGTGGCCTCCCATCTCTGCGTATGTACGGAAAATTATTCGATTGTTTAGCACTTATAAGTGTTCGAGTAAAATAACGCCTTTATAAATAAAGAAAGCACTTCAGCTTATAAAATATTAAAATACCTTGACAGTTCATCAGGTTTCGTTTGGATCAAAAGAGGGATTAAGCCTATATGAAGAATCAAAGTAACTCCTCAAAAGCCAACCTTTCAACTGAAAATCAAAGCAATCAAGATCACAAAATAATAGGGATTAAGTCTATATGAATAACTGTAACTATCCTACTTGCCGGCAAATGTCTTTGAACGTTACTCCACGCGTATGGATAGAAAACATATGTCACATCTGATATCGGTATAGTTGTCCCTTCAATGTCAAGAACAATACAACGCTGGAACAAAAAATGATAAAATCATCGGGGAATCATAATAATTTAGACAGTTTTAGTTCATTTCAGTCTATTTTGGTAATGTAAGAGCCCCTGCCCTTTGAGATGTGTTTGTAGTTTGACCACCTAAAGGCAATTTCGATCTTTGAATTGGACCATGACTTGATGTTGACCTTTCAAGGCCTAATTGGTGAAGTTTGATTGCAACTTCAAGAAAAACAATCTTGAAGCTGCAAAAGGTAACCAAAAAGCCAATACCATTTTTTTTTCAAAAGTAACCGAATTTCTCGAATCTGGAAAAAAAAAAACAATCTTACCTTTAAGATGCCAATACTTTTGCAAATTGGAAGCTCTAGAAGAATGAGCTCCTTCTCTTGAGGATTCCCGGCAGCCATACGTGTCTTTTTAATTTTCAACCAAAACCGAAATATGTTAATCACAATATCCAAAGAGAAAACACAACATACTATAAAAAATTAACCAAAAAGTACCAGAACTTTGGCTCTACATGCCTTCAATATATTTTATGTTTCTACATTTTCATAGTACTTGGCATCAGCAGCTCTCTGTCATGATGAAATTGATGGTAATAAACACACGTTGATCATTCAGCCCAAAACTAACATAAGGCGCAAAGTAGAATGTGTAATACCGTAATGGGTAGTTAACAACCTAAAAAACTTATATAGGGCATGTTTGGCTAAGTTTTTTGAAACAACTTATTGACTTATTGGCTTTTTGAAAAGCCTCTAAAAAGTCTATTTGGCAATGAGGTGTATGTGAGAGGAAAAGTGACTTTTCCAAAAAGTCACTCCATCCTGACTTTTCCAAAAAGTCATAAGCTGTTTTGAAAAGCTAAGCCAAACATGCCCATAATAACAAACATATATAACGGACACAACCAGTATAAACTGGGTGAAAATTAAAAGTTTTCATCTAAAAACTCTAAACCCAAACACACGATATGAAAAACTTGAAAAATAAATCCATTTGATATGCATACCACAACATTGTACTCGGAATTAGAGCCGAGTTTGTACTTTACAAAAAAATAAAAGAAGACGTACTATACAATTAGCCCCAATTTCGTACCAGAGGCAACACAAATAAATGCATATACATCATAAATCCTTTAAAGATGCACTAAATTTCAGAAAATTATTGTAACTACAGGTTTAACTCAAGTTTCGTTTAAAATCGTAATAAATTTTCAATAACAAATCCATAAAGTTAGGGCATGTGTGCCGAACTTAAACAATGAGACAAACCTGTAGTTGAAACGAAAAGTCTCTAGCGGTGAAAAGTTATTTGGCAAGTTATAAGTCTATGGCGAATTGGCAAGTGAATGTTCAAATCGAATACAGATTGCGGTTTTGCAAATCGAATATCAAGATATTAAATTCTACAAACATTACACACGCAACCTGAGCAGAATATTTGTGCTCCATCTGATGATGATGACCGTATGCTGACATCTTGATCCTAAAATTCTATCTGCACACCACATATATAAGATCAATAATAATTATCTACGATACAATTATTATTTGTTTTCATGATTAAAAAAATATTATAATCATGAACTCATGCAAAAACAAAAACAAAGACGAAGACGAAAAGCATACCCAAATAACGAAAACTTTAAAATTTCAAGTATACCACAAAATTCAGTCAATGAAATTGAATCTTAATTCAGCGGCGAGAAACACCAGAGTTTCGGCAACAACACGTCCAACGACATATAGAGCCCCATCGTCGCCCATCGCTGTTGTTAGTGACATGTCAGCAACTCGATTTCTCTTTCTGCCTCCAGTAAAAAGGCTCTCACCAGAACTCCTTAAGTTTTGCCGGAACCCTAGGTCTGGCCAAAATCTGAATACACATTTCCGCTTGTTCACTCGTCTGAGCTATCATGAGTGAGGTTTCACTCGTCTGAATAAATCTTCAGTCCATGTTCAAGTCTTATGTTCATCCCTTGACTACCCATGTGTTATGGTGAAACCAGATCCACATTGCCGTCAAGTCAAGGCTGAGATTTGTGTTGTGTGCAGCAAGATTTGAGTGACGAAATGTGTGTATAAATGATGTATGTATGGCAGGGATGATAGTAGAAGACAGCAAGATCTCCGTAACTTTTCAGGCTCAGAGTTTACAAAATAATGAAAGCACCATGGTTGCAAGGGAGGTTGCAGATGAAGATCTACCATTCGTTAACCCTGCCAAGCTAAGATGACATATTCAACAATATTTACTCATAACTTTGAACTCATCATAGCCTTATCGAAAACTCAAAATATACAAAAACCATTCAGCCAACATCAATGACATCGTAAGTGACAAAATTGGCTCTAAAATCGCAATAATTAACAACATTAAACCTATTTTTAGAGAGAAATTGACCTTAATTTTAGATAGAAATTGACATCAAACCTGCACTTATGATATGATGGAAACCAAGAAGATGAGGAATGACGTGAACGAACAAAAATCACTGATCTCTTCCGATTCTCGGGTTTTTTCCTCCTCCGCATCCGTAAGATCGTCGGCGGCACCACTGTTGGTTTTGTGATTTAGGGTTTCTTTTTAAAGAAAGTATGGTTTCTTGAGAGAGAATGACAGCCAAAATTTGGAGATTTGATTTTGAAAGATGGGCTGGATTTGAGAGAGTATTTGATTTGGGCGGACTTTTAAGATGGAGACATATTTGATTTTGAATTTAAATTTAAATTTTCCCCTCAAGTGTGTATTTTAAAAGTATTTAAATTAGTGATTTATGACATCAGCAAATATTAATGTGCAGGCATTCTTTTGTGTACAAGTAAATATATATCTATCATTTGTATTACAAGTATATATTTACGATATTGTTGGCTAAATTTTTATATTTTAAAACTGTTAATATCTTTTAATACCTTTCTTTAATGGTTAAACTCCCATATTATAAGAATTAAACTCTCCATCAGTACCGGCTAAACTTCCATATCAAAAGAATTAAATTGTTGATCAGTTCTATTCTAACTCTGTCTAACTCAACAATACTACTTCGGCTTTCCCAAGTGAATAAATATCTTTTAATGCCTAACATATATTTTAAGGGATAAACCGAAGCTTTTAACTTTTATGATTTGTCAACATCATTTTGTTAGCAAAAAATCAACTTCAAAATAAGTATGTATTTGCTTTTCTTGGTGCATTCCATGTGCCCTTTTAACATGGTAGCTACTCACCGGCCACCACCACTATGTTACAATGGATAACATCATAAAATTCAATACAACCTTTTAACACAGTTAGGTTCTATTTCTTAGGCCTAACATAAGACGGATGTTTGGTACTTTGATTTACTTTGTTGCATCTTTTATAAACAAGTCATAGTCATCTTTTAAAACGAAGAAAATGTGTCTGTATTATATGTAATTGACGTTTGATGTGAATACATGTCGATTACAAGGACCAGGTCGACATCTTATTATAGATCGAGTATTTAACATTTTAATAAAACATCTGATATATAAACACCAACCCTTATTTTTAATTACAAATAATTATCAATTAAATAATTACATAACCTTATCTTTGGTTTACTTTTGATACATTAATTTTATTTATAGATGAGTTATTGAAGTCCAACAATCCATTTAGTGGAATTTAATTAATAAAATGGCTTATATATAATGGTTTTTCTTATTTTTAATAGCCAAATATTCTGAAAGTAATTTATATAGTTTTATAATTTTTGTTTAAAATGTATATGTCGCAGTCTTATGCTATTTAAAATAATGCAAGTGGTTATATGAGTTTAGATTAAGTTGACTGGTGGTTGAATGTTATATAAAAAAATAAGAAAATGATGATAAGAATAATATCATGTTAGATTATGTCATTATGACATGTGGCTTAAATAAGGAATCCAAATGGTACTGCTATATCGAAATCAAGGAAGCAATTAAACCACGTAGGATTGGAAATTTGCTGTTTATTACTTTGCTTTGTTTAATAGGCGGGGAAGCCGAGAAGAAAAAAGTTAAAACTCAGGAATCCCTAAGACCAGACGGTATGGGTGGCCGGCCCATGCCGGCGCCAGACCCCCAACCGCCCCTTTGGCCCGGCCCGTGGCACACTCGGCTCCACCTGCTGCCCTTGTGCCGCTCCAATTTGGCACAAATTTCGATTGAGGACCGTTACCCAACGGCTATTTTTTTTTAAAAATTGATTTTTTTTAATTTAAATACCATTCAACCACCCATTTTTTATACCCCATTCATCCAAAATTCACCCACTCTTCTCATCCACTTTAAGCTTGGAAAATTTTGAAGAAAGAAAACAAATGGAAACCGTAGTTTTATTTTTAGGATTCGAAAATTTATTTTTTTAGAAATCGTTGTCAAAAGACATAAACGACGAGCAGGAGGAATTTGACGAGGTGGACGTTAAAAGAAAGTGAACCTCGTAGTTTTATTTTTTAATTCGAAAATTTTATTTTTTAGGAATCGTAATTTTTTAGGAATCGTAATTTTTATTTTTTAGGAATAATTATCTTGTTTCAAGTTTTATTTTTATTTAATATATGCAGTGTTTTTATAAAACTAAATTAATAAAACTAAAAATTAATTTAATTTTAGGTGGGCCATGTCATCCCTCCACCCCCCTATTTTGCTAGGAGAGCCATCTCCAAAGATGGGGATGTGGCATCCTACATGGCGGCCCATTCCTTTGGGGATGACCCTCCCATATCCTTTAGCCTAACATTTAGTACGGGTGTTATATTTTTTTAATTAACTTTTTTTTACATTTCGTTCTGTTTGCGTTATGTACATTAACGTATATATGTGTGGAATAAGACATTTTTTTTTGTATCCAGCCTTGGACATAAGGCATATTTTTCTTTATTTATTTTTTTTTACATGTCGTCCGCTTGCGGTATGTGCATATAATGTATATATGTGTAGGGTTCGGGGTGTAAAAGTGAAAGTGCACTAATTTTAACATCATTCTACTAATTTCGTGAAAATAACGTTAAAAGGAGGAATGGTTAATCATGCATCATGTGGTGGCGTTGATAGCCGAAAGACAAAATGCACTAATCGGCATATGTCTCAATTGTTGGGTTATGTGCCTTAAGTCCAAGGACTTGATGCAAAACTACTATCGAGCCGGAGGTCTCACTGGAAGCAACATCTCTATTCCTACGGGATAGAGGTAAGGTTGTCTACATCTTACCTTTATCAGACCCTGTCTTAGCTTTGCTATTGGTGAGATTTACTGAGTATTATGGTGATGGTGGTAGTGAATTAACATTTTTTACATCTATATTTTTCTAACTTTATACTTATAAAGATGTAAACTCTTACCACTTTTATGGGGTGCAAACACCCCATAGGACTGTGTAAGTGACCGTTGCAAGTCTTTCTACCATTTTCACACATTATCTCCAACTTGTTTCACGATATATCTGGAGGTCTTCATCTTCTACCCATTGTGCGGGAAAATTCCTGCGAATATATCCTGAAAGGGACGAAACAATGTTAGTAACACCGGGACTCAGGATTAGGGATGACAAAAGTACCCCAGCTCGACAGGTATACTTGTAACCCAACACAAATGTATTTTTCAAACCAAAAGGCATAGCATTATAGAAATATATACCTGTTGGGATCATAAAAGCAGTATCCTCCTGGTCAGAAGGTTCCATTTGGATCTGCTGGAACCCTGAAGAAGCATCCATGAATGTTAGATCTCGTGCCCAGCAGTGGCATCTACCATTGACTTATATGTGGTCAAGGGAAAGGATCCTTTGTACAAGCCTTGTTAAGATCAGTATAGTCCACACAGACTCTCCATTTCCTATTTTTCTTCTAGACCACGACCACATTGGTCAACCACTTGGGTAACTTGACTTCCTTTATCACATTTGCTTTTAGTAGTCTCTCAACTTCCTATTGGATTATAAGGTTCCTTTTAGGAGAAAATTTCCTTCTCTTTTGGTGTATAGGCCTAACACTGTTATTAACACCTAATTTATGAGTAATAATATCCTTTGATATACCTGTCATATCTTCATGTTTCTAGGCAATGTTGAGATCCTTTCTTTCAGGAAAT
This sequence comes from Scalesia atractyloides, assembly GCA_947069175.1. Classification (NCBI taxonomy): domain Eukaryota; kingdom Viridiplantae; phylum Streptophyta; class Magnoliopsida; order Asterales; family Asteraceae; genus Scalesia; species Scalesia atractyloides. The sequence continues at coordinate 8,822,806 of CAMTDV010000016.1, read as the reverse complement.
TGACAAGTTCTTGTTCAAGATCCTGAGGATCTTTGTTCCCAGGAGCACTTTAATGTTAGGATCATGAGGATCTAAGAATATCTCTTTAACATCATGTTCCTTAGCTTCAAGGACATCTCGTGCTCTTTTTTTGTAATTGCTATGTCTGCCTCGTCTTACTGGAAGCTTTCATTGATGAAGTTTAGCAGTGGGTTGGCTTCATGCTGGTCACTTTCTATTTTGAAAACTCCCTAAGGAGTAGAAAGTTTAACACATTGGTGGTAGGTTTGATGCGTGGTCGAAAACTGGTGTTCTTATGTGTTTAAGTTTGTGTATTTACATAACTTTTAGTTTCGAATAGCCTAGTTTTGATTAGAATTGTGTTTGCAAGTCTAACGGAAGTTTAAGGGGCTATTCGGAGTACCAGGAGCGAACGGGATCAACTGGAAACGCGTGTAATGAAGAACCAGAGAAAAACACCCTGGAGGGGGCGTCGGTCGACGCGTGCATCGACGAAATGCGTAGACAGCACATATGCGTCAGCAGAAAAACCCACTTTCTGTGGGTCGCGACGCAGGGTGCATCGGCGACGACTCTCCCTGCTCTCCGACGCGAATTTTTGCTGTTTGTTGTTGTTTTGACGAGTTACAATGCAAGTTTTGACCTTTTCATGGGACTTACGCAAGTTTGAACTTGAAACCTTCATCTTGGAGCCAAGAACACCATTCTTTTCATCCTAGATCATCTCCAATCCATCAATCAATACTGAATCACCAAATCAATCATCTTTGCAACCAATCCATTCCACCATCACCATCATTCATATTTCTCCATTTTCATCACAAACCTTAATCCTTCATTCAAAGCTTCGAGATGTCAAGATCCAAGTTTCAATCATCCGGTAATCAAGTTTCTTCAACCATGAGCGGCTAATCACCTTGGTTTCACCCCGGTGTAGGTAGTTGTTTAATCTAGGGTTTTGAATTATGGTTTGATTTCACTTGTGACAACTTGTATTGTTTTTGAAGTCAATAACAATAGCTTGCATTTGTTTCGTATTCGTAAATTGTCGAACGATGGTAAAGTTATGACTTTGGAAATGGTTATGTGTATTCATGCATTGTTATGATTAGGTTTTACTTGTTATGATTATAAAGTGCAATCTTGTCCGTTCTTCGGAGCGTTGATAGTTATTGGCACCTACGTCACGATACACAAAATCCGTTAACCACTATACAATTGAGTTGAATCTAAAACGTGTAGAAACCATAGGTTGGCAATTACCGAAACCGGGTGTGAACCCTTTTTATAAAATATCGTTTGAATCATTAATTGTGCTTTCGTTAATTATAATCAATCATTCGTAGTAGTTAATTAAATATACAATCATCGTTGGTTAATTCCAACATCTTTTCTCAAACAACTAAGCAAAGTAAGATAACAAGCTTCATAAATTGTGACACCTTCATAATCAAATTGTTTCCATTCGTAAACCATAAACTCTTCGTGGATCGACCCCTTACTGCCACTAACGCATTTTTAAGGGTAATCTGGACTTATAAATATCATCTTTGACCGGGGCGCGACAATCCGATCAAATTTTGGCACCATTGCCGGGGAGCTAGTGCGCTTAGTATTTCATTGCTTGTTCGATTTTAGTTTAGTTTTCTTTTTTTGTATTTCTGTGATTATACTTTGGGTGGTCGAGTTTGTTTGTGAGGTACATGTCTTGCAGGTACCACCTTTTAATATGAATTGGGTAGATGATGATCCATGTGAATATGTGGAAGCGGAGAGCATCTATTAGAGGATTGCCCTGTTTTCTATGAGAAAGTTCAAGCCTACAAGGATCGGAAGACTACCTCAGCGGATTGTACGGATATGGGAGGGCGAATTATGAAGATTTCAATGGTCCATCCTCACATTCTCCATACATTAGACACCACCACCACCACCACCAAATTATCAAGACTACTACTATTCAGAGATGGGTTACCATTATGAGCAAGGGCAGGGTTACAACAACTATGAACCCAACTTGCCACATTTCCTAAGTTACCAGGAGGAGTATGATGACTATTATCATGACTCCCCTCAGCCGACATACGAGGAGCCTCAAGATTCATTACACTCTAAGCTCGATGCAATCATGGACATGATGCTAGAAATGAAAAAGAAAGACGAGCTGAGAGACAAATCATTTGAGGCTTTGGTTATTAAGGTTGGTCAAATTAATAAGGAGATGGCCCAATTTAGGCGAGACCAAGAGGTTTTGGCTAATGGTACAATGGTGGATGGTGATGTGGTGGAAGAGGTTAGAGATCTTCGGAGCAAGAAGTTGGAATGTTTGGACCAAGCGGAAGACAAGACACCCTTGAACGAGTCGGATTGAAAAAAGCACGTTCATATCCACTTCTCCAACTTATCACTCCAACCAACAAGTTAGGGATGCGGTTCAGTATAAGGATCGAAGTGGCATTGCAGATCTTGGACAACTTGTTAAGAACACCCGAAGTTGTAATGTACGCATGCGTAAAAGAAAAAGATTGTGATTCGGATGCCAACTAACGAGCGTATGTTGTAACTCGGTAGGAAAATGTACTTAGACACCATAAAGGCAAATAAGTATGATTGTGTATAGTTGTATAATTATTCGTTTAAATTTTAGTTTTACCTAGTTAACTGAATGTTGTGTTCCTATATAACCCTCACGAGACTATCATCCTCGAGTATCGGGAGGTTTAAAGGGCTTGCGTGCTATGCTAAATGTCGCCGTGATTCTAGAAAGTGAGTTAGGATGGTTGTTTTTGACATTATTTTCCACAATTAATCAAAGATGAAATAACGTATGGCTTGGTAATCTTTTCATAAAATGGTAGAACTATAACTAAAAATTTTTATGGTTGTGAGAAGCATGTTCTACACAGGGTTGAGTTTGAGGTACATCTGTTGTTAAGTACATTTTGTTTTAAGAATGAATAGCACAATGAGGAATGAGCTCAAAAATCAGGTGGCATACGTTTCTTTTATTTTTATCTTGATTCCTAGTTAGCAATAAGTGGATTGTATTTTGTATTTTATTTTCAGGGGTGAAATTTCGGGGAGTTAGCATGTCACATCCCTTGTGCATCAAAAGTTTATTTCCACACATTGAGGACAATGTTGACCTCAAGTTTGGGTTTGGTAGAGTAAAAGTTTTTATTTGACACTCATTTAAACTACACATTGAGCACAATGTTGATCAAGTTGGGGATGGGGAAAATTTCAAAATAAAAAATTTAAAATTCTTTGTTTATAACGATCTAAAAGCACAAGTAACTAAAAGTTAACGAGGGATCACAACCCACTTGTCTTTTGTATGGTCATGTTCGAATAATAACATGACGTTATTTAGCGGGTGGTTATTTGGGAATAATTAGCCTAAGAACTGCATTTTGTGCATATCACGACCATACCGTTATACGTGAGGTTTTGACCGCTTTTATACTCAAATATGCTATATTTCTTTGTTCATGGACCATTAGTCATGTATTGTAGAACTGCATCTTTTGATACGTTTGAGACCATAGACAAATTACAAACAGAATGATTAAGGCATTAGTAAACCTTTTCTTTTTACAACCATTTGTTTATCTCACGAAACTATCCTATAGCCAATTTGAGCCTAAACCTTTCGTTTGATCACCCCATTTAGCCCTGCCTTTAAACCTTTTTAAACCTGTGATGAAATTCATCTTAGATTATCGTTTGTAAAGTTGTGATTTGTTTCTTGCGAAAAAATCAAAAATGCTAAAAAAAAAGATAGAAAATCATGGAGAAAGTACAAAAATATGAGTTTGAGTCGTTGAATAAAAGGCGAAAATCGTTGCACCGTAGTGATTTTATAGTTTGTTTGTTTAAATAGTTGTTTTGTAATAAATCGAATTTTCATCACCTTAAGCCACTTTAAAACATCCTATTTCTACCCTTCGCTAGCCTCATTACAACCTCAAAGACTTTTGACTTGTGCTTAGTATTCGTGTTCGGGAGTACGAGAATGATTGAGTTTACAAGCCTACTGAGGGTACGTGTTCTAGTCGTTTTGAGTGATTATTTCAAAAGTGCTAATACATCAAATTAGCCAAGTTATAACCGAATGGAGTGAACATTGTAGGGATGTGATGATTTGAGTTTCAAGCAGATTAATCTTGATACGTTTTTATAGATTAGTTATTATCGCTAAATATTTGAAAAGTTGTAAAAATTATGAAGGCATGACAATAGCCTTAGACTTACGTCCAGATGGGAATGTGTTTTCATTCGACCCACGTGAAAGTGAAAACAATTGCTGAGGCAAGCAAAAGACAATCGGTGGGATGTCATGCTGGTCAAAAACCGTGTTCTTATGTGTTTAATTTGTGTATTTACAAACTTAGTTTCGAATAGCCTACTTTGTTAGAATGTGTTTTGAGGTTACGGAGTTCAAGGAATATTCGGAGTACGTTGAGCGAACGGGATCAACCAGAACGCATGTAATGAAGAACCGGAGAAAAACACCTTGAGGGGGCGTCGGCGACGTGTTGGTCGACGAAAAATGGTTAGACAGCACATAATTGGGTTCAGCAGAAAAAACCTACTTTCTGGGTGGGTCGGCGCCCTCTTCCTGTCTCCGACGCGATTTTGATGTTTTTTGTTGTTTTGACGAGTTATAATGCAAGTTTTACCTTTCATGGACGTACAAGTTTGAACTTGAAACCTTCACTGGAGCCAGAACACATTCTTTTATCTAGATCATCCCAATCCATCCAATCAATACCGATCACCAATCAATCACTTTGCAACCAATCCAATTCCACCATCACATCATTCATATTTATCCATTTTCATCACAAACTAATCCTTCATCAAGCTTCGAGATTCAAGATCCGAAATTTCATATCTGGTGATGAAGTTTCTTCACCATGAGCGACTAATCACCTTGGTTTCACCCTGGTGTAGGTAGTGTTTAATCTAGGGTTTTGAATTGTGTTTGATTTCACTTTGTGACAACTTGTATTATTTTTGAAGTCATTAACAATAGCTTACATTGTTTCGTATTCGTAAATTGTCAAACGATGGTAAAGTTATGAAATTGCGAAATGGTTATGTGTATTCATGCATTGTTATGATTAGGTTTTACTTGTTATTATTATAAAGTGCATTCTTGTCCGTTCTTCGGAGCGTTGATAGTTATTGGCACCTACGTCACGGTACACTAAATCCGTTAACCACTATACAATTGAGTTGAATCTAAAACTTATAGAAACTCTAGGTTGGCAATTACCGAAACCGGGTGCGAACCCTTTTTATAAAATATCGTTTGAATCATTAATTGTTCTTTCATTAATTATAATCAATCATTCGCAGTAGTTAATTAAATATACAATCATCGTTGGTTAATTCCAACATCTTTTCTCAAACAACTAAGCAAAGTAAGATAGCAAGCTTCATAAATTGTTACACCTTCATAATCAAACTGTTTCCATTCGTAAACCATAAACTCTTCATGGATCGACCCCTTACTACCACTAACGCATTTGTTAAGGGTAATATGGGCTTATAAATATTATCTTTGACGGGGTGCAACACTCCGATCAAGGTTGAAGGTACAACCTTCATGTCATGGATCCAGGGCCTACATACGATGATGTTATAACACGATAAAGAATCTATAATACAAAATTTTTGGATATAGTTAACTCCATTTATGTATACAGGAAGCTTTATTTCTCCGTAGTATTCTTTATTTCACCACTAAAACCTACTAGCACTGCTGACTGGCAACGATTTCTGATTCAGGAATGTTCATTCTTTTTAGAGTATCTAATTGGATGATATTCAGTGAACTCCCACCGACTACCAGGATCCTGCGTACAAAATGGTTAGCAACATATAAAGTGATTACAAGTCCATCATGGTGAGGTCCTGCTTAACATCCCTGTCATCTTCATAAAAGGATATAGTCTTTTGCTCTATCAACGTTGGTGTTCTTTTAGGTTTATCTCCCTGCTCAGTCTTAGCTTCTTTAGCATGTCTCTTAGCTGCAGAGTAAGAAGTGCCACATATGTTAGATCCTCTGGAGATAAAGTTTATTAATTTTGCATCTGGTGGTGGGGATCCTGCTCGCTTGGCAGATTTCTCAGGTTCCTGACTTTTGTCTTTCTTTCGACCCAACAGTTCCTTCAAACACTCCTTACTGAGGATGTAACTTATCTCCTTCTTGAAGGGGGGTGATGGGGGAATGCTAAGTAGCCATTTTAAGGTCGATCATGTCAGAGTGGATCTAAACCCTTTACACAAACATGTTTCCTTGAGATCTGATGGAATAGGATTGATCTCCATTCGTTCCCTATACTGAGCCACATGTTCCTCAGGATCAGTGGTTCCATCATACAGCTTCATATTGGGAATCTGAAATCTTTTTGGGATTCTGTGCTGCAGACTGGGGGAGCGAACCTGGAAATCCTATGACTCTCAGGGGATACCTCCGGTATAGGTTGCACCACTCCTGGTACACTAGAATCATGTCTCTTAACTTCTTCAGTTCTCTTGCCATCTCTGGACTGACTCCTTCAATCTGCACAAAATTGTTAGTGTTTAATGAATTATGATTGGTAAAGTTATCGGTGTTAGGTTCCTGGATCGAGTATCCTGGGGTGGCTTCGGTGTAGGGAGGGTTCGGGTTAGCCTAAATCTTGCTCACTATGTCGGGGATGATCTTGGCCATTTGCTCGGCCATGAACTCCATACAATCCTTCTTTGTCATGGAGTCGGAATTGTTGGAACCCTTCTTGGAGCTCGAAGTGGACTTGGACTTCGACTTCTTGTTGAGAGAGTGATGGAAGGGAGACATCTAGAGATTGCAAAAATAAGAGGAAGGATGAGACTTGATCATAATGTGTTTGTAAAAATCACGTTTTTGCATGTATAAGCATGTATGTAGCATTTAACACGTATAAGTTCACATAAATTGCATAAGTATAACAAGTATTGAAAAGCGTAAACACGATATGAATGCCTAAAGGAGTATAAATTTAGTTGGTTCACGAGGATTATTATTGTTTTTTTATTGCGAGAGACGTGCGAATTGTGCAACGGTTTTGAAATGAACGAGGTAACAAATATTAAAACACATAGAAATGGAGATAACATAAAAGAGAGGCTTAATAAAACATTGGAGTGTTTCGGGTAGAGAAACGTCGACTATTCTAAAGTGAATCGTAAGTCCTTTCGAGTTAGGGAAACATGCTTTGCCTAATAGGTAAAATACTCTCGTCGAGAAGCGATTAACAGTATTTTACCCTTCCAGTTACTACATGTCCCTAGTCGATCGAAAATTCGAGACTTTGGCGAGACTGAAAATCGAAGAGTGGGACTAGTTAACAAGGTGCGGGTTTCACCCTTAACTTGATAACGTCGTACCCTAAACGTGGTTGGTACTTACCAAACAATGAGCGAATTCCGACTCATTGGTAAGGGTCCACTAGAGTATGAAATGAAAGTTTTCCATAAAAATGACTCCTAACTTGATGGTGTAACTTCGTGTAAAATCAAATACGCGGATTGAGAGTGATCACCAAATTGCGGGTTTCACCCCTATTTTGGTGAGATCGTCTCGTTTGTAATGCGAGTGTCTTCAAGTCTTCATGTGTGTATATTGTGTAAACGTCTTAGGGAAGACATATTGTATATTTAAGACAAAAGAAATAGAAAGAAGCAAACTAGGAAGAATAACGTTTTAAGCATGAGTCAAGAATGGTCAAAGTTTGGTACCTCTATAGACTAGGTCGAACATGGCAATTCTACCTAATTCCCTATAGTTATGGCTCTGATACCAATCTGTCACACCCCAACCGATGACGGAAGCATCGAAGTGAGACGAAATAATTGCTCGAGACATCAAAACACTATTGTGACAATATTTAAATTCAAAACCGATTTCATTTCGTTGATAATCATAGTCAAAATCTTACAAGGAAACAAAATACAACATGGATAAATTTAAATACAACAAAAGTTTGACATAGCGAAATAACATAATCTAGAAATTATAAATGCGTTTCTAGTGTCGTCCCTACTAATTTCGTCATAAACATCATCATCAACCTGCAACATGTTTAAAAGTATAGTTCAAAACAAAAGCATTAGCGAGTACACAAGTTTGATATAGCATATGTATGTAAAAGCGTTTAAACAAATCCAAATGGCAAAATAGTATACTAGATTAATGTAAACCTGGCATGCGATTATACAAGTCAATCCTCTAGTGTCACCGCAATAGTAGAATACTTAACATGACCTCAAGAATACGGGTAGTGCGTTACTCCTATAGCGCTATACATGTTAAGGTGAGGCTCGTACGAAGTTAATGACAAATAGAATCACATAAGAGTATTCCAAGTATACAAATCACGTGTTACGTATCTTAGCATGTATGATGGATTGTTTGTGTTTGCATAAAGTATAAGTGTGGGTTGTGTAATTTGATAGGTAAACATGTTGCACCCAAAAGTGTAAAGCATAAAAAGGGTGTTCGAGTGTACTCATGGTTTTGCAAAGCTTCCTTTGTTAAATCCCGTGAAGAGTTTGGTTATTTGGAGGACGGAACACCAAGTTATCCTACATGAGGAAATGTAGGTGTGTGAGTATTGGAATGATAATGGGGGACTTGAATCAGGAGCTTAAAGTATGTAAAAAGTATGTATTCAAAAAAGTAATTATCTAGACGTTAACTCTCGTTTTGACACTATAAATCCCATAAAGGTGATTGTGATTTCATGGGTCATGCCCATTAGAATCGCAACGAGAAGGTTAAGTCTTAGATAATATAACCTAATATTGTGACAAGTAACTATATGATCATTGTCAAAAGTTCGGTTATGTATAAGTCTATTTACGTATATATTATATAATATATAATGTAACACCTCGTATCTTCGTATTTCTATTTTAAAAAATGTTCGTATTCGTATTCTAGTTTTAGAAACCTTACATTCGTATTTTTATTTCAATCTCACAATTCGAGGCGTTAATCATAATAAAATTCATATTTTATATTTTTTTATTTTATTCACACAACCGATCATTTAAAATACGTATTTATACGCAAACCGACACTTTTATACGTATAAATACTTATACGGACATCCTCAATACTTGAATTATACTTTTATACTTTTTATATATTCAATTACATAATATATACTCAAGAAATACCAAGAAATATACCAATCATATTTCCACCTCATCAATCCTCTTTCACCTTCTTTAACCAATCATATTTCACCTTTTCCACCTCCTTTCTCCACCAATCACCTTCTCAATCCTCTTCCACCTTCTTTAACCAATCATATTTCACCCTTTTCCACATTCTCTACCTATAAATACCAACCCCCTTCTACCATTTTCTTCACACCATTCTTCTCTCCATCTCTCTAATTCTCTCAATCTCTCTAAATCAAGAATTTTAAAAGGACACTAAGTGTTCCACCCATTCTTCTCTCAACTTCTATACTTCTCTCAAATCTTCCAAGCAAGGAAGAGAGCTCTAAGAGTTCTAAAAGAAAACATTAAGTGTTTTAAAAGAAGCTTTGAAGCTCCAACCTCCAATTCTTCATGGAATCACCAATCGGAAAGCATATGCAATATTGTGAGTACACTCGACCCACTTTTGCTTATAACACTTTTGGGTGTATCATTGTTTTACATATACAAAAATCATGAACACTTAAACTTTATGAAACGCACAAACAATCTTATACACATGAATACTTGAATCTCATACTTGATGCTTGTCTTGGATATTCGTTATGCTATGCTTTAGTCATTAACTATTTTTAGCCTTCGTTTGACATGCTTAGCGCTATAGGAATTCACGCATCCACCTCCATCGTGTTATTCGTGAGGTCATGTTAAAACATCGTGATTGCGTTAAGGGTTTGATTATTAGTATTGCATGCCTTGATATTGCTCTTGTATAGATTTGGTTGCCATGAGGATTGTTAAACTTTATTCGTATACGTATGCTATGCTTAAACTTGTGTACTCGCCTTTGCTTTTGCATTGACTTTATTTTAAAACATGTTACAGGTTGAAGGAGATGATGCTATGAAATCAAAATAGCAAGGACTTAGATACACACATTTTAGAAGTTAGATTTATAAATGTTGTACCAAATTTTGTTATGTTTTATGAACTTATTGTATTGCTTCATGTTGTATTTGACAATGTTGTGAAATGAAATTTGGATTTAATTAAATATTGTCATTTATTAGCGTTGTGAGCAATGAGCAATCTCGTTTTCGTCTCATCCCGATGTTTCCGCCATCGGTTGGGGTGTGACAGATTGGTATCAGAGCCACTCCTGTGCCGTTCGGGATGTTGGGGCAAAACCTCATCGAGGACGATGAGTCCCTTAGGGGGGGTGATTGTAACACCTAATGGCAACCTCCCAAATGTGGGGCAAAAAACCTCATCTAGGATAATGGCAACCTCCTACATGTTGGGGCAAAACCTCATCGAGGACGATGAGTCCCTTAGGGGGGTGATTATAACACCTAATGGCATACCTCCCAACATCGTCCGTGGATAGGAGAGATTCCTGGCTCATAAGTAATGCCCTACCTCTAAAATCACCAACGCATTTTGGGCTTAATGCTAGTGGATGAGAGGAGAACTCCACAGTTAAGCGTGCTCAGGTGGGAGTAGTATCAGGATGGGTGACCTCCTGGGAAGTCTCCACCTGAGCACGCTTAACTGTGGAGTTCTCCTCTCATCCACTAGCATTAAGCCCAAAACGCGTTGGTGATTTTAGAGGTTGGGCATTACTTATGAGCCAGGAATCTCTCCTATCCACGGACGATGTTGGGAGGTATGCCATTAGGTGTTATAATGTGCCATGAGAAATTCGGTGTCTTGCAGACCTATTTAGACCCGATACAAACTTTAACAACTCACAAACGCATTGCTAAGCGCGCGATATCCGATTATCCACGAGAGACCCCATTCTTAACTCATCGCTTTCAATATGCATGCCATTCTTATACTCATATCCGTTTATCAAATCAATCGTTCACACTTATGCCTCCATTATTCCCCGACATCCTTGTCTTTTATACAAACCCCGTTTGTAATCAATCAGTTTAAACATTCGGGCCCTAAAATACTTTCTTACACTTAAAAACTATTTTCCATTCTTTATTTATGCGCAAACATACTTAGTTGGCAGTTACCTCCAAAACCATTTTTTATTTCAAATACCTAACTTCCTCGTTTTTTTCACCGATAAAGAATTCTCTACAAAACTGAGATTGCCAATGCTCTTTAAATCCAACGAAAATTTTTGTTACAACCAATAGTGCGGTCACACTTTTCATCAAAATACATATCGTTTTATACGAAAGCTTCCTTCTTAGGTATCACATTTTAAAATACCTTGTCATTGAGTTATTCAAAGTTGTTTAAACTCGCTTATCTATACACACACATGCACGTTTTACTTATGCTCAATGCCTCGAATCATTTTAGACAAACGAAACCTTTTTACAAACCTATCTTTTCGTTCCTCAAAACTTCATACTTTTCAACACATTTCAAACATCCAAATCTCGATTTTAGACAATCATTCTTCTAGCCAAAATGCTTTTTCTCCAAGGTCTTCCTCTTGAATAAATTTCGGGACGAAATTTCCTAAAGTAGGGGAGACTGTAACACCTCGTATCTTCGTATTTCTATTTTAAAAAATGTTCGTATTCGTATTCTAGTTTTAGAAACCTTACATTCGTATTTTTATTTCAATCTCACAATTCGAGGCGTTAATCATAATAAAATTCATATTTTATATTTTTTTATTTTATTCACACAACCGATCATTTAAAATACGTATTTATACGCAAACCGACACTTTTATACGTATAAATACTTATACGGACATCCTCAATACTTGAATTATACTTTTATACTTTTTATATATTCAATTACATAATATATACTCAAGAATTACCAAAAATATACCAAATCATATTACTTTCCACCTTCATCAATTCCTCTTTCCACCTTCTTTAACCAATCATATTTCACCTTTTCCACCTCCTTTCTCCACAATCACCTCTCAATCCCTTTCACACCTTCTTTAACCATCATATTCCCCTTTTCCACATTCTCTAAACTATAAATACCAACCCCTCTACCATTTCTCACACCATTCTTCTCTCCATCTCTCTAATTCTCTCACTCTCTAAATCAAGAATTTTAAAAGGACACTAAGTGTTCCACCATCTTCTCTCACTCTATACTTCTCTCAAACTTCCAGCAAGGAAGAGAGCTCTAAGAGTTCTAAAAGAAAACATTAAGTGTTTTAAAAGAAGCTTTGAAGCTCCAACCTCCAATTCTTCATGGAATCACCAATCGGAAAGCATATGCAATATTGTGAGTACACTCGACCCACTTTTGCTTATAACACTTTTGGGTGTATCATTGTTTTACATATACAAAAATCATGAACACTTAAACTTTATGAAACGCACAAACAATCTTATACACATGAATACTTGAATCTCATGAGGATTGTTAAACTTTATTCGTATACGTATGCTATGCTTAAACTTGTGTACTCGCCTTTGCTTTTGCATTGACTTTATTTTAAAACATGTTACAGGTTGAAGGAGATGATGCTATGAAATCAAAATAGCAAGGACTTAGATACACACATTTTAGAAGTTAGATTTATAAATGTTGTACCAAATTTTGTTATGTTTTATGAACTTATTGTATTGCTTCATGTTGTATTTGACAATGTTGTGAAATGAAATTTGGATTTAATTAAATATTGTCATTTATTAGCGTTGTGAGCAATGAGCAATCTCGTTTTCGTCTCATCCCGATGTTTCCGCCATCGGTTGGGGTGTGACATATAACAAGTCCATCATATATGTCATAGATTATCACAGAAGTCATGCATGGAGGTAGGATGATGAGCATCCATTAAACCTCATTATATGATTCACCAATACACAAACCGTCACAAGGACGATTCGGATGGTCATGAATTAAAATGAAAATGTACAAGTAATCACTATACCAAGTAGCCAAGTAATCTTCAACCCGGGTGAGCCAACATCAACATAGAAAGAATTAACTAAGTGTCGAAGGCTAGACGGGGTGTGTCACTTTTAGGCCAGTAAATTACTTGGGATAGAGATGGGAAAACATCAAGTGAGGTGGTGGATTGAATGTAGGATATCCAAGGCTTCGAGTAATCACACCTTTACCAAAACACAAGCTTTGTCAAGCTTGTATGGTTTTAACACTTGTGGGTTAAAACCCTTTCAAAAACAGAAAGTTTAGAGGCATTTTACACCTCCTAATTTGTATGAAACAACCTTAGCTAGCTGACTAATCATGGGCTTGATTAGAGGCACAAGTAGCACAAGTTTATTTAGTAAAAGTTTGTTTAAATAAAGTTTACAAGTTCATCTTCTAAAACAGAAAGTTTAGCCTTAAAAATGGTATTGTTCCACCTTGGTTTTCCATGGAAAACCTATGGTAACATCCTAAAGGCTTTACAAACTTTGTTGAGGAAGAAAAGATGAAGAAAACATGAAAATAATGAAGTTATAAAAAGATAAAAGTGAGCAGAATTTTAAGTGCACTTTGGACCTTGTTTTGGATGAGGATTCACCTTAGTTTGCCCAAGCAAACTTTTGAAAACCTACTTAAAGGTTATCCAAGTGTTTTAGAAGAAGAACAAGAGAAAAATCATAGAGGAAGTGAGCTATAACTCACTTTGAATGGACTAAACTTTCTGATGTAAGAGCTGAAAATCAGTTGAGTTTAGGGAGTGTTTTGAGAGGTTTTGAGTGTTGTAAAAGTAGGAGTGTGGCTGGAAATAAGGTGGTACTTATAGGGGAAGGATTAGGGTTTAAGTGGGTTGGGCTTTGGACAAGATTAGGGGGAGTTAGTCTTGAAACAAGTCCACTAAACCCAACCCAAAGCTGTCTAATAGGGCTGCCATTTTTTTATTTTTTGATATTTAATGTTGTATATTAGGTTAATAGATGTTATATAACATAACATATATTATCATTTGGTAATCTATTTTAGGTGTTTGGTCATTATAATCTCATGGTTACTACTAAAAAAAAGAATACATTTTCAAGTGTTCAAAATATTGAAATGTGAATTGTTTAAAGAAGTGTCAAATAATTATAAGTCTCGTGTTTGAATTAACCAAGTGTCTTGCAAGGATGGAACGTTTAAGAATTACAATATATGATAAGGATTTACGAGTTAACTTGCGTTTATACATCATGTAATAAACAGGTGTAAGAGTCAATGTATAAATACGTATGAATGATGCGAATTTTATATAAAATATCATTTCTATTACAATCAAAGTCTCAGAATTACAATGATTTAAAATACGATACAATTACAAGGAAATGAGTCTAAATAGAATTACGATACGAACATTCTAAAAATGGAAAGTTGCGAAAAACGAGGCGTTACACACCTCCACAGAATTCCTACAGTTCTTCAACTCCCTCAATTCTTTGAACAATAGCTGGTTGGTCTCATGTTGTTGATTCATTTGGTTTTGCACCGAGGCAAACATTGACAGGATCTCATCATTTGAAGCTAAAATTGGTCCTGTAGTTGACTTCCCCGGCCCTGAGTATGCATTTCCTGCAACAACAGTACTTTTCCTCTGGTTTCCCAAAGCAGATGAGGGAAGAGGGTTGCCAGTTTCGGTAGTTGCAGCAGTCACAAAGGATATGGTTGATGAGGATCTTGGTTGAGAGGCCATTTTTGAAAACAGTTTTGCAAGAAATTGGTTTAAGAGAAATTTTAACAGAAATTTCATGATGAAAAGCACCACTAGCCCCACGGTGGGCGCCGAATTGTTTTGGTAAAGAATTAAAAGGCGAATTTCGTAACTAAATTTAGAAAGTGAGGTAAGGTGCTGCTGAAAATAGTGAGTTTGATGCTCAAGATCCTGAATTTACAGTCATGATCCTGAGTTATGAAAACAATTTGTAAAATAATATGTGACGAATATAAGATAAATGCGATGAACACAAAGGATTTGTTACGGGAAAAAGCCCTTGATCTTCTTCGTGAAGTTGATCTCCGGCACAAAAAACCCCGGGAGCTAGAAACTACACAGTTCCACTAATGTTAATATGAAAATGAGCACAAAATGTGTGGCTTGATCGATCAAAACTATGTGTTACAGCCGAAGATGTTGTATGTGTGTTAGTGTTAAGTGTATGCAATGAGTGTGGTGTGTCCCTAAGCTGATCTAATTAAGTCAATTTATAATGTAAGTAAAAAACAAATCCTAACTGCAGGTCCGAGATATCTGAGATCCTGAAAGAATTAGTCTTTGACCGTTGCCAGCTTCCATTGTCATTTCTACACGTTTTCTTGACCTGACTCCACGATAATTCGAGTTAGGGGGTGCTAAACGGGTCGTGTTCGCGGGTTGGTGGGTTCAACCCGACCCGAACCCGAAAATTTTACACGAACCCGAACCCGACCCGAACCCGAAAATCGTATCATATATATGAACCCGAACACGACCCGAAGTTTTGTGGGTTGACCCGAACACGACCCGTTTAACCCGAATTTTTTAATTTTTTTTCTAAAACTAATATATTAAAATTAAAAATTACTTAAAAAACACAAATGTATATAATAATAACATATTTAAATTATAAAAGCTATGTTAATTTCTCCTTTTAAGTTACAATCATGGCATAAAATACACCCTCCATTTAATTTATGAGATAAAATATATTGTAAAAAATATAATATAGTATAAATGTGTTTAAACGGGTCAACCCGCCAACCTGACCAGGTTGACCCGAACCTGACCCGTAAACCTAAACGGGTTCGCGTGTTCAACCCGAAACTGACCCGAACCCGTTTAGACGAAACCTAAACCCGCGAATTTCGTGTTAGGTTCGTGCCGGGTTTCCGGGTCGTGTCAGAAATTCACACCCCTAATTCGAGTGCAAGCTCCCTAATAGCCGTTAGCAAAGAATATTCCTGCAAAATATTCTTTCATGACGGAAGCAATTTATTATTAGCAATTATATTAAGGATCCCAAGTCCCCCCCCCCCTTGGATCCTGACATGACTTAATCATATCAGGATAGGATCATGTCTATAAAAATTCTATCCAAACAGTAACTATTAAAAAAATAGAAAATCAATTCGTATCAACTCATTTTATTTTGTATCTTGAAGAAGCCGAAAGAAGGCAATCACTGTTAGGTTTTTTATCATGTCTTTTATAAAATCTTTATAATGAAAGCTAGAAGCATTTATAAGTTTTAAAACTTGTAAATAAACCCATCAAGGATTCATATGTAAGTAGACTGAAATCTAGAACTTTACATAGGGTGTTTTAGTAACATGGTTGTTAAACTTTGGTGAAGATGGTTGAACAAAGGTCCAAGTGTTTCTTCTCGAAAGTTGGTCCACACCAAACAACTATGAACTCCAAGTGATGATAGTCTTGAACAAGTTAAATGTCAAGAATAAGAACAAAAACTCTATCTTTTGTTAGTATATTGCAAGAAAAGGAGTGGTATATCACACAAAAGCTTGGAAGAACTACATTATTGATCATTTAGTTATTGAAGTTCTTTGTAGAATGGTTTCTCACATTCAACCACCACCAAAACTAGATTCTTCATTTCATTCAAAAGCCCTTGGCGACAATTCTTTGTATTTACGGTGTGTACTTAAGATAAGACGTCGTCAAGTACTCTAAAATGCCTAGATTGGTGAGTGCGCTATATAAAAGCGATGTAAGTTTAAATCTCTAAAGGTGGTATAAGTGCAAACTCTACTATAAATTGTAATTAAGTGGTAACTAGAAGTAAAAAGTCTTGCTAAAAACATCTATAAGATACCACATCCACTCCCTATGTACATGAGGAATTGGTATTGTCACAACTAGTCCAACACTCACACTAGGGGGTCCGCTTAAAAATGGGCCAACAAGTATTAGATAATGGGAACACATTGTCTAAAGGATGTTACAAATAATAATATGTGTGTAGTCTTGATTTGTGTCAACTCTTGCTTTATATAACACACTTGAACTTTATAAACTTTTGTATAAAAGGTGTGTTATCAACATTGAAGTAATCCAATACTTTTGTCAATAAAAATCAAATTCCAAAGCTTATAATAAAACAATAGCGATATGCAAAATATCACTTGCATTCAATCATTAATAAATAAACATTATATCTTATATTACTATATAGTTTCATGTTGCTTCATAAAAACATATTAACCATGTAATGATTCGTTTAGCATTATTACGATACTTAATAAAAATATGATTGACCATTAATCGAGTTGAACATGTTAAAGACAAAATTACACCGTTGGTCCTTGTGGTTTCTGTCAAATTTCAATGTCGGGTACTAATAGTTTTTGTTGTAAAATCAGGTATTATCATTCTAATTTGTCACAATGTTGAGTACTAAGGCCAAACCTTGTCACAATGTTGAGTACTAAGGCTAAACCTTGTTAACTTTTTTGTTAAGTCTTACTAAAATGACCAAAATACCCTTTAATAGCTAGATGTTCTATTTTTTAATTAATTATATTTGACTAAAATAATTTAAAGTAATTTTTTTGTTTTATCTATATTTTTTTATAAAATTAAACGGATTTGAAGTTTATTATTTATAAACTTTGAGTTTATAAATAATATACTAGTAAAATAAAATTTTCACTTAATATAAATGATACACCAAGTTAAGATTTATAAAAATGACTAAAACAAATTACTGATCTAGGAATATTATAATATAACCATTTTGTAAGTTGAAGTAAATATAGGGTTTTGGTTCTGTATGATAAACAGAACAAATAGCATGTAATATTTGTATCAGTTTGCGATGTTATGTACAAGAATTGCATCACCGGAGTTCCGATATGCTGACGTGGCCCAGATCAGTTGTAGAGATGAAATTAGCTGTGAAATTGTGTGGGAATGAGGTCGCATCAGGTCAAGAGGCGTATATTTATACCGAATTGAAGATATAATGGATCGAGAAGATGATGGGAATTTCGGAGTTAAACGAGCTGTTAGTTTTGATTATGATGAAGATACACATTATCGAAAAAACTGAGTTAAACAGACAATTTTTACGGATCCGATATGGCAGAAATCTGGCGACTTTGCCGGAGAAAACCCCCTGAAAGCGGGCTTTCTTTTTGTTTGATTTAATAAGTTTGGTTATTTAACACATATAGTCCCTGGAGTTCCTAATTTTACAAAATGACTAAAACTTTAATTATTAAAAGGCATTTTACTCGTTTTAGTAAGACTTAATAAAAACGTCATTGTGACAAAGTTTGACCTTAGTACTCAACATTGTGACAAATTAGAAGATTAATGCCTGATTTTGCAACAAAAAAAATATTAATACATGACATTGAAATTTGGCAGAAACCACAAGGACCAACAATGTAAATTTTTTCTAAGTTAAAATTAAATCTGAGTTTAAGCATGTACTTAGAATAATTGCTTAGTGTGTGACCATTTGGGATCATATGTCACATGTCAATCGCAACGTTGTTATATGTTGCGTCTTGGGTATATGAATCCAATAATTGATTTTCGTGTAAGAAATCTAGGTGTGGAAGAAGATGATAAGTAGATTAAGATATCATTCGGATTATTAAATGAAACCAGTTTAACTACCAAACAAAAAGATAAATAGCACGTTAAATGAAGAATGATTAAACAACCAAATGTTATCATACTTAGATTTCACTACGTTGTAACACCATATTTCTAAACCATTACACATAATTTAGAAGTTACTTATCAACATAATAAACATACACACTTCAAGACATACTCCATTATTTCCCTTATTATGTGAGTTTTTGTTTTTCCATTGTCTTTATAAACCCGAAATCTAGTCACATATATCACACACCATTAGCAACATTGCTAAATAAATGCATGAGTTTTATAAACGAAAAAACCGCCATTAAATATACTAATTAATTTTGGTTGATTAGCAACATTGCTATATAACATGCTTATAGGTTGATTTGATAAATATTAATGGAGTTCCTAAAAATATTCTAATTAATTTTGGTTGATTATATATTATAAATTTATAATTAATGAGGTCAGCTACTTTTGTGACTATAGGTGCAGTGCAAGTGCAATAATGTAAGGCTGATTTTAGAATTGGGCCTAGCCCGGTTTACGATTGTAAGGCTGGGCTTGTTTTTATAGGCTCATATATGCTGAAGTTGAATTAATAGTTGGTCAAAATAAGCCACCATTTAAAAAAAAAAAGTAAACTGCCATTTTGGTCCTTGAGGTTTGGTCAGTTTTGCCACTTTAGTCCAAATCTCAAATCTTTTGCATCTAGGCCTCGTGGTTTCAGTTTTATTGTCATTTTGGTCCAAATCTCAATCAAGTCAGATTTCTCAAATAAAACCCTGCTATTTTGTCCTTTTCCTCAGTGGTATTTTTGTCATTTTAAGCATTATTAATCCCAAACACCCCTAAAACTCACTCTGCACACACACTCCCTCTCTCTCTCCAAACACCCATCTCTCTATTCTCTCTCACTCCTCTCTGTCGAACACCACCACCACCGCCTCCGTGAACAACACCACCGCCTCCGTGAACACCGTGAACTCCACCACCGCCATAGCGAGTTAACCAACCTTCAGCCGCAAACCCTAACGCTTCAATTCTCCACAGATCCAGCAACTATACTTCAAAAATGGCTGAAATCCTAAGCCCTAGCCGTACTACGGGCTTCAAACAGCGAGCGCCGGTCATATCGCCGGACCGAACTCTCTTTTTGGGCTCTAACGATGACAAACTCGAGCGTGCTGAAGCACGCGCCGCCCGTGCTGCTGCCAACCGCCTGAAACCTGTTGCGTTTACGCAAGCAACCAATGTTACTTCTACCGATACGTATCTAGGTCAAGAGCAGATCAAGGAAATGTTACAGAATTGCATCAAAATGGCAATAAATGTTACAGAATTACAGAATTGCATCAAAATGTTACAGAATCACGGTGGTGGTGTGGTGGTGTTCAAGGAGGCGGTGGTGGTGGTGTTCGACAGAGAGGAGTGAGAGAGAAGAGAGATGGGTGTTTGGAGAGAGAGATAGTGTGTGTGCAGAGTGAGTTTTAGGGTGTTTGCGGTTTAATAATGATTTAAATGACTAAAATACCCCTGAGGAAAAGGACAAAATAGCAGGGTTTTATTTGAGAAATCTGACCTGATTTGAGATTTGGACCAAAATGGCCATAAAACTGAAACCACAGGGCCCTAGATGCAAAAGGTTTGAGATTTGGACTAAAGTGACAAAACTGGCCAAACCTCAGGGACCAAAATGGCAGTTTACTAAAAAAAGCCTGAAACCAAAAATGAGAATAGTAAAAATAGTGACTAGGAATTTTCCATCGCACGTTGCGGTGGGGAATCCGTGTACAAACCATATGGGTAAAGATCAGTATAAAGCTACAAAATATATGTGTAAAACAACCAAACACTAAATAAAATATAAGAAATAGAAGAAAACCATGCGAACATATATAAAATATCCGCACATTGCAATGGTACGTCACGTCGTATATTAAACTCGAGGAAAAGCATGTGAATGTTTATAAAAAAACACTTGTGTCGAAATGTAGATAAAAACACATGTGACAATATATTCGCAAATAACGAAAAGTTACGTCCTAAATTAAACTTAAGTAAAACCATGACATATCCAAAATAATTACAATTAATAAATAAATTTAATAAAAAATGAGATAAAACTATAATTAGTCTAAAAATCATATAAAAATATACATGGAAAAGATTTTACACAATTTGTTTAACATATTTAATACATAAAATAATAAGTATTCGAGTATAAAAGTATGAATTATTAATATTTTATATTTAATAATAAAATAAAATACACTTGGGTTTCATGTGGCTAAAGTTCGAAAAGAATAAACATTGATGACCAAACTACAAAAGAAAAAACTTTATTGTAGCTAGCATGATGTGGTTTAATATATATTACTAGGTTTTAGACCCGTGCAACATTGCACGGGTTGAATAAAAAAATATCTTATGTAAATAAAAGATGACAGATATTATATAAAATTGCTTAAAATCATCTATAATCAGAAAAGTGTCAATTTCTTTCTTTAAAATTTAAAGGAAAACAAAATAATTTTTAAATAAATTACAATTTAAGGTCAATATCTTACAAATCACTATTTCCAGTTATCTTTAAATACATAAATTAAACTTACAATTTACACAGCTTGAATGATAAATAATTTGAAATGAAAAGCTATAAATAAACATCAAGAATATGTAGCTGCGAAATCTTAAACATTAACTTTAGTAGATATTTCATTAAAGGTTTTAACTTTGATATCATATTTTGTTTTTTATGCAGTAAATAGTAAAGCATAAACATTTTTTTTAAGACTACAAAATTTTTATACTTTGAAGTTAAACAATTTTGTTTCTTTGTTTTTTTTCTTTTGTTTGTTATACCAAGTGCCCGTATCAGTACTGTAACAAACTGAAACTGAATTTTTATCGTATCATACAAGGTATTCCAGTACCTATTGCTCCAATTATATATTTGTTTTTATTAATAACCATAATATATCAAACCCTTCTCATTAGTTTTTTACATTGGTTAAATATAACTCAAGAAATATATAAATGTCATTTGTAATAAGAGAAATAAATTAATTATTATTGATATTCAACTACAACCATAAATTAAAATAAAATTATAAAAGATGATTTAAATTGAAAAGTATATATTCAACAAGAATTTGTATACTATTATTGTGTAAGATATTTATGCTTGAAAAGTTTTAATCATTAATTTTTGTAATAATTCATATTTTTAAAATACATAATGATGAAATTAATAGTGATTGTCGATCAGATTAAGTAATCGGATTTCACAGAAACATTATAAAGTTAGATATATTTTATAATTATCTGAAAGTGAATATAAAGTTTGGAGTTGTTTGAATTAATATTAGATTAGAGTAGATATTATTAATAATATAATTATATTAGATTAGAGTAGATATTATAAATAATATTATTAGAAAGTTGAAGAAGAGAATATCATGTGGCATTATTTGTAGTCTTTTATTTGAATTAGTTAGATAATATAATAATAGTAATAACAATAATAAAATAAAAAATTATATAATAATCAACATTTGTATTTTTAAATTTAAAACAAATAACCTTTTTTCTCAGTTTTGCGAGATTGTGATTAGCATAAAGGGGGTGGGTTTAGGAATGGGGGCATGGGTAGTTCAAGAAAATGATGTGAGTTTAATGTTTTGGAAACAAGACACACATCCAAATGTCAAACATTTTTAGTCTTACTTGTATGACTATGCTATGATTATGTTCACATACCATATGACTATGCTATGACACGATTGGGGCGGAACTAGCATTCAACCAGCCGGGTCACGGGACAGGGCTCAACTTTGAACCAGTAGTGTAAAAAAAATTTCAATTTTATACAAAGGATATCCATAAATAACTACAAGGACACCCTTAAGACCACCCGTTGTGAGAACAGTGAGTAGCAGTTTTGGTGTTTTTCAGGCATGTCGGTGATGATGGTTTGCGAAGGGTTGCCTGAAATATGGAGAAGAAAACAAGGATGAAATGATAGTAGATAAAGTAAATATTTTTTTTCTATTATATTGTTTTTCTTCTGACACTTTCCTTTTTCCAGTCTCTTTACCACCTACCAAAAGTATGTATTTCTTAAAATAGTATTATAATTAAAAATTTTTATTTACTAAAAGTTAATTTAAGTGGCATATTACACAGTATTTCTTTAATTCCTGATAATTTTTGTATTTCTTTAATTTTATATTTTATAACTATTCTTTATTCGATGATAATATGTGATTGTTTTTGTTATATTTTCAATTTATTTAAGTATTTATTATATATTTGATCATTTAAATTTATTATTTTATATAACTGTTTTTACAAATTATTCTAACATTTTTATTATTAGTGATATTTTTCTTGAAAAAATACTTTGGTAAATAGAACAAACTTAAAATCAAGTATTAAGACTATGAAATCCGTTTGATATTGAAACATAACTAGAAAATAAGTTAAAAAGAAGTTAAATGATTATAAGATAAGAATATAGGTGATCTTGCCTTGCATAAATTAAATATTTTTTTTGTTTATTAAATGTTTGATTTGGATCTTTTATAAACCTAAAGAATTTTGCAATGTAATTTTATTATTGTTTTACTTTATTTATTTATTGTTATTTTTTTAATATTGTATATTGTACGGTGAGAAATTTTTTTTGGGACACCCCTGAGCTAACGTTCTGGTTCCGCCACTGGGCACGAACGTGATAACACAACATGAATATGATCTTGTACTCTTTTACGTGCATGAGATGCATCCATGGTTCATTAGGACAGAAACATACCTAATACGATCGTCCATAATAAGACGAACAATATGATTAAAGTTAACACATGCCCTTTTTAGACTAGGTCTTGTACATTGAGGTGTGGGTTTGGTGCAATGGTGAAATGTGGTTCACCAAATTAGAGATAAAGCCACCTAACCCTGTTATGGTCAAGGTGAGCACTCGGGTTTATCTTGTAATATTATACTACTGGACGCTGACTAGGCATTGGATAAAGTCACCAGACCATGTTGTGGTCTAGGTGAGCAGTGGCTTGAGCGAGTTATTTATTTTGTTTAAAAACGGTAAATTAACAATATAAAGTGAGGTTAGCTAGCTAGCTAACAAAGAAGATCTTAAGAATTTCGAGCTTATCTCAGTTATAAACTATCATGCTCTTATTCTGAATACTTGTTTGCCTTTAATTGTTCTATGAGTTACACCTATTTTTATAAGTAGTGGTTGTCTTTTAACAATTTGTTGATAGGACTTTCGTTTTAATTTACAAAAAAATGATATACCTCTTAGTCTTAACAACGGGATAGTAATAAATGCTAGAATGAAAGAGAAGAGTTGACAACAGAGAAAAAGGTGTGTTGTATTAGACAAAAAAAAAAGAGGATACCAAATTACTCTTTACAAATATGGTGATCATTTTGGAACTAATTGATTTATAGGATTTAGGGTGTTGCATATTGTTAAGCGATTCGTATCTCAAGCAGTGGCGGACCCAGGATTTTTTTCCAATGGGGTCCATTTTTTTTCGGTGTTCAAATTTTTAAAAACATTGGGGTCCGTGGACCCTGACCCTCTCTATGTGGGTCCGCCCCTGATCTCAAGTGATATGCTCCCCAAGTAAAAGGTTGGGAGTTTAAATCCTGCAGGTATATAGGTATTGATGCATTTATTCTAGAAAATCTAGGTTTTGTTGTTTAAAAAACATTAGTAACATAAATATAAGTGTTGGGCGTGTTAACTAGTGTTTAGTTATTCTAATAGCGAGTTATTTAGTAAATAGTAGTTCATTAGTTTTGTATTGAGTATTCCGGCAGTGAATTATTCACCAATATGTTATTTCGATTATATATAAACTTATGTAATAAACACAAGCCACCCCTAGATCAAAATTTGTCTAGAGGTTGTATATTTCTACAATAGACCTCCAATACTAACCAATTAATCAACTATAACATCACA
Organism: Scalesia atractyloides; assembly: GCA_947069175.1. Classification (NCBI taxonomy): domain Eukaryota; kingdom Viridiplantae; phylum Streptophyta; class Magnoliopsida; order Asterales; family Asteraceae; genus Scalesia; species Scalesia atractyloides. The sequence goes on along the minus strand of CAMTDV010000016.1, from coordinate 8,798,111 downwards.
CACACTCCAACATCCCCATTAACATAATTTCCATGATTCTAGGGATTCCAAGAAGAATTGACATTCTCCCATAAGCACACAATCGACTCGAAGAAGTCCAACCCAATCAAATGTGTGTCTAGGATTGACGGGATGTTGGAGCTTTACGAGATAATACGTGAAGAAAACCTTGCGTATATCATAATGATGTAGACCAGTTGTTTAAGTATTTAGACTACTTAAAGACGTGCTTGCATGTGTGGGTTCTTGGTCATTTTTGCAGGTCTTTTGAGAGTGCCACAACGGTTAAGAAAAGTGTGCCATAAGCATTTGCACTTATTCGTACCACACATTCTAAGTATCATAATTTCTTGATGTCACACTTTCTCGGCACCACATTAGTCATTAGGCTAGAGCTGGGGCCACCCATAATGAGTTTAAGGCAAGATGAAACCAGTAGAGCTTGATCATCCTTGAGATGGAGAGGCTATTCCTTGGAAATCAAGAACTTCACACCGTGCTTGTAGGAGAAGTTCATGACACGTGGCATCATATCAAGTTTTACGCTTCGAGCAATTTGGCATTGTAAAGTTATTTTCCAAAGGGTTACTGTTTTGGTCAAAAATTACCGAAGCAATTTAATGATCAAACTTAGTGTGTGAGGTAGCGTGCTATTGTGATTTATAAAAATATGATAAGTTGGTTGATTATGAAAACAATTTTAGGATATAGTTTCAGGATAACGAACTATATCGAAATGACAAATAAATGCAATAAATGTAAATGTTGACACAGGATGTATGAGGAAAGCCCTTGATCAATCTAGATCGCCGGCACAAAACCTCGGGAGCTGACAATTGTCAGCTGCCTTGTTCCTCTTATTGATTGCAAAAGCAGGATACAACTTCGGGATATTGCTTAGATCAGCTCTAAGTGTTACAATGATCGTGAAATATGAGTGTAGTGAGTGTTTATGATCGTAGCTGCAATCAGCGAGTGAAATGTGCGAAATCAGATGTGTCTTACTGCTGATCCAACCTCCCTATATATAGTAAACAAAAATAACTAACTATCCTACATTCTAGGGATGCTGCGAATATTCCTTTGTGACCGTTGTGGACATCTTTCTAGCTTCCAACGTTCATCTACTAACTGTCTTGAGCGAGTTTTCAGGGAGACCAAGCCCTCATATCCGTTGCTACCTTGCAACTAAAGAAAAATGTTAGTAGCGAATAGAATACCCCCTACAGTATCCTGGTTGCAGCATATAATGTCAAGATATGTTTCATGATATAAGTCAGAATATCCACCCATAACAGTTACTAACTAGCGAATGCGTAATGGTCTACTTACGATGCCCGTTGTTGTGAGTTAAGCTTATGGATGAGTTACTATTATGAAAGGGCTATGTGGGGTAACATGATGCCTGGGGTGGGGCTCGTGCTTCAGTTGAGGAATTATAAAGGGAAAAATTGCTTGCTGCATGTTAGGATCGAATGCTTGTCGAAAGCCTATTTAACCAATGTTAAGTCAATCTTACAAATGTCATCGCGAAGGAGCAGTTATGCACGTGGCATGCATTTGTGGTGGAATAATGTGACAAGTCAATTGTTTGAAGACCGAGTCTACTAGGATATGCGCATTAACATCATGGTTGTAAAACAAGGTTTCCAAGGCCGAGTACTCCCCGAGTAGTCGCTACAAGGTAGGCTGCCGATGCGACTTTCTTCAACTCCGCCTATTTACTCGGAGTCGGTCAAACACGGTCAATCTTGAGTAGAATCGGATCTAGTAGGTCAACTCAGGCCTAGTTTGACTTTAATAACTATAGAACATAATTTTTATGCTTATCATATTAAGAATGAATATCAATTTTCACGTATTTTGTTATAAATATTAATAAATTTATGTTATTTAACATATATTAAATCTCCAAAAAGTAATTTATTTATAATTTAACATGTCCGAGTACTCCCCGAGTACTCTCCTTGTAGACCGAGTACTCTAAACTCCTTGATCGACCGACTAGGGAACGCCTAGCGACTTTTGCAACCATGATTAACATGTGGGTTCATCGTCATTCGTCACTCATATGTTAGAATTGCCTCAACGATTGAGAAAATGTGTATGCCAGTTGATACTATGCTTGTCAAACCACTACCCAGATCAATCCAAAACAATAGAAGACCTAAAAATCTCTATCATACGCGAGACATAGAGGTTGGCCTTTGAAGATTCAAGGACACAACACCACACTTGGAGAGTGTGTGATAATATGCTTACACACCTAAGGATTTTTATTTCGTAACAATTTACACTTCAAAGCTGACCAAAAAACCTATTTATCAAAACTTGAATGTTACAATCATCCAAATTCATCCTTTATTATATTATCCACATGCTAATATTATTAAAACCAATAAAAAAAATCCAGGAATGATTTGGACTCTACAACGAACATACAAAACTTGATATATGAAGTTTGCACTCGAACATATTTTTTTTACAATCTTTGTAGGAAGAAGACTATGACTGATGTAGGGGCTGTTTGATAGCTTCTTAATGATCAATTAAGAGACTACCTCTAACCATCGGTTCACTTAAAAGACACATCTTAATGGTTTACAAAGCCTCTTAATAGGTAAGTTTAAGAAACGTGCTGACCGATCATCTTAATCAGCTAGGCGTATTAATGACTCAATAAAGCCAAACTCAAGCCGACTAATCACACCCATAGACTCTATTCTACCTCTGAATCGGTCATAGGTAGAGTGTGATTGATTCATTTAAAAGACACATCTTTGCGGTTCATGTAACGCTTAATAGTTAAGTTTTAGCTGTTTGGCAACTTTTGAATAGTTAAGTGCTGGATCCATAAGAGGTCTGAACCATTAAGTGTTGAACCATTAAGAGATCTAAATCATTAAGAGCCATTATCATGCTTAACCGTTCAGAGGCAAATGTCTGACCAATTCAGATTAGAGGTCTTAACCACATTATAATACTTAACAATTCAGAGGCAAATGTCTGAACTATTTAGACATTTGCTTACGAAACAAACAATCAGAACTAGGGATGAGATATTTTACCGAAATACCGATACCGTACCGATCATAAACGGTACCGGTTTCGGTATTAGATTTTTGGAAATTCGGTATCGGTGAAAAACGGTATCGGTACCAGTATTTTTTGGTAAATATCGGTATTAATACCGTACCGGATTATGAAGAGTCAACTAATCCTACTGGCTCTACAATATACTGAACTAATAAATAACAAAACCCAGACACAAAATCCCTTCTTATTCTATAGAAGAGTCTGCATTCTGCAATCAATCAAGATTCAAGAATCTAAAATCTAAATCCATCTTTTCTTCAAGGTATTCAAACAAATCCAAATCTATGTTTCATATTTGCAGTGTTGTTCGTAGCTTCTTATTTATTGTTTTTGTGGTTTCACTAATGCATGAAACAAAGTAAACTGCTATAAGTATCCATGTTTCATATTTGCAGTCTTGTTCGTAGCTTCTTTTTTTTTTCTGCTTTAGTTTATGTTTTGACCCATGTAAAGAACCTTATTATCCTTTAATATAAACACCACAACTCCAACTTCTGGCGCCGAACAAATCCAAATCCATACTTTTCTGTTTTCTGCTTTAATATTATCCATTAAAATATTATTATATACTTATAGTAGTTTACTTTGTTTCATGCTTTAGTGATACCACAAAAACAATAAATAAAGTGTATCACAACTTGATTTTTTATTAGCATGTGAATGCAATACGTCAGACATTATGTATTTTATTAATATTGATAAGTTTTTATGTTTTTCATTTTAGATTTGAATGCTTTTAAGTTGTTTATGGCATCTTCATCATCGGTAAAAAGCATGGAAACCACTAAAGTAAGTTAAATGTTTAATGGCTTGGTTATAAATTATAAATTTACCTTTTTTTATTTTTAGATTTTTAATGTCTTTGTGTTTGGTTGTGTAGGGAGACGATACTATTGTTGAAGAAACCCCTTTTGTCGAACTTGATGGTGACTCGGAATTGGGTAACGTGGAAACAAATTCCAAGAGAAAGAAAGCATCAAATGGGGAAGGAACCCAAAGGAAAGCTCAAAAGGTGTAGAGAAAGGGCACCCTATTGGAATTACTTTGATGTGGTTTTCCTAGAAGAAAAAGACGGGGTTAAGCGAAAGTATGGAAGGTGTAAGTCTTGCAAAACTCATATAAAAGCCGATCCAAATAGAAATGGTACGTCCAGTGTTCGCCAACACTTTATCTTTTCAAGCTTCTTTTACATTTTTTTGTTACATTAATTTTGTTTATTAAATTTATCTATTTAATTATTAGATAATTTGGCAATACAAATTTCCACCATTGCATCCGCGTCGGCGTTTAGCATGGGCGGTCGTATCCTAGACGCATATAGAACAAGATTGTCAAGTAACATTGTTGAAGCTTTGGTTTGCACTCAAGATTGGGTGAAAATCAAGAAAGCCAATTATTGATGACATAGATGATATTTTAAAGGATGACAAAATTGCCATAGGTTAAATAGTTCTTATTCATTCAATGGTTTGGTTGTCAAATAATATGCATTAACTTTCTTTCTTGGTTTTCTACAGAGATTGAAGATGCGATAAATATGCAAAAAGGAAAAGGGAAAATGCAAAGCGATTAGTGAGATTAAACCAATATCACATTTCTTTTGTTTGGTTATTTTTAATCAATTATGATGCTTTTTTAGACACGTTGAAATTTGGATGTTAAAAGTCAAACAGATGATATTTACCTTTTGATTTTTTTGAGTACTTAATATGTTTACCTTTTGTTTAAATTCCTTATTCCTCTATAGGGGTGCAGCTTAGTTGGGGATCGGGGAGCGCCCGACCCCCCGAACTTTTCGCTCAGTAGTGTTATATATTTAGTTTTTGTATAGAAATTTTTGGTTATATACGTTTTCGACCCCAGGATCTATAGAAATTTTTGTGTATATACGTCTTCGACCCCCGTCGAAAACGTCAAGCTTCGCCACTGTTCCTCTATATATTACTCTAGTTCTGTTATTAATGGATGGATGGGTTGTGAATGATATATTTTAGGTAAAATAATAGATGACACCAAAGCGGTATCAATGTGGTATAGTATCAAAATACCGGTATCGTACCGGTACCGAATCTATAAATACGGTACGGTAATCAGTATCCAAATTTCCTCATTTTCGGTAACAGTATTTACGATAGCGGTACCGGTATGGTATCGATCTCATCCCTGTTCAGGATCAATAAATGTTAAACCAGTAAAAAAGATCAACAAAGAGGTCTCTGTTATTCCATATACATAATAAAAATTTCTAGGGTTAACCAGATATTTCTTCAATTTTGCACTGCAACAAGACAAGAATGGAGATGGAGAAGGTGTATCACAAAAAGAGAAAGAAGAGCAAACAAATCGATCATATTCCGAAGTTTTCTCAGCTTCCTAGAACCGCTTCTGCCCTCAAATCACGTTATCTTCCAATCTGCTCTATCAAAGGTAGCTATTCTCTCAACTTATCTGTTCAATTTCACATTCGAACCACATTTTCTTCATTTATGTATGTATGTATGTATGTATGTGTGTGTGTGTATGTATGTATGTATGTATGTATGTGCGCCTTTACATGTTCGTTAGGGTTGGGGTATTGGAGAATTGAGGCTTCAACCTCACTATTGCATGCATGAATCTCTGTTTCCTGGTGAGATATCAATGGAAAATATCGGTACCGATATTATCGGCGATGTTGGACCAATATATCACTGATTTTCCCCGATATCAGTAACTTTCTTCTTATTGTTGCTATTAGTGTTTTAAGTCTTAATTGTTAATTATTAGTGTTAAATGTTAAGTGTTTTAAGTCTTAATTAGTTCCTACTTGCTACAATTGTTAGTGTTTTGCAAGTTTCGATTTTTAACCACATTAACTACTTAGATGACTAGGAAAAATGGCCCCTAAAATATATATACTTATATAGGTAGGGTTAGGTTCATTTGTGAACAACCCCCTTGATAGTGAACTGTGTGAACAAATCCTAGCCCTTGATTATCAATACACAAGTGTGAATCAATGGCAAAGATTTGATCAGGATTTGATGATGAAAATACACTTGTGTATTTTATGATTTGATGATGTAAATTAATGGCCTGGATTTGTTCAATCAGCTCACAAATACACCAGTGTTCACTCTAGAACCCCACACTATGTATTTATCTAGAAGAGTTAGTAATGTGACAATAATTGTGATAACAATAAACAAAACAAAACAAAACAAAACCTATGGCCCGTACTGTCGCAGATTGAATGTCCGATGTTGTGTGCTTTGGTGAACCGAATCGGTAGTCGAATACTCCTCGTCCTCCACATTTTCTAATTTTCTTTGCCACTAGCTAGTTTTTTAGTTATGTTTACATGTTTTTTTTAATTGGGTTAAATGAGTTTAGATGGGCTAAAAATTAAAAGGTTATTGTGTTTGTTTAAGTTGGTTAGTTTTTAAAAAGGTTAATGGACATAAAATGATTTTGGGTATTAAACTTTATAGGTTTTTTGTCCATTGCATTACCTAGTTTATTTCATTCCCTTGTCCTTTTCATTACCCTATACTAAATAGACCCTAATAACCAAAGTCTATGGTGAACCATCTTCTGACTTTAGCCCTTCATGTTTTAGCAATGTCAGATTTGGTCCCTATTGTTTTATTTGTTTCATGTAAACCATTAATGTTTTGTGTTTTTGGCATTTGTGGTCCCTTTTCCAGTCATGACATAAGGCGGTGCTTTCTTAGAATGTCATGCACGTTTGTGCTTTTGACGCTTTATTTTCTCTATCCCGGTTGTTTTCTTCTTCTGTAAATTATGGTCCGACTGAGGTTTCATCTTACTCTCCGATTACTTCTTTATTTGCTTATTCCTATATTATCTACGTACATTGTTTTTGTTTGGATCTGAGTTTGACCTGATTATGTTGTTTTAAACAAATTGATCATAAATAAGATAAAATACATAATACCTTGTAGCGGAATATGATTTAAGACTTTGTAACACAATTAAGGAGAGATTAGTTTGCATCATACACTGTTTTCATTACTCAAAAGGTTGAAATGATTACAAGTAAATACAGTTATGAATCAAAATAATTTTACATGTAACTCCTGTTTTATCTTCATTCTTCTATTGTTTTTTTATGTATCATCTGGTCTTTTGGGTCATATATGTAGTGTAACATTCGTCGTAAAACGGGTTTCGAAACCCGCTTCGTTTAATAATCAAATATTCGGTTGAAAGTTCGTTGCGTATTTATTGTGCCGGTTATTTTTTGATTCATAACTAATAAATATTTTAGAATTTAAAAACCATAATTAATAAATAATAATAATAAGTAAATCAAATTAAAAACAAATAAAAATAGAACAGAGTAGCCGGCTCGAACCCGGGTCTACCGCGTAGACACACACACATCACACCACTCCGCCACACACATATTTGTGTTCAATACTTAAACAAATAACATTTATGGTAAAACCGAAAATCAAAACCTGTAAATCAGCGAATCCAGAACCTGAAATCGCCGGCAAACTGAAACTCCGCAAATGTTGCTACTTTCCCATGATCGAAACGCGTAAACTTGATTTCGACATCAGTTATAACCGTTACTTAACACACAATTGAGTCAAAACCGTTTCTTTTGAGGACTAGGCTGTGTATTGATGCAAAGAGGAAAAGTGATAGCCTATGCCTCTAGGCAACTCAAAGTTCATGAGAAGAATTACACCACCCACGACCTAGAACTTGGAGCCGTTGTGTTCGCTCTCAAGATATGGAGACATTACCTCTACGGTACAAAGTGTGAAATATAAGTCTCCAACATATCTTCAACCAGAAAGAGTTGAATATGAGGCAACGAAGATGGGTCGAACTTCTCAACGACTATGAATGTGAAATTCGGTATCATCCTGGCAAGGCAAACGTGGTGGCCGATGCGCTCAGTCGAAAAGGTTATGCGAACTCCATTCGTCTTCTATGTTCGCAAATCATAACCGACATCAAAGATCGAATCCGGGCAGCTCAACATGTTTCTGTAACAGAAAGTGACGTACGCGATGAGCTGTCATGTGGAGCTGAACTCAAAATCGAAACCAAATCCGACGGTATTCTATACTATTTAAACCGCATATGGATTCCTGATCGCGATAACCTTCGTGATTTCCTCATGAATGAGGCGCACAAAACACGATACTCTGTACACCCAGGAGCCGACAAGATGTATCAAGACCTACGATACACCTACTGGTGGCCTGGCATGAAAAAGGATATCGCTGTTTTTGTTTCCAAGTGCCTTACCTGTTCCAAAGTAAAAGCTGAACATCAAAGACCTTCAGGGCTTCTAGTCCAACCCGAAATACCTGTGTGGAAGTGGGAAAACATAACCATGGATTTCATTACCGGGTTACCTCGCACTTCCAGTGGGTATGACACCATATGGGTAATAATCGATCGTCTTACAAAGTCATCTCACTTCATTCCGATTCGCGAGGACTTCAAGAACGAGAAGTTAGCTTGTATCTACATCAGCGAGATCATAAGCCGTCATGGTGTATCATTAAGCATCATTTCAGACCGTGATGGTCGTTTCACTTCACGAACATGGCGAGCCGTACAAACCGCTTTGGGTACACGATTAGACCTCAGTACCGCCTTTCATCCTCAAACTGATGGTCAATCTGAACGCACCATCCAAACCCTTGAAGACATGCTACGAGCATGTGTCATAGACTTCAAAGGGAACTGGGACGCTCACCTACCATTAGTTGAGTTTTCGTACAACAATAGCTATCATTCAAGTATCGGCATGGCTCCTTTCGAAGCTTTATATGGTCGTAAGTGCCGATCTCCAGTATGTTGGCACGAAATTGGGGAAGCGCAAATCACCGGACCAGAATTGATTCAAGAGATAACCGACAAGATCCTTCAAGTTCGAAACAATCTTCTAGAGGCTCAAAGTCGTAAAAAAAGTTATGCTGACAAACGACGAAAACCCTTGGAGTTTGACATTGGTGATCAAGTACTGTTAAAAGTATCACCGTGGAAGGGAGTGTTTCGTTTTGGCCAAAAGGGCAAGTTAGCACCACGCTATGTAGGACCTTTCAAGATACTTGAAAGAGTAGGTCCTGTAGCATACAAGCTTGACCTACCAGAAGAGCTTAACAGAATCCATCCCACATTCCACGTATCAAACTTGAAAAAGTGCATCGCCGATGAAAACCTCCATATTCCTCTAGAAGACATTCAAGTCGATGAATCGATGCACTTCGTTGAAAGACCAATGGAAATCATGGATTTCGGAGAGAAGCGTTTAAGGCGAAGTCGTATTCCAATTGTCAGGGTACGTTGGGAGTCAAAACGAGGACCCGAGTTTACTTGGGAACGTGAAGACTCAATGCGCGAAAAATACCCGCATCTTTTTCTGGTTACCACTACTGCTTAAATTTCGGGACGAAATTTCTAAAAGTAGGGGATACTGTAACATTCGTCGTAAAACGGGTTTCGAAACCCGCTTCGTTTAATAATCAAATACTCGGTTGAAAGTTCGTTGCGTATTTATTGTGCCGGTTATTTTTTGATTCATAACTAATAAATATTTTAGAATTTAAAAACCATAATTAATAAATAATAATAATAAGTAAATCAAATTAAAAACAAATAAAATAGAACAGAGTAGCCGGGTCTCGAACCCGGGTCTACCGCGTAGACACACACACATCACACCACTCCGCCACACACATATTTGTGTTCAATACTTAAACAAATAACATTTATGGTAAAACCGAAAATCAAAACCTGTAAATCCGTGAACCCAGAACCCAAAATCGCCGGCAAACTGAAACCCCGCAAATGTTGCTACTTTCCCCATGATGGAAACGCGTAAACTTGATTTCGACATCAGTTATAACCGTTACTTAACACACAATTGAGTCAAAACCGTTTCTTTTGAGAATTGAAATCATTGACCGTGATTTTGCTCTCTAAATCGAAACCGATCAGCCTGTTCACCTTATAAATACCCACCCAATTCCTTGTAAATATTTCGCTCAGAACCGCACTCTCTTCCTGAAATTTTTTTCCTTTCAAAGCATTGCCGGAGACTTTCGCACTCGCCGGAATATCGCCGGAATCTCTAACCAGAAAACCGTAGTTGTTCTCCAAACCGGTATAATTATCTAAACCTCCTTACTATCTCTTGATTAGTAATTTAGCTCAAAACAGTAATCAAAACTGTTTAATCAGTTTATTCAGTCGGAATCATTGTCGGGATTTTTGAATGGTGAAAAAGATGAAGTTGAGTTAGTGTTTGAATATAAATAAAAACGGGTATTTAACCGGGTTAGACACACAGTCCAGCGGTGGACTGTGTGCAATTACAAAACACACGTCCCGAGTTCGAGTCGCACATGTTTCCGATTTTCTGAAATAAAACCAACACTTTTTAAACTTATTCAGATCAACTCATAGCATATATATAAAATTAATATAATCCAGTGTTTATGCAGATTAGACACACAGCCCAACTGGTTGGGCTGTGTGCACTCGAACCATAGATCCCGAGTTCGATTCCGGGTTCTGTAACCAGTTTCGGCCATATTAAATCCTTTTTAATAAAAAACTAAATAAGGTTAAAGCTAGTTAGTATATATATATAATTAAAATAGAGAATATTTCGGGTTAGACACGTAGCTCAGTTGGTAGAGCTGCGTGCACGTATACGAGAGGTCACGGGTTCGAACCTCACATGCTGCCTGAATTACATGCTATCCGACCGGTCAGACCCGGTTAGACCTGACAAGGTCAACTTATTTTTAATTTTGTTTTCTTATTTTTTTTATTTATTTATTAAATTGAAAAATTATTTAAAAATACTTAAAAATAAGATTTCCTAAGGTTAAAAATTTGCATTAAACTCACAAAAATAAATCTAAAAATCTCATTAAGAGCACTAATTAAAAATATTAATCTCAAATAAAAATTATTTATTTATCGAATTATTTCGTTATTATTTAGGTTAGTTTTCCCTCGTCGGTTGAATCATAAATTCGTGCGCATTCATCATTATCAAGGAACGCACCCACTGTGAGTGAATTCTTACAAATTCCCCTTTTTATTCACGTTTTGGGGTGTATCATGTGCCGTACTATTCTTTTATTTTATTTAAACATTTGTGCATATATCATTTCTGTGATCAAATGTGTATTGATTGTTGTGTGAATTATATGTAGATTAAACTTATCATTTCAGTGCACGCATTTCATTAGGCCCATCAGTTCCCCGTGGGATACGGGTTGAGCATCAGAAGCCTCATTAGATCGGCTCCGTTTGATTGAGCCTTGATCTCAAATACATCATCATTTATGGCATATATTCATCCAAAGTGGTTTGTGATTGTTTACATATATATGTTTGCTCACATGTGAATAATGCACGAATTTTCTTTAATAAATAAAACAAGCAATTAGTTAAAATGTTTTATCCAGGTTCACTCGCCAACTTTTGTTGACTAAAATCTCCCCTGTTTTACACATGATACAGGTGATCCAGTCGAGACAGGAAACAGTTAGGATGGCCTAGAAGAATAAACAAGTTAATGCTTTGGAATAAACATATAGTTTCGTTTTCCTTTGTAATTGTATGAATTTTGTTTTTTTGGATATTTAAGTTTGTAATTTGAATTTAATAAATATGGAACTTCTTAGTAAATATCATGAGTTTTGGTGATAACCTAATTATGCCCCGACTTTTATTCCGCTGCGGGTCGGGGTGTGACATGTAGAACTAGACTCACACAGCAACAAAGATATCCAATCAAGTGTCACTATGGGGTGTTCCGATACGTCATCTGACACCATTAAGGGTACCCTTGACCCGTTATCAAGCAGATCCTCTGGGCCTGAATGTCGAAGAAGAAAAACAGTGACAAACAGCTTACAACTGGCAGTCATGGATGCTAAGTTGCCCGGGCAAAAAGCACAAGTAATGATCGTTTACCTTGCATTGTATTTTAAATTATTTTTCTAGCTTTCATAATCATCTGATTTTTTAACAAATTGCTATGTCCTGTTGTCATTTGTTGCGAGTGCAGGCGTTGCAGTATAAGGAATGTTCTAAATTTTGTAAGGGCTCGTGTGGTCTCGCAGAAGTAGCTGATGGTGTAAATCACCATGACCAAGTACACGGTATGTTCCTCCTGAAAATATCGGTGAGATATATCGGTTATCGGTCCTCATGTAAAATATCGGTACCGATATTATGGCTGATATCGGTGTCAAATATTGGTACCGATATTATCGCAGATATTGGATCGATATATCATCGTTTTTCCCGACATCAGTAACTTTCTTCTTGGTCTACCATTTATCTTTCTTCTTATTGCTGCTATTAGTGTTCCCGACATCAGGAACTTGCTACCTGGGTTTAAAAAAGCTCGCCTGAGGCGCGCCTAAGCGCGAGGCGCACTAAGGTGTAGCTTCTGGGGCTTTTTCGCTCAGCGCCTTGTGTAATTACAAGAAGCGCCTAAAAAGCGCAAATTTAGGGTTTTTTGGGGGGCTTTTTGGCCTGAGGTGCTCGCCTCAAGTATCTGAGGCGTTTTACTGTAGAAAAATGTTGTACCTTGGGTTTTTTGACTTGTACATGTAAGTAAAATGGTATAAAAGCCCTATTTATAGCTATATTTTGGTTAAAGGAAGCTAAAAACCTATGGGATATGTATGGGACATATAAAAAAAATTAAACAAATATCTTGCGCCTCGGGTACGAAAAGCCCACCGCTTTTGCGCTTCGCGCCTCAATTTTAGACCTCGTCGCTTTTGCGCGCCTCTCGCTTTTTAAAACCAAGCTTGCTACAATTGTTAGCGTTTTGCAAGCTGCAAAAGGTTAATTTGTTAATGGTAGGAAAGTATAGTGTTAAATTGCTATAAATTCTGCATGATATTAAAATTACAGATATCCCACAGATATCCCACCGTGATAACCGATATCTCAAATATCGGTCGTTGACTAATATCCGATATTTTACCACATTAACTACATAGATATTGATAAATGTTTTATATTTAGTTAGCACCTGTTTTTTTTTGTATTTATTTGCTGCTGGATTAGTATATATCCTTTAATTTATGTATTTAAGAATTAAGTCTTTAATTTCTGTTATTCTGTATTAAATTTTTGTAGTTAAGATTAAGATAAGCTTGTTTCTGTTTTCGTATGCTGGTGTTTTTTTGTCTCCATTGGCTATATGATGTTTCTTTTTATATTTAATACGGTTTTCTGTCTTATGATTTAGAAATCAGAACGATTTCAGCTTCAAGCACCCCTCGTCTACATCCATATTAACCGATCCGGCCTCGAATGTACGGAACTCAAGATCCGACTAACAGGAATAACATTAGTTGTAACTTTTGTGGGAAAGTAGTTAAAGGAGGCGTTTATAGGCTGAAACAACATTTCGTAGGAGGTTTAGGAACGTAATTGTATGTTTAAGATGCCCGGAGCACGTACGCGAGGAGATGAAGATATACATGCAGAAAAAAGAAATGTCAAAAGTCGAAAACGTTATGAACTCACGGATTCGAGCCAACGAGTATGATCTTGATGACAATGAGGAAGAGTTTAGTGAAGCAGGCGGCAGTACGTTGCCTCAACGTAAAAAAACAAGGGTAAAAGGTTTTACCACCGTTCACTCAAAATAGGAAGGTTGGAAAAGGCGGGATGCAACAAACCATCAACGAAGTCTGTAATATGGAACTACGGGACAAGGCTTGTACAAAGATAGCGAAGTGGTTTTACGATGCAGGTATTCCTTCGAATGCAGCTACTTACGATAGTTTCAACGCAATGATTGAAGCTATCAGACAATTTGGTCCCGGGATGAAACCACCGAGCATGTATGAACTCAGAGTTCCGTTACTTAATGAGCAAGTAAAAGAAGTTGATAACCAAGTTAACGAGCACAAGAAAGAATGGGCAAACAAAGGTTGTTCAATTCTATGCAACGAATGGCATGATCCAGTGGTAAAAAGGATATTATTAACTTTATGGTCAACTCTCCAAAGGGTTCTGTGTTTATAAAATCCATTGATGTTTCCAATGTCTTCAAGGATGCATGTGTATTGTTCAAGATTCTTGATGCAATGGTGGAGGAAGTCGGAGAGGATAATGTAATCCAAGTTGTTACGGATAATGCATCTGCTTATGTTGAGGCAGGTAAGAGTTGCAATCTTATAATCTTATTATATAGAGTAAAATGCCATTTTTGTCCAAAGGTTTGTTTTTCCACATCCGGATCCAAAAGGTTTGAAATCTTGTCATTTTCATCCAGCTCGTTAACTCCATCCATTTTTTAACGTTAAGTCATGGGTATTATCGTCTTTTTAGACATTTTTTATGATGATTAAAGGGTTTGGGTGGGGAGAAAGTCAATAAAGGTGGATCTTTATTTCTTATATTGTTTTTAATTTTAATAAAAAATGTCTAAAATGACGGAAATGTCTCTCATTTAACGGAGAAAAATGGATGGAGTTAACGAGTCAGATGAAAATGGCAAGATTTCAAACCGTTTGGATCCAGATGCGGAAAAACAAACCTTTGGAAGAAAGTGGTCAAACCTTAGGGACGAAAATGGCATTTTACTCTATTATAATATATATATATATACACATATGTAGGGTTAGGATCGTGTGAGAAACACTAGGCTAATTGAGAAACTTGAGAAGCATTCTAGACCACATATTTTCCCTCAGTTTTTCGTAATATACACATATGTATAGTTTAAAATTGGCTATATACATATGTGTATAATTCAAGATTTGACAATATACATATATGTATATAGTCATTTGTAAACTATACATATGTGTACATATGAAAAGCTTAGGGAGATGTGTGGTTCAGAATGCTTCTCAAGTTTCTCAAAAACGATGGACTTCTCTTAATATCCTTACCATATATATATGTGGTGTGTGTGTGTATAGGGGAAGGTTAACGTACAATAGTCCTTAACATGCGTTGCGTACGATATTAAATTACACATGTTATAAAATTCAAACCCTAATAACGCATGATTAGGGTATTTAAAACTCTCTTTCTTTCTCTCTTTCTCTCTCTCTATACATATATATTATGTTTGATCTCATGCCATATTATTTTAATTTTTTTTAGGGAAGATGTTGGAAGCCAACAGGAAAGATCTATATTGGACTCCATGTGCCACACGTTGCCTAGATCTTATGTTGGAGGATATCGGAAACAAATACCGAGAGTGAAAAGTTGTTTTAAGAATGCAATGTTCGCAAACGGATACATACACAACTTCGTCGGTCTAGTGAACTTGATGAGGAAGTTCACAAATCAAAGAAACTTGCACAAGCCTGCAATTACAAGATTTGCTACTTCCTTCATCACTCTTCTTCAATTTCACAAGCAAAAAAACAATTTAAGAAAGATGATCATTTCTCAAGAATGGGTAGATAGCAAGTGGTCGAAAAACCCAAAGGGCAAAAAACTTGAATCTATCTTTTTACAAGAATCATTTTGGAGGAATATAGTATATACTCTGAAGTTAACGGGACCTCTCGTTAGTCTCCTAAGATTGGTTGCCGGTGAAAAAAAGTTGGCTATGGGTTACATGTACACGCCATGGATAAAGCTAAAGAGACGATTCGAAAGAGTTTTAACGAAAAGAAGGAATTCTATGATAAAACTTTTGATATTATAGATAATAGATGGGAATGTCAACTTAACCGACCGTTGCATGCTGCGGGACATTACTTAAACCCGTCTATCTTTTATGATGATGTGAAACTTATTTTAGAGGATGCAGAAATTATGGATGATTTATATTCTTGCATCGAAAGGTTGTCGTTAACTGTAGAAGATGAAGACTTGATCCTTGAAGAACTAAGTAAATATCAAAATGCCGAAGGGCTTTTTGGTAAAAATGCGGCTATTAGGCAAAGAAAGCAAAAGGCTCCCGGTAATTACAATTTACATACACATTATTTCTAGTATGTCACGATATGTATTATGCGCATAGTTGTTAATAGCGCTCATAGCAAGCGCTATAGCGAATGGCGTAACGAAGCGCTCATTCATCGCTATCTGATTTTGACGCCTCCACGAGTAAATAGCGGAATTTCAGGGGGTTTTTTTTTTTTTTTGGTTTAAATATACAATAGCTGATTTTAGTTTTTTTTCTTTTTGTTTAATATCCGTATAGAAACACTGTATTTGGATATAGTATATATATAAATATTTCTAAGGTTGCTAAACATAAGATAGCGCTTGCTATTTCATCGCTATCGCTACGTAGCGTATACGTGGCTTGTTGCTATCGTCTGCTATTCGCAATTAATAATTATGATTATGCGATATATGCTCATTCTACTTTTTTATATTGTGTTATCTTTTAGTGGAGTGGTGGGCATCATTTGGATATTCGGCTCCTAAACTGCAGCAATTTGCTATGCGAGTTCTTAGCCTCACTTGTACTGCTACAACTTGTGAAAAGAACGACGCCTTATTTCATCACCTTCACACCAAGAAGAGAAATAGATTGGCACAAGAGAGATTAAATGAAACGGTGTATGTGAAATTCAACCGAGCTTTGGAACGCCGACACAGAAGTGAGGGACCTGCGGATCCAATCCTTGTGCAAGACATTGACGAAAGCAATAAATGGTTGATGGGGAGAATGGAAGATGATCTTGAAGATGACGATTTGGTGTTTATTGGTGATGATGTGACATGGAGTAACGTAGGTAGAGCGTCTAAAGTTACTAATGATGACGGGTCTGGGCCGTCAAAAGATGATAAAAGGAAAACGTCGTGTTGAAGATGAGATTGAAGAAGATATTGGAGCGTCTGGTGACGAGGGAGATGAACCCGTGCTCGGTTCTGACGATGAAGACTGATAGATAACTAGAATTTTAGATAGACTGGTATTTGACCACCTGCATGTATAATAAATAATATATAACTACTTTTTTTCTGGTTTTACTAACAAGTTAAAAAGTGTCATGTGTAATTATTAGTATTACTTTTGCTAGTTATTAGAGATGGGCATAATCAGGTTTTATTTTACCCGAAATCGGTTCCAACCCGTACCCGGTTCTGCTTGGATGTCATTGGAACATGGTATGGTGTGGAACCGGGTCCAGTTCCTATCTGGGTTCACACCTAAGAATATGGAACCGTGTAGAACCGGGTACGGGTATTATGGAACCGGGTATGGTGTGGAATCGGGCATGGTGTGGAACCGGTTTCTGACAGTATTGGGAACCGAACATGTGATTGTCATTTAAAATCTGCCATTTTACTATTCAGAACCGGTTCCTGACAGTCAAACCTGCCATTTACTATTCAGAACCGGTTCCTGACAGTCAAACCTGCCATTTACTATTCAGAACCGGTTCCACATAAATGTTACCGTTGAAAACCGGTTCCTTATTAAAAAAATCGGTTTTTTATTGTATATAAACCCCTTCCTACTTACCATTTCTAAACTTAACACTCACCATCATCAACTTACAAAATCAATCAACTTCTAAGTTCTTGCAAATACCTATGGCATGCAACGATGAAGTTGTTACGGTCTTAGAGACGAAAAGAAACCCTGCTATATGGAAGAATTTTGATATTTGTTTAATGTCCGACAGCCACGAGATGGCTAGATGCAAAGATTGTGGAAAATTTATGAAGGCCGCCGCCAACTCAACCCTTAAGAAACACACTGAGCGGCATTGCCCATTGATGAAGGCAAAGAAAAATGAGACGGGAGAAGGTTCCGGCACCGGTTCTTCAAAACTTTTGATGTAACCCGTTTGGTTTGGTGTTTTTAATAAAGTTTGTGTAATGTTTCTTTCTATATTGTTTGTTATGTTTGATTTTTATTATTAGTTACATTGATAAGTAAAAATAGTAACAATAACAGGTTAAAATTAAAAAAAATTAATCGGTTACATTATATAAAAAAAATTAACCGGTTACAAAAAAAATAAAAAATTACTCAGAACCGGTTCCAACAAGATTTTATATCTTTGATCGTTTACTAGCGGCAGGTGCAACACTTTCCGATGAGTTTCTCTTAGGTGCGGGTACCTCGGTACAATCATCGTCCGAATCGTTAGTCTCCACTTCTTCGTCCTCCTCTTCGTCAACAATTTTATGCTCTAACTCAACTTCATCTTCTAGACCGTTAGTATATCACGAGCCATGGTGGCTAGAATCGGGTATTCGGATTCTTTCGATTTCCACCATGCCAAAACATCAAATTTCCTATACTCCTCGTGGTCATAGTAAGTGAATACTGATTTTTTTATATCTCCCAAGTTCACTTGTTGGTTCACTACCCCTTTGTTGTCTAGCCGTCTCGTCTCTAACGACATTCAACATGGTTATAAGTGGATCCCCGCTTGTTTCATCGTTAGAGGCCGTGGACCGAGACTCAAACAAATTTGTATGATTTTTTTCACCATATTTTTTTAAATAATGATCATAAAGTTTGGTCATACACTGATTGAATTTTTTTTTTTTGTTTTTGCTTTTAAAGTTGGATCCTCCTCATGCATATCCAACTTGTCATAAATTTCATCAATTAAAGCTTTAACACCCGGTACATTTAAAGCTAGATTTAAAGCGGCGGCACATAGAAAAACGGGTGGTAATTCTAAAAAATATTTTAAAATTTTTGAATCATTGGTCTCATCATATTCCTTAATATGTCACTATAATTTTCAAACTTTTTAAATTTGTTGTTATCAAATACAATTGGTCCACAACTTTAGAACTAGTAGGATAATAAACACCAGAAATCAAAGTCATTATAGTTTTAAAAACTTGTAAAAAAGTACTTAGGTTATGAATATTTTCCCAAGCCGTGTCGGGAAAGGGGACGACTAGGTACTCATCACTTAAAGTTGTATGAAAAGATTTTAAAGTGCCCATTTGCTTTATAGCCATTTCTAAACATATGACAAGTTGAATTCCAACAAGTCGGTATATCCCAATTCGGTCCAATAATTTTTTGGTTGACATCTTTACAAAGTTTTTTTATTTCTTGATATATTTTTTTTCCACTTTTGAAAACATTTTGGAGCATAGCTCTAAATGCTATTATAAAATCGATACAAATTGATCTTTTAAACAGGTTTGCACTACTAAGTTAATAATATGTGCAACACATCGTGTGTGGAAAAAAACACCATCAACTATTGGTTTGTACTTCAACTTTAATTTTTCAATCGCCGTTGTGTTGTTTGAAGCGTTATCAAAGGATAATGAAAAAATTTTATCTTCTAAACCATATTTAATTATTGTGCCATTTATAATTTTATAAATATTTTCTCCCGTACGAGGAGAAGGAAACTCGTCAAACACAATCGTACGCTTCATCATTTGCCATGTATCGGGATCAACCCAATGAGCGGTGACACATATGTACGATTCCGGTAAACCATGTGGAGCCGACCACACATCACTAGTTAGGTTTACACTACTTTTTAAATTCTTAAAAAAACAATTAAATCTTCTTTTGCATTTCCCCATAAACTTAAACAATGACGTTTTAAAGTGCGACGACTTACATGTTTATAGCGAGGTTGTAGCGTCTCCCGAATAAGCTTAGTAAGATCGGGGTCGTCGAAGTGTCCAAACGGCAACGCTTTTTGTATCACCAACTTTGCCATCCGATCGCGAGCTAATTTTTGTTCATAACGAAAAATGGTACCATCTTTGGATAGTGGAACTTGACCGGATGTCATTTCCTTTAAAGCTTTGCAATACTTATTAATATGCTTCGTTAACGTTGAGTTTGATTCCTTGGCTAATAACGATCCACAATGTTTACATTGAGCTTTTTGCGAGCCGTCACTCGTTCGACCAACTCCCAATTGCTCCAAACTTCCTTATTGCGATTATGAGACAACGTTCCAACCACATATGGAACCGATTGATCTTGAGGAACATTGTTAAGGATTGGGAATTTTCGTTTTTGGAACTCTTTGAGGCCATTTGTTGATTAGTATGTGAAAAAAGAACAAGAAAGAAATGTAACAAGAAGAATAGATATGAGAAATTGTGTGCTAAACAATAGATTCATAAACACTATGTATAGAATCGGTTCCAACGGTCAGGAATCGACTCCAACAGTCAGATTTGCATTAAATGCTTCTGGGAACCGGTTCCAACGGTAACATTATAACGGCTATAATCGGTTCCTACTGGAACTGCATTACCGGGTACTGGTGGAACCGGGTACAGGTAGTAACCGGGTACGGGTAGGAACCGGGTACGACCCAATTCAAATGGTAAAATTGTGGAATCGGGTTGGAACCAACGGGTATTTTGAACCCGAAACCGGTTCTACTTAATGTCGGGTAGGAACTGGAACCGGGTCCAGTTCGTTCTACCGGTTCGGGTTCGGAACCGGTTTTTATGCCCATCTCTACTTATGAATAGATTGGTTGATTCGGGTTGTACGAGTAAAAGAAACAGATAATGAAACACGTCAAAGATGTCGAATTGGTTACCCAAAGTGAAAATTTTAGTGCATAAACACTCTTAAATGTTGGATCCCAAGTTCCAAACTAAACCATTAAATCGGATATGTAAACCTCTGAAACCAAACCATTTGGATCTCAAAACGGCCAAACGGGTTAACTTGCTTCAGTTTAAGCGATTCGATCGATTTCAACGCTTTTATAAACACCCGTAATTGTTATAACTTAAATTAGACCCATTAGCTAGCTATCTTCACACTATCAAAAGATTACTAGCTTCTAACAAGATGCCACACTTTCAAGTTTCAAGTGAAACAACATACATAAACCTCTTTCCTCAAGCCTCGTAACTCTAGCAACTACGAACCATGTCTCTTGACGCGGGTCATGGATCGTAGACACATCCATTAGAGGGTTTGCGTGTTTCTTGGCAAACGCGAAAAAAGATCAACTTTATTGCAAATAGTAGTGCATAATCATAAAAAGAACAAGCGCACTAAAATCTTTGAGATTAGACCAACATCCTATCAAGTTCTTGCATTGTTCTTGATATCTTCGATCAATCGAGTCAATTCCGGTGCGATGATCCTCCCTCTTCTACTGCCTTTCGCGCCATCTTACCGAGTTCTTTAGCCCTCTTTCTTATATCTTCTCCTCCTTCCATAACCATCTCTATTGCTTTCTTAATTTCATCACTCTTTACTGCCACTCCAGACTTGTGTTCACCAGCTTTTTGATCCCTAACACTTACTCCAGTCCCTAAAACTTGCACAATTAGCTTCTCATTGTAAAACTACTCTTGAAACCGAGGCCAAGTGACCATAGGAACACCAGCAGAAACCCCTTCAAGAACCGAGTTCCAACCACAATGTGTCAAAAACCCTCCTAATGCAGGGTGCGACAACGCTAGCAGTTGTGGGGCCCACCCATGGATCAACAGAGCTCTATCTTTGGTTCTCTCTGCATACCCTTGTTCATCAATCCATTGTTCTACCTTGGTAGTGTGGGGACCTGCTCGAACCACCCAAAGAAGGGTTTGTTTGATGATTCTAGATCTAATGCAAGCTCTATGAGTTGTGCAGGCTCAACCCTACTGATGCTTCCTAAACACACATAGATCACCGACCCCGTTTCTGTTAGAAAGTTGATTCATAGAACACTGAATTGATGTATATTTTTGTATATCTCATTACGAAGAAAGGTATTCAATTTATACACAAAACCGTAATCTAAATATAGAAGACAGCTCGGTTTACGGCTGGATTTACAGCTGATTACTAGCTGTCTTTGACCTTGCTAATCTTGGGAGATGATGCTTGACTGATCCCGTAATCTTTTATTTTCAACACTCCCCCTCAAGTTGAATAGTTGGATTTCCAAAATTCAACTTGCCCAAACAATCGCTGAAAATTTTTTCGTTAACCGCCTTTGTTAGAATATCAGCGAGCTGATCCTTTGATCGAACAAACGGTAGTTCAATCGTACCATCTTCCAATTTTTCTTTGATGAAGTTCCTATCAACTTCCACGTGTTTTGTTCGATCATGTTGTACTGGGTTTTCTGAAATCTGAATTGCAGCTTTATTATCACACATAATCTTACTTGTTTCTTTTGACGGAAAACCAATCTCAGCTAAGAGTCTTCGCATCCACATGGCTTCTGTTAAACCTCGAGCTATACCTCTAAATTCAGCTTCTGCACTTGAAAGAGCAACCACCTTTTGTTTTTTACTTCTCCAAGTAACAAGATTCCCTCCAACTAAAGTGAAGTAGCCTGTTGTTGATCTCCGACTTCCCTTATCTCCTGCCCAGTCTGCATCGGTATAGATTTGAACATTTAGGTGTCCATGTGATTGAAACAGGACTCCATGACCCACTGTTCCTTTGAGATATCTAATAATTCTCCAAACTGCTTCCATATGTGACTGTTGAGGTTGGTGCATGAACTGACTTACTACCCCTACAGCATAGGCAATGTCTGGACGAGTATGTGAGAGATATATTAGCTTTCCCACCAGCCGTTGGTATCTTTCTTTATTTGCTAACATTGCTCCTTCCTCCATATAAAGCTTTTGGTTCACACTCATAGGAGTGTCTGCTGGTTTGCAATCGATCATTTCGATCTCTGCCAACAAGTCTAAGACATACTTCTTCTGGCTAATGAAAATTCCTTGTTTTGACCTCAGTACTTCAATTCCGAGGAAATACTTAAGTCTGCCCAAATCTTTCATTTCAAATTCAGCAAACAAGTTTTCTTTTGAGTCTTACCATTTCTTCTTTATCGTTCCCTGTAATGATCATATCATCTACATAGATAATTAGGCAGGTTACGAATTTTCCTCTTTTTTTGAGAAACAAAGTATGATCGGCATTATTCTGTTTATATCCAAACTTTTTCATAGCTACCGTAAATCTGCCAAACCAGGCCCGGGGAGATTGCTTCAAGCCATAAAGGGACTTCTTCAGACGGCAAACTTCTCCAGTTTTGAAATCTTTTGTGAATCCTGGAGGAGCATCCATAAATACCTCTTCATCTAGGTCCCCGTGTAAAAAAGCATTTTTTACATCAAACTGTTGAAGTGGCCACCCTTCATTTGCAGCTATCGAAAAAAGAACCCTGATTGTGTTCATTTTTGCAACCGGGGAGAATGTTTCAGCATAGTCAATCCCATGTGTCTGGGTATACCCTTTTGCTACCAGTCGGGCTTTATATCTTTCAATTGTACCATCTGGTTTATACTTAACCGTATAGACCCAACGACACCCCACGGATTTCTTTCCCAACGGGAGAGTACACTTTTCCCAAGTATTGTTCTTGGTTAGGGCTTCCATTTCTGTTTTCATTGCTTCCTTCCAATGTTTAGATTTTAAGGCTTGATCCACATTTGTAGGAGTTTCTTCGGAGTAAACGGATGAGATAAATGCTTTGGCTTCCTTAGTGAAATTTCCGTTAGCCACACTAGCTATAGGATAACTAGATCTTCTTGGTTCTTTTTCAGGAGAATACCGTTTCGGAGGAACCCCTCTGTTTGTTCTAGGGGTAACACATATCTTGATGGTGGTTCTTCTTGTCTGGATTCATCTGCCTGCAAATTTTCAGTTTGTTCTGTGGCAGTTTCATGATTAGAAGTATTGGTATCCTCGGAGTCATTAGAAACTTCAAAAATACCACCAGACTGAATAGGTTGAGTATTACTTACCTCGGACACCAGGTTAGGAGGAACATTAGGACCATCAGTGGCACTGAAATTGGACTCTGGTGACTCTGTAGTTGGTACATAGGGAACATATTTCAACCAACTTAGTGTGTCTAAACATTCCTTCTCCCCCTGACCACTGAGTTGGGAATTGTAGTAATACTCGGTTTCAAGAAAGTTACAGTTTATTGTGGTGAACATATGACGTGTTTTTGGATTATAACATCTGTATCCTTTTTTATTCATGCCATACCCAACAAAGACACATTTTTCAGCACAAGGGTCAAGTTTGGTTCGATCTGATTTAGGTATGTGAACGAAGGCAGTACATCCAAAGATTCGTGGTTGAAGAGTAAGAACTGAGGGTAGTTTGAAGAATTTTGAAAGGGTGTGTAACGGAGTGTTAAGTTTTAGGATTTTTGTTGGGAGTCGGTTGAGAAGATAGGTAGCAGTAGCAAGGGCTTCAGGCCAAAAATATTTCGGGACCTGGGATTCAATTAGGAGAGCTCGTGTCATTTCCAGCAAAATGCGATTTTTCCTTTCGGCGACACCGTTTTGTTCTGGGGTGTTTGGGCATGTAGTTTGGTGGATTATTCCCTTGTTTTTGAAAAAGGATTTAAACGAGGTATTAACAAACTCACCGCCATTATCGGATCGGAATATTTGGATGTTTGTTTGAAACTGGGTTTGGATCATGGCGTAAAACATAGTGAACTTTTCAAAGACTTCGGATTTGTTTTTCAAAAAATAAACCCAGGTCATTCGGGTACAATCATCAACGAACATCACAAAGTAACGAAGGTTTTGCCCCCAAGAACTGGGGCAGGACCCCATACGTCAGAATGGATTAATGAAAATGGCAAAGCAGCCTTAGTATTATTGGGTTTAAAAGTTTTTCTGTGGCTCTTTGCTAAAACGCATGTTTCACAATGTGACATAGAATTAACTGGAAATAGTTTTGGAAATAAAATATGCAGATAACTTGTAGAAGGATGACCTAATCTTCGGTGCCATAGCCAAGCTTCTCGTTCCGATGTCCCATGAGTCAACATCACAGCACCACTTTGAGTCACCTCATCCACATAGTACAACCCTTGATTTTCAGTGCCACGCCCAATGATCACTCCCGTCCTGATATCCTGTAAAATACAAAACGTAGGGTACATTAGGACAATACAGTTGAGTTCTTTTGTGACATGGCTGATGGAAAGCAGCTTATGTGATAACGAAGGAACATAAAGACAATTAGAGATTTTTATTGTGGGTGAAATCTCAATAGTCCCTCCCGATTTTACATCCATTATTCCTCCGTTTGCCGTTTGAATATGTGTTTTTTCTGGTTTGGTTGTTGAAATAATATCCGATAGCTCATAAGTCATCGTATCGGTCGCGCTACAATAAAAAATCCATAGTTTTTGTTTTTTGTGATGTTCGTGGGCTATATTGACATTTCCCTTATTTTCAGGGACTAAATGTGCAATATCTGTTTCTTTATTACTTGTATATGACCGCGGGTTTGAGGGTTGCGCCCCAAACCCTTTACCTGTTGCAGTATCTTCTTCTTCATCTGCTTTGGCCATTCCGCCGAAGCCCGATCTGCTCCGGCTTTCATCTCTGGTGACATCTCGGTTTCCGGTGCTGGATGACTTCCCTTTTTCTGTAGTCTTTGTGCCTCTCTTCTGACCATCAGACCACCATTCGGGATACCCGACGAGTTTGAAACATTGTTCCCGGGTATGTTTCGTCATGCCGCAATGATCACACTTGAGGTGAGTTTTGTCGTCTTTGTTACTTGTTCCGATTCTTTTTCCATCGGCCCGTCGGTAGCCCTTTGATGCAAGCCCTAATCCGTCAATTTCAGAGGCCATTAGACCCACTGTTATACCCTGTGTGTCATTGAGAGGTGTTCCCAGAATGTTCTGGTGAGCGGCCTCCTTGCGGACAGTGGCGTATGCAGTTTCTACGATTGGAAGGGGTTCTAACCGAAGTATTTCCCTTTTTATAGGGTCATATTTCCGGTTGAGAGCGTTTAGAAACTGAAACAGTTTCTGTTCCGTCCTGATTTTGTGATACGCTTGGATATCGGCTGGGCAGGTCATAGGGTTTGGGTCAATCCGATCAATTTCTCCCCATACTCCTTGGGGTATAATCCACAATTCTTCTAGGGAGAGATTGTTCTGTTTGATTTCATTCGCCTTGACATGTAGGTTGAAGGTTTGGAGCTTGTCACGCCCACTGCTATATGTTATAGCCAGGGCATCCCACAGCGATTTTGATGTTGGAAATTCGGTTAGATTGCTGGCGAGGGTTGGTTCGATGTTTTGTATGAGCCATGAGAAGACGACTAGGTCGTCTTGTTCCCATTGTTCATATTCTTCGCTGGTTTGGTTTGGTGGATTGGTTGATAAATGGTTTAGAAAGGCTTTTGATTTACCGCCTATGGCTACCCTCATCATCCGGGTCCATAGAGCATAATTCTGGCTGTTGAGCTTGAGGTTTATTTGAAGGTTATCGGACAGTTTCGGGTTTCGGTTTTGTGGGTTGAGGCCATTCTTGAGCAGATTGGCGATTTGAATTGATAGATCTTCTCCCAAGTTACCGGCTTCGGCCATGGCAGCTTGGTTGAGAGGATGATTGGTTTGGGTGAGCAAGGTAAATGATGAACAGGTCAAGAACGACACTGCTCTGATACCATGTTAGTAAGTTGATTCATAGAACACTGAATTGATGTATATTTTTGTATATCTCATTACAAAGAAAGGTATTCAATTTATACACAAAACCGTAATCTAAATATAGAAGACAGCTCGGTTTACGGCTGGATTTACAGCTGATTACTAGCTGTCTTTGACCTTGCTAATCTTGGGAGATGATGCTTGACTGATCCCGTAATCTTTTATTTTCAACAGTTTCTTGAGAATCGAGCCACTCGAGACATTCATGTTTGCTAATCGATGACTTGTTACCTCTCTGGACCTCAAAAGAATTCAAAGAGAGAAACCATACAATATTGGTATAAAGCTAACAAACTAATGATAATAGTAAAACGTCAATAACTATCTTAATATTTAACTAAATAAAAAAGATAAAGTAAAAAATAATAATTGTAATAGATAATAAACTTGGCTAACAGGACCTTCTCTGATTCATCGTTATGGCATAGTGATAATGGCCCTATGCACCAAACTTTACCTCCTCTCACTTTTTTAAACCCATCAACATATGCTTGCTCCAACTCCTCAAAACTGTTTACAACTACTCCATATGCTTCGGACTCAGATACTCGAAGCTTTTCGTTATAATCATTTGCGTGTTTAAGGTTCTGATTTAATGTAGAGGACAGTTGGGATCTTGTTAGTTCAATCCGGTCAAGCATACCAGGCACAACGAACGAGTCAGACTCGCCCACATTTTCATACACCTTTGATTCTTATAAAACATGGTTTAACATCTGTGTGAAGCAGTTCACTCCATCAAATATAATCCTTGGAATCTGAAACTTTTTTGCTGCATCACCTGGCAATAGGAGTCTAATTAGTAATTTTAGTAACTTCTTTTAGTTTTATGGTTTTAAAATAGGAGTTTAATTAGTAATTTTAGTAACTTTTTTTTAGTTTTATGATCGTTAAATCCTGCCTAGGCTCTAATTAGTCGCCGATTAATCACTAATCAAAGGTTCACTGAGTAATGGCCGATTAATCTCTAGGTAGTCAATGATGGTCCTATCCCGGCCAAATTATGGCCAAATTGCGACCAAACCTTATAAATTCCCTTTAATTATTTAAAAAACGGGTCAATGAGGAGTTAAAAGTTAAAACATGTCTACTTAAAATATACATATAAAAATGTGTGTATATATAAAACTAAAAATTACTTATAAAAATTCCAATCCGATTAATCACTAGTCGGTACGTCATCGACCGACTAATGCCTATCGATTCTTACAACACTTACCTAGCCACACTATATCATATTTATATTTTAAAAAAATGAAATTGGAAAAAAAATATAGATGGATCTGTCTCTATCTCCAAGGTTCCACCCTCCCCTGGCCCAATGGGTACAACAAGAACGTGAAGCCACATTTGAATAGTCAGATGTCACATCTTTTGCAAGTAAAAATACACTATACTATATCCGTGCTTGTGTGATTCAACGGTGAACACAAACACTTATAATCATATAGCATGTTATTTTTTTTAAAGAGTAACTTGTGATTTTGGTTTATTTGGTTTAGTTGTTATTGCTATTATAACAAAACCTAAATGTCTTGCAATTTTAATACCAAGGTTTCTATTTTTATTGTTTTTTTGGTCCACCATAGTAACTTCATCTAACTTATAGTTAAATCCTTGAGTAAACTGTGATTTTGCTCCCTACTATTTGGTCCCAGTTGCAACATTTGACAAAAATAAAATGTCTTGCTAAAAGTACTCTATGGTTTCTAATCTTTGCATTTTCTATCTAATAACTTAACTCCATTTATTTTTTCAGTTAGAATAAAGGTATTTAAGCTTTTTTGTTTAGTGCAAAACTATTAAAATAAAATTTACAAGGTTATTATAGAATTAAATAACATAAATAATTGGAAAGTAAAGCAAGCACATTGACCCATAACCCCATTCACCCGACCCGACAACCACTAGCCACATTGGGATTCAATTTTACCAAGATTTATTACTAACTATAATTTCATATATTCAAATAAGTGATTTTAAGCATTTTTACGTTGATTAAACTAGTTTTGTTTATGTTTAAATTACTACAGTCTGAAAATAGTCTGTTTTCAGTCTTATTTTTTGTAAGTTCTACTTTTTAAAAAATTACCTGATTACAAAATTTTACCATTTTATACCGGGTTTTTGGTGTAAAACGAACGATTTTAACAAACTTGTGCGGTTTTTAATGTTTAATAATGAACTGTAGTAAATTTAAATTCTTTATAAAAATACACAAGTTTAGATCACACAATATAATAGAAGTTAATTACATAAACGTTGGTATTTAAATGTTTAATAATGAACTGTAATAAATTTGAATTCTTTATAAAAATACACAAGTTTATATCACACAATATAATAAAAGATAAATACGTAAACAGTTTTAATAATAAATCGTGGTAAATATGTGAACTAGATAAGTAGTCTATTAATTTTCTAAATTAGCATTTCAATTAATTAATTTAACAAAAACTTTATGAAAATTCACACCAAAGGACTATTTGTAATAAATTCTATAATAAATATTCTTCTTATAATGATTCTTGTAATATTTTTAAAACCATAAATCACATATGAAAAGAAATATATAACATCATAAGACAACATTTTATTTTGGATTTTTTATTCTTTAACTTTTAATTATTTTATTTTTATGTTTTGTCTTTTACATTTTAATAAAAATTTATAGTGTAATTTGGTCTTTTTTTTCAATAAGGTAACAAGATTGTTATAACCTTGTTAACTGATTGGATTGAAAGTGCAATAATTAGAAATAATAGTGTGTTTTTTTTAAGACTTTTCATTTTTATAAAATATTGCAATTTGAATCAAACCATAAGGACCAAAATTGCAATTTACTCTAAATCCTTGTCACATGAGTTGGATGGAGTTAGTATGGTGGACCAAAACCGTAATAAAATAGAAACCTTGGTATTAAAATTGCAAGACATTTGGATTTTGTAAATAGTAATAACCACTAAACCATAAGACCAAAACCGTACTTTGCTTTTTTTTTTAATTAAAAACACGTATAAATACCATACTGAAAATAAAGAGAATAAAATCTTCATTTTTATGGTGTAATTTAAAAAAAATATATTAACGTATGCAATAGTTATGGCTGTTTAAAAATCGTGAGAGGAAGTTGATTTAAAAGTCAACAATATGCTTGTGATAGGAAGTTGTATTTAAAGTCAACAGTATATTTTATAAAAATCGTTTTATTTGTTTTAAAGTTGTTCTTAAAAATCATGAGGAAAAGCTGTATCACCTGGGAATAGGAATAGGAGTGCAATTGGTGATTTTTAAAGTCAACCTTGTTTAGTTTTATCTAGCCACAATATATCTATGTAAAAAATTGAAATGACAAAAAAAACGAACCTTAGTAGGCAGTCTCTCTGTCTCCTGTTCCCACCCTCCTTTAACCATAGTTATTGCACATTTGTTTTGTTTATATATTATATAAAAAAATAGTATTTAGGACATGCGCTTGGCTGCGTGTTCATTAAACCAAAAGCATTGAATCATGGGCGTTGCAACTTGTTAACTTGTAAAATAAATAAAAAAAATGTAAAATATTGAAAAGAATAACTAAGCCGATTTAAAAACGTTGAAACACAGTATGTAATAGGTAAAGAAAATTATTTTGGTTCTACTCTTCTTATGTGGATTAACTGAAACGACTTATACGGAATCCTAAGATTAAATTTTGTATTATATTCAAGGTTGTAGATGAATCATTAATTGTTTTGAATTCCATAAGATAATGTTAGAAAGAAATCTCGTCTATAGACGCCAAACAAACATTAAATATTTGTAATGTATAAGTATTCATAAATAGCAAAAAAAAATTGTAAGCATCTTAAAAGTAACATTTATACTGGTTTTAATTTTATTAATACTAATATCTTTCACCGGAACATATTTATTTATTAATACTAATATCTTTCGCAGGTAATATATATTTATCGTATAACAAAATAATGATGTAGAAAATAATTGATGTGATGTAGGACTTAGAGGTACAACAATTCTAGTTCTTTCAAAATTAAATATAATAATAAAATAATAATAATAATAATAATAATAATAATTAAGAACCCCAACAAAATCAAGGATAAAACCATGTGGTGTATGTTCAACCACAAATACAATACCACCAAAAATAAAGGGATTGACCAATTAAAACCAACAAAAAATGAACAGTGGGTAAGGAGAGTAAAATTTGATTATTAATAGAGTGGCAATAATAACATTTTTTGAGTTAGGGTTTTAGTGAGAGCAGTTTCTTTATCTCGTTTGACAAAATAAACGTCACCCCCTCCCACAGACCCTATGAATAGCTACCACTATATAAATGAGATTATACCTGGCCATGTGAGACACGAGTCGGCAAGTATGCAATCGGGCCTGCGATCAAG
This sequence comes from Scalesia atractyloides, assembly GCA_947069175.1. Lineage (NCBI taxonomy): Eukaryota > Viridiplantae > Streptophyta > Magnoliopsida > Asterales > Asteraceae > Scalesia > Scalesia atractyloides. The sequence goes on along the minus strand of CAMTDV010000016.1, from coordinate 8,767,210 downwards.
CTTTGTTGCAGCGAATTATAGGCACGCGTAAGCGCAGTGACCAACCCGAAATTAGGAAGGTCATCAATACTTTCACAGCCTTCTGGTATGCCAAACTCCACATATGGAAATGGGAATTCAATAAAAGTGATGGGCAGACCTGATTGGATTGCTTAATTTAGAACTGAACCATATCTTCGGGTGTTGACCGGGGTGCTGATGATGGTGACTCTAACACCATGTTGTGCTAGTAACTTGGCTATGTCTATGGTGGGGATGTAGCGGCCTGGAGACCCTATGGGTATAACAAGAAAGTGAAGTTGGGTTTGTTCATGTGATTCTTCTGAAGCCATAGTTGGAGTTTGTTTGTTTGGTTGGTTGGCTAGCATGTGTTGAAATGAATGTGGATTGATATATGATTGATGAAGTGAGTGTAACATCCGTCAAAAACGGATTTACCAAACCCGCTCCGTTTATCAACCGAACAGTCAGTCAAAAATTTCGTTGCGAATTAAATGCCCAAAATAATTTTAAACGATACATAATCAATTATTATACAAGAATATATAATTAGTTTTTGAAAAACTGTCAAAAATCGCAAAATAAAAATATAATACCTCTGCCGGGTTTCGAACCCGGGTCTGTACCGGTCCGGAAACATGTCTTAACACACCTCACACAAACCACTGCCACTTGTATTGTTTGGTAAATATTGAAATCATTTAATTCATAAAGTAACGTTACGAATTCAAAACCGGCGCCCAATAGTTCAGTCGTCGGAATCCCGGTAATCTCGCGAACTTTTAACAACACTTTCAGTTATAACGTAAACTATTATTAGGACATCGGTTATAACCGACGTTTGAGTCCGCGACACCTTTCTATAACCGCCGGAAAAATTTAAATCGATGAATACAGTCGGAAATCAGACCAAGTGCTTTGACAATTTGCACTATAAATTCACCCACAACCCACTGCAAACACTTTCGCTCAAAACCACACCCTTTCTCGGCGAAAACTCTCTCGCCGGAATTTTTCTGTTCGTCGCCGGAAAACCGGTTTCCTCATTTCTGAACCTCACTGAGCCTCTGAGCTTATATCGGAGATACCCACACCCTTTGTAAGCTTCCTGGAGATTCGCTGCTACAAGGAACACGTCGCCGGAGGTGATTGCTGTCGCCGGAGTTTCTGCCGGAAAACAGAGGAGTCCAGTAGGTATACCTCTCCGCCCAATTTCTTTTTCTTTTCACATTTATCTCACCGTAACGAACTGAAACACACTAATAAACCGATAAAAACCTTGAACCAGTCAGTCGTCTTTTCTGGTTATACCTTGATGAAGAAGACGATGTATTCGTTATCTTATAAGTATAATATAAATCAAGAAATTAATCGGGTTAGACACACAGTCCAGCGGTGGACTGTGTGCACATTAAACACAAACGTCTCGAGTTCGATTCCGGTTTCACACACGCTGCCTTAATAAAAATCATTTTTTTGTTAAACTGAACCGGAGTCGCCACAGGTATATGTTAAGTATATTAATAACCGGAATAATAACCAAGTTAGACACACAGTCCAGCGGTGGACTGTGTGTTTGTTTATATCACAGGTCACGAGTTCGAGCCCGGTCTTCTGCACCGACTCGGACCATTATCTATTCTTTTTAAATAAGGCAGAAAAGGAAATAAGTAATTTGTATTTAAGTATAATGAAAATCGAATTATATAACATGTTAAACACACAGTCCAGCGGTGGACTGTGTGTTAGTTTAAGCCACAGGTCCCGGGTTCGAGACCTGTGGAGCGCACCGTCCGAATTGATTTAAACTGTTTTTAAAATAAAATGAATTTCGGTTTAAACTAATTAGTGTATATATATAATTAAAATCAGATATATAACGGGTTAGACACGTAGCTCAGTTGGTAGAGCTGCGTGCACGCGTACGGGAGGTCTCGGGTTCGAGCCTCACTCAGCGCACCTATATTCCGAATCGAACCGGTCAACGGTCAGTCAAACGGTCAACGGTCAGAAAAAATCAATTTTTTTATTATTTTTTATTTAATTATTTTAATTAAAAATCAATTAAAAATACTTAAAAATAACATTTTTAAGGTTAGAAAATAGCCTCAAACTCACAAAAATACACCCAACAATCCTACTAAAATAGATTAATAAAATCCGTTTACTTACCAAACCATAATGCGATTTATCTAGGTTAAATCTCACTCGTGGTTAAAACCACTTCGCGTGCATTTAACGTCATCAACCGAACGCACCCACTGTGAGTGAATCTTACAACTCCCCCTTTTAAATTACACGTTTTGGGGTGTGTCATGTGTTATGAAAATAATTAATTTATTTATTTAAACTTGTGCCATACCATATCATGACCTAAACTTAGATTGTTTTTATTGTTGTGATTTACTTATTTCCTTTTGTCAAATTATATGAAACTCCTACATTAAGCCCATCAGTTCCTCGTGGGAGACGAGTAGAACATCGCGTACTTCAAATCAAATTCATTATTGTTCATGTGTGTATCATTGAGTTATATTGTTTGTAGTGGTGTCATTCATATTATCATGTTTATGCAATTTATTCATCAGGCCCCTCAGTTCCTCGTGAGAGACGAGTTGAGCATCGCGTGCCTCTAATTGTTCCATTATTGTTCATGAGTGTTTCATTTAATATCTTATGATTGTTGATTAAGTTACATCTAACTTTACTCATGTTTGGTTGTGCACCTATTTCATAATCAATTTAAATAAATTTGTTCAAATGTTTTCCATAGGATTCACTCGCCAACATTATGTTGATCCAAAAACCCTTTTACACATGATACAGGTGAACAGGTTGAAGCAAGGAAAACATAGGATATGCCTTAGAAGAGAACAAAGAAGTTTAGATTGTTAGTTAGATCATGTTGTAACATTTATTGTAAATTTCTATTTTATTTGTATTAATGAATATGAAACGCTTAATAAATGTCATGAGCTTTGATGATAACCCAATCATGCCCCGATCACCTTTTCCGCTGCGGGTCGGGGTGTGACAGATTGGTATCAGAGCCATGACTATAGAGATATAGGATAGGTTATTAGACCCTTAGAGCCTATACTATAGTCTGCCTAAATTTTAATTGATTAGGTGGTTACATACAAACTTGTGATATTTATTTGTTTCATATTTGTTTACATTTCAGTCAAACATACATGCTTATATACATATTCATTATACATATATACATATTCATTACACATATAACGATGTTCATGTATTCAATTTATTTTCATACTCTCATTATCCAAAGATTTTGTGCAATTTTCAAATCTCATCAAAGTAAGTTCTGCGACGGGCATGTAGTAACTGGAAGGGTACAAGTACCGGTAGTCGGAACGTCCTGTCTAGGCTGGCATTCGTATAAATTCAATATAACGGACCAGTTTGCCTACCTGGGGACCAACGATGAGAGTACGAAGGACCTATTAGGCCAAAGCATGCCACACCAAACGTCGTTCGAACTAACCCTACTTTGAGTTGTCACCGTGTCTACACCTGGACACATTCCGAATATCACACGTTGTATACATATTTCTCGATTTTCTCCGGGTTTTTGTGTACGCAACCTGGCAAACCCGTGCGAACCATATGAAAAACCGGTATTCATGGGGCCCACATGATTACACAGGTAAAGTATGGCGGCATGTAGGGCCTAACAGCGAGCAAAGCCCAAGACATCCTATGGATGTAGTATTTTTTTTATAATTATTTTATGAATGTTCATTCCTAATGCGACCCATGAACCCAAAAACATTCAACTCATACTCTTGTCATGTATTCCTTGTAGATGTCTTCTAACCTCGCCCGTAGGAAGACGAGAGCAAGAAAAGCCCGCGAACGCATGGCTGCCTTAATCGCTCAACAAATGGCTGCCGTAATACCCAACATTGTAATCCAAGTTCAACAAGCACTTACCGTTAATCCTGTCAATCAAGCAAACCAAAACATTTTCAACTCTTCCCCAAATACCACTAAATGCACCTACAAGCATTTCAAATCATGCGACCCTCCGAAATACAAAGGTACTGAAGGCGTCACCGCTCTCCTCCATTGGTTTGAAGAAATGGAGAACACATTTCTAAATTGCGATTGCCCTGACGATCGCAAAGTGCGATATGCTACCGGTCGATTATATGGGATAGCACTTACTTGGTGGAATACAGAGAAGGCCAAACGAGGTGTTGAAGATACTATGTCCTTAACTTGGAACGAATTGAAGGAAATCATGACCAGACGATTTTGCCCAAGGAGCGAAATCAAGAAGTTAGAAGATGAATTTTACTCATTGAAGCAAATGGAAGGAGACCACATCACCTACAACAAAAGATTCCTCGAGTTACATCAAATGGTTCCCAACATGTTCACTCCCCTCTACCGTTTGATTGAGCACTACATTCGTGGTCTTCCGTCAAAGATTCAAGACCCTGTAATAAGTACCAAGCCTGCAACTTTGGAAGCAGCAATGGAGCTAGCAACAGAGCTCACCGAGAACCGAATCCGAAACAAAGACTTCAAGGAGGAGAAGAAGAAGGATAAAGAATCGACTGAAACCTCCGACTCCACTCAAACCGAATCCCCTTCTCAACCCAATCCTAAGAGAAGAAGAGTCGGGCGACTTTTCGCTGCTACTCAACGAAATCAACCAGTTTTACATGCCATACCCATTCGAGCTATCCCAATCACCCAAGTGGCACCCAACTCAGCTTACCCAGATAAGAAACCATATCTTGGACCTCACTCTCGATGCAACAACTGTTTTTATCACCATCCCCATACCCTACCTTGCCGGCTATGTACAACTTGTGGACGCTATGGTCATTTGAGCAATGTTTGTCGCACCTTTCAAGACCAAACCTTTTCCCCTACTCAAAACATGGCCCAAACTTATCACCAACCCCAATACCCCATGTTCCCATATGCTCGAGCTTGTTTCAATTGTGGCGACCCTACCCACTTTAGAAACACATGCCCTCAATTGGTTAACGTTATCAACACTCAAGCCCAATCAAACCCAGTTAACCAAGTAAACCAAGAAAACCCAACCACTATGCCACCAGCAAGAGGAAGAGTCTTCAATATCAACGCCAATCCTGTCGAAGATAATAACGGCCCAAACGAAGATACTCAACTAGTCCTCTTCGCTGAAGATCTAGATTCAACTCCTATCGTTTAGTTTTATGTTTTTCTTTATCACATGTGTAGACTGTTAGAGTAATTATGGTATATTATATATTATATATTGTTTTCAGTATATGCTTTTGCCGAGGCCGCAGCTCCCCATCCATCGAGGTTGAGTTTGATCCCCATTTTATTATGCGGTTGATCAGGGCGTGCCCGCACGATCGGCTCCGTTTGTTTGAGCCTTGATCGGTTATTTCATTTTACATTTCAATACATGCAATACGTTCGGCTCCGTTTGATTGAGCCTTGAGCGCACATTTCAATTTACATTTCCAGTTCATGCAATACGTTCGGCTCCGTTTGATTGAGCCTTGAGCGCACATACAATTTCATTATCAGTATCTTGTGGTTGTGGTGTTTGTAGTAGAGTCGCATCGAACTAACCATAACTTGCGGATAAAGTCAATGAAAATTTGACAAGGATATGGTGGATACGCCGCTGGTACTTCCTATATATAAGTATTTTTGTCAAATGATCGGAGGCATTATCAGGCGGTTTATGAGAGGTTCCATGCATAGGCTGATTGTGTGATGGTTGTTTAGATTAAGTTGTTCAATTTCAGTACATTCAATACGTTCGGCTCCGTTTGATTGAGCCTTGAGCGCACATACAATTCCATTCAATACGTTCGGCTCCGTTTGATTGAGCCTTGAGCGCACAGACAATTTCATTATCAGTATCTTGTGGTTGTGGTGTTTGTAGTAGAGTCGCATCGAACTAACCATAACTTGCGGATAAAGTCAATGAAAATTGACAAGAATATGGTGGATACGCCGCTGGTACTTCCTATATATAAATATTCTTGTCAAATGATCGGAGGCATTATCAGGCGGTTATGAGAGGTTCCATGCATAGGCTGTTTGTGTGGTTAAGTTATTCATTTTCAGTACATGCAATACGCTCGGCTCCGTTTGATTGAGCCCTGAGCACACAGACAATTTCAATTTCAGTACATTCAATACGTTCGGCTCCGTTTGATTGAGCCTTGAGCGCACATCCATTTCATTTTCAGTACATGCAATACGATCGGCTCCGTTCGATTGAGCCTTGATCGCACAGATATATTTCATTTCAGTATTTTATGTTTGTTGTATTGGTTGTAGAATTATAGGACTAATCATAATTCAATGATAAAACCAATGAAAATTTGACAAGAATATGGTGGATACGCCGCTGGTACTTCCTATATATAAGTATTCTTGTCAAAGGATCAGAGGCATTATCGGACGGTTATGAGAAGTTCTATGTAGGATTTATTAGTTTCTTGGTAACCAATCATAACTTGTGGATAAAACTAATGAAAATTTGGCAAGAATATGGTGGATACGCCGCTGGTACTTCCTATATATAAGTATTCTTGCCAAAGGATCAGAGGCATTATCAGGCGGTTATGAGAAGTTCCATGTAGGATTTAGTATTGCCTTGGTTGGAATTTGTGTTACATTTATATCATCATGTTATTTAAAGAGATTGGATTGTGTTCCATTTCTACATAAACAAACCTCTCCATCATAACAAACGAGAGAGGAACTTCCACCATTCAAACATATATGCTATCAGAATGTGGATTCAAATATTTGCTGTTGTGTTTATTCATGTTCAAATATTTGCTGTTGTGTTTATTCATGTTCGAATATTAGCTGTTGTGTTTATTTATGTTCAAATATCAGCTGTTGTGTTTTTAATTATGTTCCATATAGGATGTAGTGTTAGAAGTTTTGCCTTAGGATATAACCATACTTTCCCAAACGTATCTAAACTCTTATGCATGATATCATTTTTAGCAAATCATTTCTGCTTATCAATACTTATACAGTAGGCAACAAAAAGCGATTCCTGAATAGGGTACTTAACCCTTACAAGGAACGTTACCGCCTCGAACAAAAACTTAAACCCTTATTTTTCTAAGCATACAACTGTCAAACTAAACATCATCATCCTTTTAGTCAAAATATATCATTATTTAAATTTCGGGACGAAATTTCTAAAAAGCAGGGGATACTGTAACATCCGTCAAAAACGGATTTACCAAACCCGCTCCGTTTATCAACCGAACAGTCAGTCAAAAATTTCGTTGCGAATGCCCAAAATAATTTTAAACGATACATAATCAATTATTATACAAGAATATATAATTAGTTTTTGAAAAACTGTCAAAAATCGCAAAATAAAAATATAATACCTCTGCCGGGTTTCGAACCCGGGTCTGTACCGGTCCGGAAACATGTCTTAACACACCTCACACAAACCACTGCGCCACTTGTATTGTTTGGTAAATATTGAAATCATTTAATTCATAAAGTAACGTTACGAATTCAAAACCGGCGCCCAATAGTTCAGTCGTCGGAATCCCGGTAATCTCGCGAACTTTTAACAACACTTTAAGTTATAACGTAAACTATTATTAGGACATCGGTTATAACCGACGTTTGAGTCCGCGACACCTTTCTATAACCGCCGGAAAAATTTAAATCGATGAATACAGTCGGAAATCAGACCAAGTGCTTTGACGATTTGCACTATAAATTCACCCACAACCCACTGCAAACACTTTCGCTCAAAACCACACCCTTTCTCGGCGAAAACTCTCTCGCCGGAATTTTTCTGTTCGTCGCCGGAAAACCGGTTTCCTCATTTCTGAACCTCACTGAGCCTCTGAGCTTATATCGGAGATACCCACACCCTTTGTAAGCTTCCTGGAGATTCGCTGTTACAAGGAACACGTCGCCGGAGGTGATTGCTGTCGCCGGAGTTTCTGCCGGAAAACAGAGGAGTCCAGTCGGTATACCTCTCCGCCCAATTTCTTTTTCTTTTCACATTTATCTCACCGTAACGAACTAAAACACACTAATAAACCGATAAAAACCTTGAACCAGTCAGTCGTCTTTTCTGGTTATACCTTGATGAAGAAGACGATGTATTCGTTATCCTATAAGTATAATATAAATCAAGAAATTAATCGGGTTAGACACACAGTCCAGCGGTGGACTGTGTGCACATTAAACACAAACGTCTCGAGTTCGATTCCGGTTTCACACACGCTGCCTTAATAAAAATCATTTTTTTGTTAAACTGAACCGGAGTCGCCACAGGTATATGTTAAGTATATTAATAACCGGAATAATAACCAAGTTAGACACACAGTCCAGCGGTGGACTGTGTGTTTGTTTATATCATAGGTCACGAGTTCGAGCCTGGTCTTCTGCACCGACTCGGACCATTATCTATTCTTTTTAAATAAGGCAGAAAAGGAAATAAGTAATTTGTATTTAAGTATAATGAAAATCGAATTATATAACATGTTAAACACACAGTCCAGCGGTGGACTGTGTGTTAGTTTAAGCCACAGGTCCCGGGTTCGAGACCTGTGGAGCGCACCGTCCGAATTGATTTAAACTGTTTTTAAAATAAAATGAATTTCGGTTTAAACTAATTAGTGTATATATATAATTAAAATCAGATATATAACGGGTTAGACACGTAGCTCAGTTGGTAGAGCTGCGTGCACGCGTACGGGAGGTCTCGGGTTCGAGCCTCACTCAGCGCACCTATATTCCGAATCGAACCGGTCAACGGTCAGGTCAACGGTCAGTCAAACGGTCAACGGTCAGAAAAAAATCAATTTTTTTATTATTTTTTATTTAATTATTTTAATTAAAAATCAATTAAAAATACTTAAAAATAACATTTTTAAGGTTACAAAATAGCCTCAAACTCACAAAAATACACCCAACAATCCTACTAAAATAGATTAATAAAATCCGTTTACTTACCAAACCATAATGCGATTTATCTAGGTTAAATCTCACTCGTGGTTAAAACCACTTCGCGTGCATTCAACGTCATCAACCGAACGCACCCACTGTGAGTGAATCTTACAACTCCCCCTTTTAAATTACACGTTTTGGGGTGTGTCATGTGTTATGAAAATAATTAATTTATTTATTTAAACTTGTGCCATACCACATCATGACCTAAACTTAGATTGTTTTTATTGTTGTGATTTACTTATTTCCTTTTGTCAAATTATATGAAACTCCTACATTAAGCCCATCTGTTCCTCGTGGGAGACGAGTAGAACATCGCGTACTTCAAATCAAATTCATTATTGTTCATGTGTGTATCATTGAGTTATATTGTTTGTAGTGGTGTCATTCATATTATCATGTTTATGCAATTTATTCATCAGGCCCCTCAGTTCCTCGTGAGAGACGAGTTGAGCATCGCGTGCCTCTAATTGTTCCATTATTGTTCATGAGTGTTTCATTTAATATCTTATGATTGTTGATTAAGTTACATCTAACTTTAATCATGTTTGGTTGTGCACCTATTTCATAATCAATTTAAATAAATTTGTTCAAATGTTTTCCATAGGATTCACTCGCCAGTATTATGTTGATCCAAAAACCCTTTTACACATGATACAGGTGAACAGGTTGAAGCAAGGAAAACATAGGATATGCCTTAGAAGAGAACAAAGAAGTTTAGATTGTTAGTTAGATCATGTTGTAACATTTATTGTAAATTTCCATTTAATTTGTATTAATGAATATGAAACGCTTAATAAATGTCATGAGCTTTGATGATAACCCAATCATGCCCCGATCACCTTTTCCGCTGCGGGTCGGGGTGTGACAGTGAGATTGATGGAGTGAATGAATGTGAACGATATATATATATATATATATAAACACACACATAGGATTCGAATCAAGGGAAAACCTTACGAGTTATGAAAACTTAGAGAACTCGGCCTTCCTGTGCGATTTTCGACCCCATTTTTTCACACCCCAAGATTAAAATGTTAGAAAAGATTGCTGTAATTTTTTTTCGAAGTGGTGTTTTTGGCCCCCTTACGGTGGCTGTAAAAATATGATGACATAAGCATGACATCACATTTTTCAGCATTTACGGCAGCCGTAAATGAAAAAAAACAATTTTTTTTTGGAAAAGTTGATTTTTTTAGGATTTTTGATAAATTATTTTTTTGAAAAAAACCTTCCGTAAGGCTGAGTTCTCTAAGTTCTCACAACTCGTATGCGTTTTCATTTTACCCTAACCCTATATATATATAGGATTCGTTCAAATAAGAACCATCACGAGTTGCGAGAACTAAGCCATCCAAAAGGCTTTTCCGAATTTTTTTTCTCAAAAGTCGTAAAAATAATCACTTGTTTCAACAAAAAAAAATTTGAAGAAAAATATTGCATACCTATATTTACATAAGGTGTAAAAAATATTTATCTTCTTCCAAAATTTATATTTGTCGTAATAAAAACTTGCATCAGTCAAAACAACCTAAATTTTTTCATCTCGCCGTTCTCGCAACTTAAGGTGGTTCTCATTTTACCCTTTCCATATATATATATATATATATATATATATAGGGGAGGGTTATCCTGATAACGCTAAATATTGCGAGAACCGTGAGAACGAATGAAAAAATCAATTAAAACCAATTTTTTTAATACAAAACCCATTGTAATTAAGATACAACATACAAAAAAGAATTTACAACATCAAATAATTCATTTCTTCTTTCAAAAACTCTTTCTAGATTTTTACACATATGTAAATATAACAGATTTACACATGTGTATATGGAAAACTTACACATGTGTAATTTTCATTATTTACGAATTCACGTAAATTTAAACATGTAAATTAAATTTCTAACATTGTATTCGAATAGTAATGATAAGTGTAGAATTTTTTTTGAATTTGAATTGTTTTTGATCAAGTTCTCGCGGTTTTTTCTTCGTTCGGTTCTCACAATATTTAGCGTTTTTGTTTAAACATTCCCCTATATATATATACATACATACATATATATATATATATATATATATATGTATGTATGTATATATACAGGGAGAAAATCATGAGAAAACTACTTAAATGTGAGAAAACTAGAAAATTAACTAAAAAAGCCAAAAAAACATAAAAAACATACAATTTTTTTTATAAAAAATCGCTGCTTTTTATGTATAAAAAAACTTTTTTTTCAAAAAAAACTTGTACTGCACATGTGCACTATATGTGTACTACTATATGTGCATTATATGTATATGTTCACATGTGCATTATATGTTTTTTTTTATTTTTTATTTTTTAGAAAGTTTTTTTATATAATATATATAGCGATTTTTCATAAAAAAAATTAAAAAAAAATTGATATGTATTTTTGGTTTTTTTAGTTAGTTTTTTGGTTTTCTCATTTAAACTAGTTTTCTCATGATCTATCCTCTATATATATATATATATGGGTTGGTTCATTTCAGAATTCTAAATACTCACAGAACTTTTAGAACTGCTAATAAACAATTGTTTTATTTATATATTTTCATATTTAACATTATTTAACAATATATTATATGTATTTTTATGATTACATATATGAAAAACCAAATTATTTACATATAAAAACTAATTTACATATGTGTAAAACAACCAATTGACGTATATGTAATTATAAAATTACATAACAAAAATGATAATTCTACTCTTAACACACATGGAATTATAATAAATTATAAAAAAATACTCTTAAACAATCTTAGATATAAAATTATATTTATAGAATGATTGTTTAGTAGTAGTTCAGTAAGTCCTGCAATTATTTAGAGTTCTGAAATGACCCTTACCCTATATATATATGGGTATGTTTAAATGAGAACGGTAAATATTGTGAGAACCAATGAATCAAAAACAATGCAAACTCAATTTTTTCTGCACTTATCATTTTAATTCGAGTACAACGGTAGAATTAAATTTATACATTTAAATTTACGTGAATTTGTAAATAAAGAAAATTTACATATACGTAAGTTTGCCATTTACACATGTGATTTGTTATATTTACACATGTGTAAAAAATCTAATAACAGTTGTAAATTCTTTTTTTGATGTTGTAAATTCTTATTTTGACTGGTTTTCTCATTCGTTCTAATGGTTCTTGCAATGTTTAGTATTCTCAAAATAACTCTCCTATACATATATATATATATATATATACAGGGGGGGTTTAAATGAGAACGCTACATATCGTGAGAACCGTGAGAAAGAATGAAAAAACACGAAAACTTGGTGAAAAATAATTCAAATTCAAAATTTCTTTTTACACTTATCATTATTATTCTAATACAATGTTAGAAATTTAATTTACACGTTTAGATTTACGTGAATTCGCAATTTTTTACAATGGTTACGAAAGTGAAACCACAGGGACTGAAATCGCAAATTTTAAACTAATGGACTGAAATAGTGATTTTTGACAAACCACAGGGACGAAAATAATAATTAACTCTTTTAATAACTTATTAAGCCGAAATATATATATATATATATATATATATATATATATATTATTGTTAACTTTATAACTTCTATATTTTCATTAAACAATTTTTTATTACGCCCTAAATTTTTTATAAATGTTTTTAAATCTACTGATCATATGTCAAAATGTAAAATGTTTAGAATGAGAAAAATGTTAGACGATGAGTTTGGCAAGTAACACACGAATCTGTTCAAAAATAAATAAAACAAAGAAGTAGGGCCGACGGTTGGGCACCTTGTATGAATTGGCCATTACTCACTTTTATTAGAAGTCCACTTTTATTAACATAATCTCACAAATCCATTTGAATACTCGCATCTCGTAAAGGGAAAAAAAACCTAGCTCATTTAGTAAAGACTTTTGTCTCTTAGTAGAAGGCCTTGTGTTCAATCATAAGGAAAAAAATAGATTAAGATATATTTGATGTAATTTAAGAGTATGAAAGCGTTTCATTCAAATAAATAAATAATACAACATGCTTAATTAAAAAATATAAAAATAATATATTCAAACTAAAGAGAATAAAATGATTCTTTTAAATGGCGTAACGTTAAAAAATATTAATATATTAAAATATTACGGCCATTTGAAAAATCGTGAGAAAAAGTTGGGTTGAATGTCAACAATATGTTTTAAAGAATCGTATTATATGTTTTTAAAGTTGTATTACTTAAAATCTTAAAATAATGTAATTTTTTCAGTCATTCTTATATGTATCATAATATAGTATATAGATACATATAATTGTATAAAAGACACAAAGAGTGTAAATTAATAATAAACTAATGTTTTTAAAATAAAAACATTACATCTTTTTGATATTTTATGATTACTAAATTAAAAATTAATGTGATGTATAAGTCACAACACAGGCGAACCGGTAGTTGACCAAAATATGATTTGAATCCTCGGCACCTGTTTGACATAAGGAACACGTCATGTCATTCAGATTCATACCTCTGCGACTATGTGTGACAGAGCAACTTTAGAAGGAATCCTGTCTTCCACAGTCCGCCATATAAAAAAGTTCATCTTTGGTGGAAGTTTGGAACCCATGAGGAAAAAGAGTTACCTTTAGCCTGCTCCAATTCATCCCAGATTGTTTTAATAGCGAACCCTTTGTCCGTCACCGTCAGAAATAGTTTTTGGGCTAAGATAGTCTTAAGTTGATGAATATACGGCTACTCCTCAGGCGATGCCCATACATGGTGATTTGTCTTAGCTTTATCTTGTTGTCGTAGTTGTAAGATGTTTGCTATTGTTTGCCACATGTCATTTAATGAGTGGCCTCTACTATATCTTTTTTTCATTTGTCTTGTTGCTTAATAATAATTAATTTGTTTTTTATTTCTAATAACTTATAGTCTGTAACTTTTTTTAAAATCTAAAAACATAATCTTATTTAGTATTTTTCCAACATTTGAATATAAATTTTATCATAAAAAAAAACGCGACTTGTTTAAAATTTCTTTTTTGGTACCAACTCTTCAATTAAACAAATTCAAGTCCAACATCATCTTATTTGCTAGTTGTCTATATTTTATTGGCTTGTTCGATTTTTTTTTTTATAAAATCTATTATCTAAACAATCTACATTATCTAGTTAAAAAAACTTAAAAATATACCAAAATTTATATGAGACATTTTTCTTATAAAATATTATATAATATTGGCATACTTTCATATCCATTTCGGATTCTCTGTCTATAATCTCTTTTAATTTCATGTTTCTACCATGGATCCTTCATTCCCAAATTTTTATATGAATCTTGGAGGTTCCATAGATTACCTAAATAGTTAATAGTATGAAAACACTATGTTTTTATCAAATCCAAGTCAAATTCATGTCATTGAAATCTTCAAACCTCACAAAATACTGAAAAACAACCATGATGTAAAACGTGGGATGTTGCTGGGATGTATTGCTAGTAAAAATAGCATTCGTGGCAAAAACCAGAAAGCTACGTCTTGTGGACACAAGTAAAGATATTGTATGTTGCAGCAACCAACTAACCGACTTTTGGACATTTTTGTTTAGTCGTTTATGACGACCTTTCATTTGTTCTACATTCTCCTTACCTTGTTTTTATGGATTTTTTGCCTGAGCTGCATCATACAATTTCTTTACTTGTGTCCACAATGATGCAGCTTTCTGGTTTTTGACATGAATGTTATTTTCACTAGCAATACACCATGATGACATTGAAGAAGCAATGACGTCTTCAACAACATCCCACATTTTTCCTTGTGGTTGTTTTTTTAGTATTTTGTGAGCGCCAAAGATTTTCAATGACAGGAACTTGACTTGGATTTGATTTGACAAAAATGGTGTTTTCATAGGTATTGAATATTCGGGTAATCTCCATATTCTCCAACTGAAATTTGGGAATCGTAGATCGATGCCGGTAGAAAATACGAAATCGAAGAGATTATAGATAAACAATCAGAAGTGGATATAAAAGTATGTCAATACTATACAATATTTACAGAGAAAATTCTCATGAATTTTGATATTTTCTTTTAATCAAGATAATGCTAAATTTTAGTAATAAAAATGTAATAAACCAATAGTATATGGACAAGTAGCAGATAAGATAATGTTTTGTTACAAAAATAAAAAACTTTAAAATTTACTATGAAAAAAACCACAAAAGACAAAAACTTACTATTCCTCATTATGTTATCAATTAATATATACGACGGTTTCGCCATTGATACCATCGCCATCGTCAAATAAACCATCACTCACTTTTACTTCTTCTTCAGTTGTTCTTGATGTGTGTGCCCGTTAATGATTGTGATTTACTAGCGGGATTTCCGCATGCTTCGCTGCGGGTCTTTGGTCATTATCGGTCTGGTTCATTTAAGTACCAGGACGATACCGGCACTCGGTATAGTAATCATTGCCAATCGACATGTTTTACATCGATTGAAAACCTATAAAACTAAGTTGTGGTATACCCAACATATATTGACACATGTTTTACATCGATCAGAAACAATGAAATCGAATATCGGTACCATCTCTGTTAATACTGCTATTGGTACCTATGTTGTTCGAGCGTAATCAGTTCGGTTTATCATAGTACCGGTTCACACAAAATTTATGCCGAAATATCGAGTAAAAAAAATTAAATACAACTACTTATCTAGATTTTTTTAAATTAATAATCACAGATTATTAGTGGATAAGTAATAAAAAACTATTATTTAGAAGAGACAAACATTATTAAAACAAAAATTATTATTAGACAAAAAAATATTCATACCCACTTTCTATTTATTTGTGAATGTATATATATAAAATAATATTAAATTTTACATACAAATAAATATTATTTGAAAAACAAAAACACTATTAAAAATACTAATAATCACAAATTATTAGTGAATTAAGTAATAAAAAACTATTATTTAGAAGAGAAAAACATTATTAAAACAAAAATTATTATTAGACAAAAAATATTCATACCCACTTTCTATTTATTTGTGTATGTGTATTTAAAAATAATATTAAATTTTACATGCAAATAAATATTATTTGAAAAACAAAAACACTATTAAAAATACTATTCATAGCAACTTTCTAATTATATATATTAAATAGAGAATATGTGTTAAATTGAAGAGTTGCGTTAAAAAAATACATTTGAAAAGACTAGGTTGTTAATAAAATTTATATCTGAATGTTCGCAAAAAATACTAAGCGAGAACGTGTTTTTAGATTTTTTAAAAAAGCTACACATTATAAGTTATTAGAAAAAAATCAATTTAGAAAAAAAATCAAATTTGATGACATGCATAGCGAACATCTTGCAACCTTGGGTTGCCAACTCGGTTGTGGGTTTCAAGTTACAATTCCTTTTTTAAGGAATAACGGATTTTCATAATCCCAACTATTAGCTGTTGGTTGGCAATGGTCCTAATTTCAAAAATGACTAGTGGTGACCGGAAGTCGAGTAGCGACCCAAAACCGAACCGTCGTGACTCAAGCTGAACCAAACCCGAACCAAGACCTAGCCGACCCGAGTTCACCCGACACAAAATCGGAGAAGACTCGAAATGAGTTGAACAAAACTGAACTGCGGTTGACCATCATTTTCTGAACCGAAAACCTGGGCCAACGGAGATAACCAAACAACCGGGCACGAATCAAAACTTACCCGACCCGACACCCAAAACTGACACAAAGATGACCGGTGTTGACCCGTTGACTGACTCGAAACAAATAGACCCAACCCGACACAATCCGGACTCAAACCCGAACCTGAATCTGAACGACGCGAACCCGATCGGGACAAACTTGAATCTTAATAGAATAATCCAAGACACGTACCTGAATCGAGCCGGAAACACCACCGTCACTGTCGTCGTCCGCGGTCATCGCCGGAACCGATGTCGGCTGCCGCTGAGTGTCGGCTCTTGTTGTTCGTCAACACCACCACCATCGTCTTCATCCTTTCGTCACCGGCGCTGCCGGTTGTTGTGTGCCGCCACCAGGTGTTGGTCAGCCGGTGATGAACCACGAGGGAGAGAACGAACGAGAGTGTGAGAGAGATTTGGGGGGTCAGGTTTGTGTGAGTGTGGCTTGAGACCAGCTGCCGGAAATCCGGCCGGAGTCACTCCGGTGACTGGAGGTGAGAGAGAGATCGAGAGAGAGGAAGAGGGGTATGCGTGTGTTTTGTGTCTGTGTGTGTGAGTAGTGTGTGTGGTTATAATATGTATTAGGTTTAGGGTTTTAGGTTGGGTTGTGTTGGGCTAAGGCCCGTTAGCTAGTTTCTAGGATACATGAGCGGCCCGGTCAAGGTTACGAGGTCCGTTTTCAACTACGAGTTTCATAAAAACGTCGTTTTGTTTGTTTTAGTTCATTTTTATCATCATTATTAATATTAATATTTATTATTATTATTATTATTATTATTATTATTATTTATTAAAATAATAATAATAATAATAATAATAATAATTGAATAAATAATGATAATTAAATAAATAAACTATAATAATAATGGTAATAAAATAAATGAATCGTATTTCCCAAAGTACGGAAGTGCGGAAATACGGGGCGTTACAATTTTGATGTTAATAATTAATTTATATTTTTGACCGTGTAGATGCACTTTGTGTTCGTCGCTTGTCGGATAGGCTAGATAGAGCGTGTGTTGAATTTGTATAGGTTAGAATCGAACACACGACCAAGTTAGCACGAACTTGTATGTAGGAAGACAAGATCGGACGAACTTGTTACATACTGGACAAGTTCGGACGAACTTCTTACACGATGGACAAGTTCGCCCGAAGTTAAGTTCGGCCGAACTTGACCATCACCTGTTTGGTGCGAACTTGTGTGCCTATATATAGGTGGTGTGTCTTCATTTGTTGATTAAGTTTTTTGCAATTCCTATGGGAGGTGCTGCCGGATTCTCTCCAGGAACTCCGGCAGCCTGACAAGATGTATTCTGTTTCTACTCATTTCTGTAATAACATTCTACCGAATCGGTTACGTTTACGCACTAACTTCCCTCTAGAACCGCCTGATCACGGACCTACAATTAGTATCAAAGCTACGGTTATCACCTACGCTCATGAATTTGGACATTTATGGACATTAAGAGGGGTTTTGGACGTAAAACATGAAATAAACATACAATCCACGGACAAAAAGTAAAATTGAACTGATAGGATTGTTAGAAAACCATTTTCGACCAGATCTATGGTGAAATCATCTCGAAATTCGAAGAAATAAGGATTCTGGATTAAAAAATGTCAAAAAGGGTTGGTCTTTAGAGATCAAGTTCGCCCGAACTTGTAACATATTAATCAAGTTTGCCCGAACTTGTAACATAGTGGACAAGTTCGTCCGAACTTGTACATGGAGCCTAAAAAAATAAAATAAAATAAAAAAAGGCATGGAAAAATTTTGTTGATCATATTGATAGGATGAGTGTCCAGAAAAAATTTGGCGATAAAATTTTTTTCGAGTTTTCGATGACCAAAACGGGATGTTCGGGGACACCGTCTGGAGCTTCAGAGTACAGATTTGATGATACGATTGCAAAATTTTGAAGACAAGAGGATAGTCATGATACCGATGCTGAATGTTGATCTTTTGGTATAGTGATTATCAATGGGCCTAAACGTTAAATCTGCATTTGATGATTACTGAAAATTCCGGATTTGAGGGGGAATTTCAGTGAAAATTTCGGTATGGTCAGAATTTGCAAAAAAATGAGGGGGAATAAAAATTTTACAATATACGAAGATTCCGGCATTTTTGAAATTCGTGACTCCTACAACAGTATCCGGGTGGTTATCGATTACAGGTTAACTGGGAAATGCAGAGGATCGAGATTCATTGGTGATCTCAAGTTGATGTCTAGTTTGAAAGCAGGTGGTTTCATAACTGAGTCTTAGAGGAGTTGTTTACCAGATTCTAAGGTCATGGTTGTGGATTGACACCTGAGTCGTGCGTATTTTGCGGGTGCACATACAACTGCCTATCTTTAACTCTGCTTTGCATATGAATTATTGACTGGACTAACCGCCAGGAGATAAGGATGTCTATAGTTTCAGTTGCCCCTTGGGATATGTGGTACCATGATTAAAGAAGATGATTTATGGGATCGGATCTTTCAGACAAAGCTATGTACCATTTGCCGACAAAAGAAGCTATACATTTGGGATTCCGTGATCACAGGAAGTTCAGATTTTTCAGATCATTATACAGATTGATGCTTAAGGGTTAGAGTCCTGATTTCCGGTGAAGGGGTAGTTAGCAGGATTAGCAGTCATTAATACCAGTGAGGAACTGAGGACGTTCAAGACGTTCAGTGATGATCTTAGGAATTAATGACTAGCTCCGGTGTATCGGATAGTTTCAAAATTACCAAGGAGATCTGAGGTTATTCAAGATATAACTGATGATAGCCTTTGGTGTCCATTATTTTTAGTCTTCAAGCAGATGAATCATTCTTCTTGGACTAACCGCCGTTGGATGACGATGTTTATTGATTAAGTTGCGCTGGTCTACCAGAGATAGCTATATATCTGACATTATGCCTGAAGAAGAAGACTGTGATTCTGATTAAGGACATGTGTTTCTCAGATTTGATGCTTTACCAGATTATCTGTTTTCGATGAAGATTTGCTAATTGAGCAGATTACAGATTTGTTGATCCAATCTTTCTGAAGGGTGCTTAACTACGTTACGGAAATCGGGATTTCAGATTTTCGAGGGTATTCGTTGATTTGAAGTCTTCCGATGCGGTGATTTGAAGTTTCTATCAATTGCCGGTTGAATTTTTGATATTTTAGTAGTGTGCGGAATAAACTCTCAATGCTCAATGCTTATTCAAAAACTGAACTCGAATGCGGTTATTGTCGATACGGAGAAGCTATTGCATTGATTAGCTTCGAGTTGGTGTGTATTCAAGAAAATTTGTCGATCAAGCAAATCAGAGGAGGTCGGAAACCGTGAAATCAAAGATCGGAACCGGAGATTTCAGCGAGAATTGAATATTGATACTGCAAGCCCGGATTATCAATTAAGGGGGAATTTGTTGACGTGTTCTACGACATCGGCAGATACCTTGATTGAAGTTGCAGAATAGTCAAACACGGCTCAGAGTTTTGAAGATCAAGATCAAGCTTCAACAGTAACGAACAAGGGGAATCTGTTGATGCACTTTGTGTTCGTCACTTGTCGAATAGGCTAGATAGAGCGTGTGCTAAATATTATATATGTTAGAATCGAACACACGACCAAGTTAGCACGAACTTGTATGTAGGAAGACAAGTTCGGACGAACTTGTTACATGCTGGACAAGTTCGGACGAACTTGTTACATGATGGAAAAGTTCGCCCGAAGTTAAGTTCGGCAGAACTTGACCATCACTTGTTTGGTGCGAACTTGTGTGCCTATATATAGGTGGTGTGTGTTCATTTGTTGATTAAGTTTTTGCAATCCCTACGGGGAGGTGCTGCCGGATTCTCTCCAGGAACTCCGGCAGCCTGATAAGATGTATACTCTTTCGGGATGAATGAAGACTTCCGCTGCATTCTGCTTCTACTCCTTTCTATAATAACATTCTACCGAATCGGTTATGTTTACGCACTAACTTCCGTCTAGAACCGCCTAATCACGGACCTAAGAATGATTGTCTGCCTCTGATTCCGTTTGTATACATTCTTTTTCGATGACGAAAAAAGAGTAAGTGTGGGGATATTTGATGTATTGAAAATACATTAGTTTATCGTGTTCAGTTTTTTAGTTTTCGTTAGTTTTAGTTTCTTAATCGTGGAATAGTTAGACTTTTGATCCAATTGCGTTTTGCAGGTCTTGTGAGCTTAAAATAGCTGAAAAGTGAAGAAAACGAGTTAAATACGAAAGAGTCAAGTCCTGGAACGAGTTGGAGGGCTCGAGAGCTGAAACGAGTCGAGATACTGGTTTTGTTGCTTCTGGCGGGCCGCGACTTGCAAGGAGGATGCCTCTCGCCACCCGCGAGAGGCCAGAGAGGTGCTGACGTCATTTTAGCGGTCGCGGGCTGCGACCACTTAAGGATATCCCTCTCGCGCCCCGCGAGAGGGTATTATCTGCAGATGTATTTGAGTTAGGTCATGGATTTGCTATAGAATTATATAAAACATAATCTTATCATTAAAAAAACCCTAAGCTACGAATTAGCAAGAAGCTAGGCGATTTTGTGGCATTGAATCAGAGGTTTTCGAGCATTCGGAGCTATTGGATTGAAGATCGAAGTCAAAGAAGCATTCGGTTCGCATTCGTGACGTTCGGGTGTCTTTACTTTCGCTTCTTTCTTATTTACCATGTTTAGTTTGATTGATTATTCTTTGTTTTTAATAAAGTTCATGACTTTGTTTGGCTAAGCCCTTTTAACTACCTAGACTAGATGAATGATTGATAAAGTTTCGATTTTTATTATAGATTTGTGATTTTTTAGGATTGTTTATAAGTTGTAAACGACTTGTTCTATCAATTGGATGTGTTTGCGTACTTGATTGTGTTTGGTTATTATTTATTGCTTTACATGAATCTTGGTGACGGTCTTTATCACATAATAGAGTCATGTTAGGTTCTAGTTTTTGGTGACTGTCTATATCACGTAATAAAGCTAGAGTCTTTAGGGTTATCGTGCACAATTAACCTTAAAAGTAATAATTGGTAATTTTATAAAATCAGGTGTTCTACTAATCGTCAATAGCTGCAAGGTGCGAGGTTATTGCTAGGTCTAAGTCATAAAGCCGAAATGTAGGAGCTTTTTAGGAAGTAAACCCATTGGCTATTGTCTAGCAAGTCCAATTGAGAAAATAAGTCTATCCTTGGTTTAGATCTCGACAGGGAGTGAGCCTTGTAGGATACTTTTATAAACCCATTAGGTGTCTCGACAGAGAGTCTAATAACCGGTAATCTCAACAACCTCGAGGGGGCTATAGCGTGCTCTTGAGAAGGGTTAGGGGTCCTAGTAGATATCCCGAGAGGTGAGAACATTAAGATCCCGGTTCCGCATTAATCAACTTCCAAATAAAATCGTTACTAAAATCAATCAGGATTCGAGTCTAGGTAGTATTTTCACCATCAGAGTAAAATCCAGTTTAATTCGTATTCTTTAGTTAACTTAGTTAATTTAGTTTAATTTTAGTTGCTTTAGTAGGAATTTTTAGAAACCCCCCTCATCAAACAAACAAATATTTTAGGCCGTGTCCATCAGAGTTTAAATAGAGTAGTTAACTTAATCAATAGAGTCTCGTGGGTTCGATATCCGGACTTACTTTAGCTATACTAGAGTCGATCGGTACACTTGCCGGTTAGTAGTTTAGTGAGTCTAGAGTTAGTCTAGATTTAGGTTAAATTAGTTGCTTTTAATTGAACTACTTTTAGCACATCATACACAAAAACATCTCTCTGCTCTCTTAATCCATATCACACCCTTATCTCATCCACCTCATACTCTCTGTCTCTGTCCTAAATAAGAATAATGCTTAAAAGTGTTGTTAGATGTGTAAAAGTTCGACAAAAAACTCACGAATGTTTAATCAAACCCTGTAAGTCGAATAATTTGTCCCTTCAGCAAACAGTGTGCAGCCTTCAATTCTCTTCAAGGCCACATTTATATATAAAGTATATATGCAAGGAGTTTATCAGCTGTGCTTTGGATGTCAAAGTTCTTGAAGAACACATTCACTATAAAGAAAGTGATTGCTTTATTAACTATATCAGTTGTGGCTGCATAAATTTAATAATCAGATTACAATCGACCAACTAAAGCAAGTGAAAACATCTTTATCGAGTGTTTCTTATAGATTTTACCTAGATCTGAAACAAAAGCATGTCTATGTCCTATGTGACTTTCAAGAGGAAGCGGGAGAAGCCGAGCGCTTTAGTAACTTTATCATTATCCTTTTGTAGTTATGCTTCATATTCGTCCTTCCTTACTACAATTAATTAATTGGATTGATACAAAATGGCCTGCTAACTCGTAATGAGATTAATAAAAAAAAGTGGGACACCTAAACTACTTTGGGATTATCGAATGCTGGCGAACAACATAGATTGGACACACGCAACTGTAATATAAGGTAACTTGTTACAATTTTAATGTAGGTTAAATATTTTATATGTTTTTCTCTATTATTTAAATATTATTTTTTTCATCAATTAATCATGTTACAAAACATGGATCTGAACTTAGATCTTCAATAACAAACCAAGATTTTATTATAACTCTAGAACAGATCTGTATGAATACAAAGACCAACAGAACCACAAAACAACTCCTAACGGTTATCAACACAATAACCTTCAACGATTAACAAGATCTCTAATCTAACTTTACAGATTCAAGATGAATCTATGACATAAACTCTAGAAACCCTAATCGCTCAAACAGAAGAAAGAAAACGTTTTGTGTGGAAAAAAGTGAATGTGTACTTCTAGACCATTCTCTTCCTTTTATACAGTAGATTATTGAACAACTGCAATACTTGTACTTGGGCCAAAGCAGCTGTTTGCCCAAGCCTTCTATTCCATGCTATTCCAAAGCAACCAAGCAAGCCCAAGAGTTCCAAATCAATGACTAGCCCAAGAATCCACATTGCAACCACCAAGCCCACTTGTACCATTATATATATTCTCACAGATATTACACAAAATACTTATTAGAAACTAAACATAAAAAACTTAAATTAAAAATGTATGTGTTATATAAACACAAATTTACTATTAGACATTGATATAAGGATGTTATCATTATTTTCAACAAGTCGCCCTCAATAAAATCGTATAACCTTGTTGTATGAACTTGGTGAAGTCATTCACCTTAGAGCTTTATTGCATGTGGTCATATAATGAAGATCAAGATATATTTAATAATAAATTAGTCAATAAATTAAATAATAATACATACATGAGGGGCAGCAAAAAATTATCAAGTTCGAGATTTGAAAAAAAAGGTTAAGTGGGTTGATTTAGCAAAATAAATAAAAAACAAAATATAAACCCTCTAACTGTCTACCAGTCACTAGGATTTTCTTTGGTAACTGCCTACGAGTCACCATGATTCATCAACACTAACATATACCTTGTTATCTTTAGCCAGTTTATGAATAGGTATATCAAATTAATTGAAACATCAACAAAATCAGTAAGTAAATCATGACCTTTAGCCATATATTGGTTTCCGCCTGAGTCAATTATCCACCCTTTAACCCTTCCACTATCAAACAAGTTTGCAAAACAATAAACAGATTTGTAGAACATGTTTGCACATAATGAACTTGCATAACTACCTGAAACATTGCAGCTTTGTCCAGCCGCTTCACTAGTTCTATCGGATAACAAATACAACAATCTAGACACTTGTTCAGCAGTCAAAGAAGTAGAACCAGACCCACTGTTATCATTCACAATATTAATAGAATTAAGACTTACAGTTGCCTTTTTCCCCGTCCCCCTATTGGTTTCATCCAAGAACGATAACCTATAATCTCAAAACATTTTTGCATCAGTGACTTAACTTATTACAATTTGTACATTTTGAGAATAAATTAGAATTCTTACTACCTTTTTTCACAAAATCATTTTGACTAATTTAGAAACAAACCCTACTGGTTGACTTTTTAATCATTGCCATAATTTCTATGAGATTCTTCTCTAGAAACTATGGCAAAATCCTCTTTTAGAGTCGGAAGAATTTCCTTTGTTAGCAAGCTAGTTCTAACATTTGATATACACTATCAAATCCACTAATAATTGCATAAGTTTATCATCTGATTAAAGTTATTAAAAGATGTTGAAGCATTACAAGTACAAGAAGGCAAGTGCAATATTTGGTCTAATGTTTCCACATAATGTTCAATTTATGATAATACTTAGACACTGTCATACCACCATGATTAAAACAATTAATTTTTTTTATACAGATTAAACACCACAGAACCATCAACTTTATCATGTGTTTCTTTTAAATCTTTCCATATTTCAGCAGCTAACCTAGAATATACTTGACCCAAATACAACTCCTCTAACACATAATTTAATATCCAAGTTAGAACCACCGAATTACATCTTTCACATTGAATTGCAAGAATTTCATTATCTTCATGTTTTACAACAGTCCCATCTATAAAACCTATCTTATTTTTAACGCTCAATGCAAGAATCATGGCATTAGCCCACACAGTATAATTCTCATGTAACACCTCGTAATATCGTGATCGGTAATATACCGACACGTGTCCATACTCTCGAATGTGCCACGTGTTGGACGAGAAAGACTGATCTTGTCGTTATGTCATTTATGAGCGCTGAACGACAATTGATTTAATCGAAGGACTAATTGTGTCGTTATATCATTCTGTATAGTCAAGGGACTATTCTTGTCATTTATTGAAAGTTATTTTTCAAAAGGACTGTTCTTGACATTTGATAAAGTATATTGTCAAAGGGGTTAAAGCTGTCAGCATGCCAATTTAGGCCTTTGAGTGACCCTTACGGACCGAAAGCCCAAGTGCTTACGAACCGTAAGCAAATGGACGATTTATAGTAGGGCTGGCAATTCTGACACGAACACGATAACACGACACGAACCTACATAAAGTTATCATGTTTCATGTTTGACCTTAACAAGTTTCATGTCTAAAACAGGTCGACACAATAAGACCTTAACAGGTTTCATGTCTAAATAGGTTAAAACTCGTTAACCTGTTAAGACCCGTTAAGTACAAGTTAAAAATTAAAAATTAAAAAATATTATATGCGGGTGTGGACATGAGGTCAGCAGTCGTGGGACCTGGTTTGAATTATAACAAACACATGCGGTTCTTTT
Organism: Scalesia atractyloides; assembly: GCA_947069175.1. Classification (NCBI taxonomy): domain Eukaryota; kingdom Viridiplantae; phylum Streptophyta; class Magnoliopsida; order Asterales; family Asteraceae; genus Scalesia; species Scalesia atractyloides. The sequence goes on along the minus strand of CAMTDV010000016.1, from coordinate 8,741,304 downwards.
TCAACAATCCAAACCCTATTTTTTAAACTCTCACAAACACCACCATTCCCAATTCGGTTCACAGCTTCCTGGATTCGGTCGTGTTCGTGTCTTAACAGATCGTGTTCGTGTCTTAAACAGGTCGTATGATACATTGGTAATTTTTTTCGTGTCTTAACAGGTCATTTCTTGTAACCTGTTTATTAAAACAGGTTCGTGTTCGTGTTTCAAAAATCTGACACGATAAGATTCCGTGTCGTGTTTATGTTTACGTGTTTCGGGTTCGTGTCTTATCGTGTTCGTGTCTTAACAGATCGGGTTGACCCATTATGCCAACCCTAAGTTATAGCTGACAAGCAGATATGGACCGCAAGGCCTGGTCCTTACGGTCCTTAACCAATTCAAAAACCATGGCGCCAGAGGTCCTTACGGACCATAAGCATTATGCCATACGGTCCGTAAGGGACTGCCAGTGGCAGTTTTTTTAGAGCCAAGAAACTCTGCCCTCCTGCACCCTCTCGCACTGCCACTCTCTCATGTTGCACCAAAAACACCTGGAGAGATCCTAGATCATGTCCTAACACCTGGCTTGATCTTATGACTCCTCTTCAAGTATAAATAGGAGTGATCATGCTCCACTTTTACTTGCTCATTCATCAATCTTCTCCTCTATCACTCTATTAGAAGTTCCTAATCTAAATGAGCACCCTACTGAGTTTTAAACTTTTTCTGGACCCCTTACTAAGAACCTTCCAGTAAATGCTACTTGCACTTATTAAATTTTGAATACGGCTGAGTTATCTTATCTTGCTTTTAAATCAAGTTATTAGCTCATGTAAATACTTTTAACTTATTTTCCCTGTACGAGCTTGGGATACTGTAAATTATTACCGCTTGGTCGGGTGTGGGATCAATCGAATGCCGGATTGTGGCTAGTAAATCCGCATAACCCATTTGATCTGTATTGTTTGATAACTTAAACATTGGGGGTTAACACGACCGTGTCCTGGATATCCTCGGCTCATTTAAGTTACTAATGGTCACGCCTTAAGCACTAGGTGTAGGCATACACCTGACAGATGCGAATGCTAAATAAATTTTTACCCACAAGTTGGGGATAACTCCTTTGTGGGTTTGTAAGTGGTGTATCGGTTTATCATGTCTCGGTTTCTATACTGGGCCCCATATGTATTGACAAACATGTAAAACTATATACAAAATTAAAATTTTAATTGTCCCAAGTTATAAAAGATTTTTTCGTGCCTTGTGCAGCTAAATCTTAATTTTGAAATGTTTTCAAAACGAGTCCGTTAATTGTATTTACCAGTGAAAACTGACGTATTTTCAAAAGACTAAGTTACATGTACAATATGAAAATTGGCTGGAAGCTGCTCGGTATTGATATATGAGGATCTTGCAAGTCCTTAGATCTGCTAAGAGTCTGTTGAACATCTTTTGTACATTTTTACGATCCGCCTGTGGATCTTCTATTACAACGACTGTATATTAATTTGAACTTTGAACATTTACATTTGTAATAATAATTTTACTCCAAGACTTCCGCTGTGCTATTTTGTGTTGTTTGTCTAAGATGATATTAATCTTACGTCACGATACTTCCCACCGGGCCCCCAGGAACTGTGTTAGAAATTGGGGTGTGACATCTAAGTTCCATTTAGTTTTATATTCACACTAGTTAAATTTGTGGCATCACTAGCATATAAGTACAAAGGGTTATCATGTTCAAATTCACTAATAACAGTGTCACCAAACAAATCAACAATATTGGACATTAAAACGGTACAAACCAACCAATCAAATACAGATTAACAAACAAGGTTTGAGAAAGAACTCAACAGAAACAATTAGCAACAAGATCACATAAATAACCTATCACAAAATCAGATGGCAACAAAAAACACAGACAAAGTAACAGATATAAGCATATCACACACGGTGAATCCAAGATAAGAAGTCAGATCAGAGGTTCATCACTCAAAAGGTGCCTCTGCAAACTATGTCAAGGAAGCCTCTTAGACCTAGACGACAATACACAACCACAAACTGAAAACAAACTACAATTATCTATCAAGAGCAAACCACATGCAACAGAGCGATCACTCCATGTGTCCCAAATCAAAACCGGTCTAACTAACCAAGCAACAGAATTGTCTAGACACAAAACAATATGCAAGTGTGACTATAAAATAAAGATATAAAAGGAACAGACTCATAGTGGTGCGTATAACTCCCAGCAAGATCTATCTCGTAACCTTCACTTAGGGTTACAAGATAGGATCAGGGAAAAATATGCTAATAATCTATTGGTTTGCCCTGTAACCTTCTAGGGTTAGAAAGACCAACGAGATTTCTTCAGATCGTCCAAGAAACTCCAAACCCTATGGAAAGGGTTGTTGTAGAAGACACGACACGACCACCAAGGCACACAAAACTACCAGATCTGGAATCGGCATAAGTAGTAAATACCAAGATCTAAATCGGATTTGAAAAGAATACACAGCGAACAGATTAACAAACCCTAGAATCTCTGATTTTCAACCCAAGAGCTAATTTAGCTTTGATACCATGTTACAAAACATGGTTTTGAACTCAGATCTTCAATAACAACGAACAAACCTAGATATTACAAGAATACTTTTTGTTTTCTCTATCTCATCTGTCTTAGAACTCTAGACCCATCTCACATCAATAATCTGACCCTACCGCCTATAGGTAGTTTTAGACAAGTTTCTTTTGAATTACTTTTACCTTATAACAGATCAATATGAATACAAAGACCAATGGAACCACAATACAACTCTCACACAACTCCTAAAGGTTATCAACACAATAACCTTCAATGATTAACAAGATCTCTAATCTAACTTCACAAATTCAAAATGCATATGTGACGTAAACTCTAGAAACCCTAATCGCTCAAACGGAAGAGAGAGAAACGTCTGTGGAAAAAAATGAAGTGTACTTTTGGACCCTTCTCTTCCTTTTATATCGTTGATTATTAAACAACTGCAATACGTGTACTTGGGCCAAAGCAGCAGCTGGCCCAAGCCTTCTATTCCATCTTATTCCAAAGCAACCAAGCAAGCCCAAGAGTTCCAAAGCTATGACTAGCCCAAAAATCTACATTGCAACCACCAAGCCCATTTGTACCATTATATATATTCTCACAAATATTTCACAAAATACTTATGTAAAACACAAATTTACTATTAGACATTGATATGAGGATGTTCTCATTATCACCCTTAATAAAAACCTATAACCGTGTTGTATGAACTTGGTGAAGTCATCCACCTTATAACTTTATTCCATGTGGTCATATAATGACGATCAAGATATATTTAATAATAAAATTAATCAATAAATTAAAATAATAATAATAATAATAATAATAATAATAATAATAATAATAATACATAAATGAGGGGCGACAAGAAATTATCAAGTTGGAGATTTGAAAAAAAAATGCTGAGTGGGTTGATTTTGCAAAATAAATAAAAAGCAAAACAGAAAAACCAGCTTTCGAACTCGGGCAACACGAGCAAGAGGGAGTAAAACCCATGTCAACATACGGGTTTTCTATAATTGAGCAGAAAAGCAATTAAAAATCATGTGGCAGTAAAGAAAAAACAAAAAGAACCTCTTTGCTGGCCAATCAAGAAAAGAAAGGGAAGTGTACATGCCCTTCTAAATTATTGTGTGTATATTTAATTTATTGTAAGTTGATAATTATTTAATGATAGTTTGATTTACAAATTACAATATGTGTTCTTTTTAATGGAAAATTTTTTGTTATCTTTTAGATTTGAACTTAAAATCTCTCGCTTCTAAACTTTGATGTTTAAAATTTTTTGCCTTTGCTAAGGGGCACCATCCCATTGGTAAATTACAATATATGTTATTATATATATGTATTAAAGAACAAGTTGGAATCACTGTAGCTATGCTACAGTACTACAATGACGAAATGTTTTTTTTTCTTTTTATGGTTTTTTTCTTTTCCTTTTAACATTTAATTTCAGTTTTAGCATTGACTTTTTACTACTAACTTTCTAACCTTTAATTTTCTTTTACTTTTTCAATATTCAAATTCACTTTTATACTATAAATTATATACGCATTTAACCAGTACTTTTATTTTCCTCTTATAATGTTCGTGCGTTAGTTCTTTTTACAAAAACTAGATAGGTGTATAAAAAATGATATTAGTATCGGTTCTATTAGAACCATTATTGGTATTTTTATTATTGTTTCCGATCGATTTAAATACATGTCGACATATTATTGTACTTACCAGGACTTTATTTTGTATGTTTTCTCTTTCGATTGCTATATCGGATAAAAAATTGGGTCGCCCCGCCGCGAAGCGCGGATGTAACCCCCTAGTTACTATCATTTCATATCACTTAGGATCAGGAACATGGTCAATGTGAAGTGAATGAGCTAAGCATACGTGACCTTGATCTTCGATTGTCAACAACATGATCTATGAAGTCGGTAGGTCAGTCAAGCAAATGATTAAAAAATGAATAATGGATTTTAACAATCCTAACTATTAGACGATGGCTTGCAAGGGTCCCAACTTAAAAAATAACCAGTGGTAGTCACACATTTTCACATATTGTAAACCAATGGACTTTTAGTAACAAAAACTTAATTTCTTTTTGTCCCCTTATCTTTTTCGGTTTAGTAAAGGTCTATTTGTTTACAATATGTGAAAATATGGATCGTGTCGGTCAACACTGGTCAAACCAGTCGACGGGCTCGATTTCAGATTCGTGTTCGGGTCAGATCTGGTCAAACGATCAACTGATCAATCTTGGTCAACTCCAGCCGACATTGGTCAACAGCGGTCAACCCTTCGGCACGAGACTCGGTAAAATGTTAAATCGTCATAAGGCCTTTATGCTATTCGCATTTTTATCTAATTAGTTATGTTAACGTCATTTTGGTCGGGGTTCATTATATCGTTTATATTAAAGTTATAAAATGTCATCGAATTATTATCGTTTGATTCTTATTATCGTTTATACTATTAGCGTTCGATTCGTAAAACATTGGTTACCGGAACCGTACACAAACCGTGTCTCTATAACTCATAAAAAATTCTATTGTTTCGTAAACCTTGTCATTATTATTTTTATATATAGTTAACACGAACCGAATATTATATAAATCGATAGCATACATAGAAAATATATATATACCTATATTGTTGATGAAAATTGTTGCGTTTTGGAAAATCTAATCGGCACTTTAGTTGTCAGGATCGTCCAAAAACAGAGCAAACTCTGCCCGTTTTTCGTCAAAATCCTTAAAACCAAACGCGTCAAATAATAAAGTGAGCCTATCGGATCTGATCAAGTTTTGATATATATATATATACACTTTTGTAATATATATATATAAATGTATAATTATTCTAACAACATTTCATTACTTACGTTTATCCATGTTTTGATGACCTCGGCGCCGCCATCCAACTCTTCCACTCCTCGCAGGATTTCCAAGGGAAGCGTTGCAAGAATGTGAGCATACTCGACCCGTTTTACTCTTTAAACGCATTTTGGGGTGCAACACGTATCAATTAAAAAATTTATATTATACGAAATAAAATGTATTCTAAACTACCAAACGTGTTATCAATATTACTTTTGCGAGTTATACGTGTTAGTTCAAACTTGCCTATACATGCTAATTGTTACGATTGAGTTTGTTTATACTTATTAATTCTAGCGTGTTCCCTTATGATATTGTTATGCTTAGGGTTTCATGCATGCTAGTTAGAGAATTCTAATATATGCTATTATTATTATGCGAAAGTTGTCTACATACAGGTGCGATTCAACTTAAATATATACTTGTCATGATTGAAACAAACTTATATTTTTACACTTAATTTAAACTTGTATGCTTGCCAATACTTTTGTATTGATCTACGCTTTTAATACATGTTGCAGGAACTGATGATGCAAGGAATCTAGTAGGATTGCCTAGAAACACATTTAAAAACTTTAAATATTCATTGTACTGTATCTTATTTCAAACATCCATTTCGTTTCTAATTTTGTATTAAATTGTTATCAATAAAATGAAGTTATATTTAATTTATTTGTGTGGTGATATGAAATTGTATTATTTGATTTAAACTATGCAAAAAGGTAATTATTAAACACTTGACACAATTAGCGTTATGAAGCCTCTTGCTATCTAGTTTTCGTCTCATCCCGATGTTTCCGCCATCGATTGGGGTGTGACAGATTGGTATCAGAGCCATAACTATAGGGAATTAGGTAGAATTTCCATGTTCGACCTATTCTATAGTTTAAGTACCATACCCCTGACCATTTGTGATACTTGTCTAAATTGTTATTCTTTCTACCTTGCTTTTCTCTTCCCTTTGGTTTTAAAACTTACAATATGTCTTTCCTAAGACATAGCACAATACGAATTCTTGAGAATATTTTTGTTCCACAATCGAAATAACTCATCAAAACAGGGGTGATTCCGCCATTGGTGACGAATTTCAACCCACTCTACATGTTATTTTGTGCGAAATTCACCATCAAGTCAGGAGTGATATTCATATCTTGATGTGAGTTTCTATTTCATAATCTAGCGGATCTTTATTGACGATTTGAGATTATATCTTGATACGTTCAATAAACCATAATTTGGGATGAAATTGTCAAGCAAGGATTGACATCCACACCTTGATGACTGGTCCCGCTCCTCAATTTTCAATCTCGCCAAAGTTTCGTATTTTTCGATCAAATTAGGGACATGTACTAATCGGAAGGGTAAAGTACCGTTAATCGCTTGGCGACGAGAGTATTATACCTATTAGGCCAAATCATGTCTCCCTAATTCGAAAGGACTTACGAGTCACTTTGGAATAGTCGAAGTTTCTAAAACTGAAACACTCAAACATTTTAACAAGCATCTCTTTTATGCTATATAATTCTTATTCCTTCAATTTTCTTTCAATGTCACACTATACTAAAATCGAATTTATGCACGACAAACTTCGCATTTATACTAAATCTATTACACAACGATTCTATAGGTGCATACTAAACATCATACTTGATTTGGGATTACTGGAATATTATATGTGATAAACTCGTTATAAAACCACACCTTAACATGTATAGCGCTTGCGTAGTGCTATAGGAGTAGCGCCCGCCCGTATTCTTGAGGTCATGTTAAGTAAACTATTTCATACTAAGTAAACTATTTAACACTATGTTTCGACAATATTGACTAGTCAACATTGCGTACACGATGGTTTGACTTGTTTATTTACATGTTTATGTGGTAGACTCGTTATTAACTTTGATCAAGCCACACCTTAACATGTATAGCGCTTGTGTAGCGCTATAGGAGTGACGCCCGCCCGTATTCTTGAGGTCATGTTAAGTAAACTATTTTACACCCTCTTCGTTTTAACGATGATGGGTAGTCTACATTGCGGTACACGATGGTTTGACTTGTTTATTCACATGCCAGTAATCCGTTAATCTTGGTTAACTAAAATATATCATTTGTATTGTGCACGAGTGTGCATATACGCACACTTACACTTATACTCATACTTATACACTATACAAACTTTGATCACTCGCCACCTATTTCTCGATTGTACCCATACATGCTTCGAAGTGTCCATCTTTTCTCAAGTCTTCCTCTTTTATAAATTTCGGGACTAAATTTCCTAAAGTAGGGGAGACTGTAACGCCCCGTATTTCCGCACTTCTGTACTTTGGGAAATACATATCGTTTCACTAAATTCATTTATTTATTACCATTATTATTATAGTTTATTTATTTAATTATTATTATTTATTCAATTATTATTATTATATTATTTAATAAATAATAATAATAATAAATAATATTAATATTAATAATGATGATAATAATAAACAAAAACAAACAAAACGATGTTTTTATGAAACTCGTAGTTGAAAACGGACCTAGTAATCTTGGCCAGGCCGCTCATGTATCCTAGAAACTAGCTAACTAGCCTTAGCCTAACACAACCCAACTAAAACCCTAAACCTAATACATATTATAACCACACACACTACTACTCACACACACAGACACAAAACACACGCATACCCCTCTTCCTCTCTCTCGATCTCTCTCTCACCTCCAGTCACCGGAGTGACTCCCGGCCGGATTTCCGGCAACTGGTCTCAAGCCACACTCACACAAACCCGACCCCCCCATCTCTCTCACACTCTCGTTCGTTCTCTCCCTCGTGGTTCATCACCGGCCGAACCACCACCTGGTGGCGGCACACAACAACCGGCAGCGCCGGTGACGAAAGGATGAAGACGATGGTGGTGGTTGTTGACGAACAACAAGAGCCGACACTCAGCGGCAACCGACATCGGTTCCGACGACGATCGCGGACGACGACAGTGACGGTGGTGTTTCCGGCTCGATTCAGGTACGTGTCTTGGATTATTCTATTAAGATTCAAGTTTTTCCCGATCGGGTTCACGTCGATCAGATTCAGGTTCGGGTTTGAGTCCGGATTGTGTCGGGTTGGGTCTATTTGTTTCGAGTCACTCAACCGGTCAACACCGATCATCTTTGTGTCAGTTTTGGGTGTCGGGTCGGGTAAGTTTTGATTCGTGCCCAGTTGTTTGGTTATCTCCGTTGGCCCTGGTTTTCGGTTCAGAAAATGGTGGTCAACCGCAGTTCAGTTTTGTTCAATTCATTTCGAGTCTTCTCCGATTTCGTGTCAGGTGAACTCGGGTCGGCTAGGTCTTGGTTCGGGTTTGGTTCAGCTCGAGTCACGACGGTTCGATTTTGGGTCGCTACTCGACTTCCGGTCAGTTTTGCTATCGGTCAACACTGGTCAAACCAGTCGACAGGCTCGATTTCAGATTCGTGTTCGAGTCAGATCTGGTCAAACGATCAACTGGTCAATCTTGGTCAACCCCAGCCGGCGTCGGTCAACAGCGGTCAACCCTTCGGCACGAGACTTGGTAAAATGTTAAATCGTCATAAGGCCTTTATGCTATTTTTATTAACGGCATTTTATCTAATTAGTTATGTTAATGTCATTTTGGTCGGGGTTCATTATATCGTTTATATTAAAGTTCTAAAATGTCATCGAATTATTATCGTTTGATTCTTATTATCGTTTATACTATTAGCGTTCGATTCGTAAAACATTGGTTACCGGAACCGTACACAAACCGTGTCTCTATAACTCATAAAAAATTCTATTGTTTCGTAAACCTTGTCATTATTTTTTTATATATAGTTAACACGAACCGAACATTGTATAAATCGATAGCATACATAGAAAATATATATATACCTATATTGTTGATGAAAATTGTTGCGTTTTGGAAAATCTAATCGGCACTTTAGTTGTCAGGATCATCCAAAAACAGAGGAACTCTGCCCGTTTTTTGTCAAAATCCTTAAAACCAAACGCGTCAAATAATAAAGCGAGCCTATCGGATCTGATCAAGTTTTGATATATATATATATCACTTTTGTAATATATATATATATAAATGTATAATTATTCTAACAACATTTCATTACTTACGTTTATCCATGTTTTGATGACCTCGGCGCCGCCATCCAACTCTTCCGCTCCTCGCGGGATTTCCAAGGGAAGCGTTGCAAGAATGTGAGCATACTCGACCCGTTTTACTCTTTAAACGCATTTTGGGGTGCAACATGTATCAATTAACTAATTTATATTATACGAAATAAAATGTATTCCAAACTACCAAACGTGTTATCAGTATTACTTTTGCGAGTTATACGTGTTAGTTCAAACTTGCCTATACATGCTAATTGTTACGATTGAGTTTGTTTATACTTATTAATTCTAGCGTGTTCCCTTATGATATTGTTATGCTTAGGGTTTCATGCATGCTAGTTAGAGAATTCTAATATATGATATTATTATTATGCGAAAGTTGTCTACATACAGGTGCGATTCAACTTAAGTATATACTTGTCATGATTGAAACAAACTTATACTTTTATACTTAATTTCAAACTTGTATGCTTGCCAATACTTTTGTATTGATCTACGCTTTTAATACATGTTGCAGGAACTGATGATGCAAGGAATCTAGTAGGATTGCTTAGAAACACATTTAAAAACTTTAAATATTTATTGTACTGTATCTTATTTCAAACATGCATTTCGTTTCTATATTTTGTATTAAATCATTATCAATAAAATGAAGTTATATTTATTTTATTTGTGTGGTGATATGAAATTGTATTATTTGATTTAAACTATGTAAAAAGGTAATTATTAAACACTTGACACAATTAGCGTTATGAAGCCTCTTGCAATCTAGTTTTCGTCTCATCCCGATGTTTCCGCCATCGGTTGGGGTGTGACAAAAACTTGCGTTAGCCGCGATTGCAAATATACTTGTCCTCTTGAACCCAAACCCGTTCCAAGCCCTTATCATGCAATTTATGTTCAAGTGCGGTCAGTCTACCTTGGGTCTCACGCTAGAAGCCACACTACATCTAATCCCACCTCAAGCTTATAGAACAAAGGGAACGATCACTGGACCATTTCCCAACCGTTTTATACCAAAATCAAGAGAATTTAAAATCAAAATTTTTTCTTTCTTTTTTTTCCTTTCCTTTTTTTTCTTACTTTTGAGCTTAGACGTTGCTTTACCTAACCCGAAGGCTATCTCAACCAGAGTCACCATCCTCGAGAGCGACAACGTGAGCGTCGGTAATTTTTTTGCAATTTTAATTTCGACACATCCAGAGGCATTCTAAGTCAAAGTCACTATCTCCAACAGATATTACATAGGCCTGCGCTACTTTCTTTAGTTTCTAGCTCAATTATTATCTATATTTTTTCATGATTAAAATTCTAAAACTTTTAGCTTATAACGACATTCTTTATACTATTATTGGCGGTTTCGACTTCCCATTTTTTCTAGATACAAGCTTGATTACTTTCTTCTCATATTATTATTATTTGAACCCGAACAAAAATCCACCTTTTTATCATTTTCGCTTTATTTTGCAAACTTATTTATTCAAAAGACATTTTCAATTTTTTCAATTTTTTCAATTTTTTCGAATTTTCGAATTTTGAATTTTTTTGTATTTTTCAAATTTTATGACTCAACTAACACTAAAAACTATGTATCCCATCCCCACACTTAAAGATTGCATTGTCCCTAATGCAAGAACGAGAATACGACCCAAAACTACCTAATAAAGCCACTAAAAACTAAAAACTAAATAAACAAATATATACAAATATACAAGTGGAAACGACTTAGCTGAATATATGCGAGACTGTCAAAGTGCCAGTCTATTCCCCATATGCCCTCCACTCCGAATACGCTCAGCAAACAACTCCTATCTCTCGGACACGCAAATGGAAGCGGCAAAAATAAACACCAAACCTATCAACAATAATCATAAAAACAAACGCATACCATACGATAGATCATGGTGTTCCCAACACTTAACCAAACATCAAAGTTTCAACTAAATCAACTACCCAACCCAACCAACCACATATCCAAATGTATCAAAAATATGAAGAGTACAGACCAAATAAGATAATAACATAATAAAAGTAAAAATAAAAGATACTCCATAAGCACATGCTGCTGCTGTCTCCATCACTCATCATCGCCCGACTCCTCCTCTTCCTCCTACTGATAGACCCGGTACGGCTCCATTCCCTGCATACCACTAGGCCCCGCCTGTGGTTGCCTAAAGAATGGAGGAACACCTAAATATATACCTTCCATCATAAACCTCATACCGTCCACTAACCTCTGCTGGCGCTGCTGGTGAACCCTCCGGCTCTCCTCCATCACATGTCTGACACTACCAAACTGCTCATCTACGTAACCCCGTAAATCCCCGAATCCTGTCTCCATCCTATCATACAAATAATCCATAGTAAGCGGTTCGGGACGTGGCTGTCTCAGTGGGTGTTGTCTTGCGGGAATCTCCTGGCGAGTCGTCTGCCTCTGATAGCGAATAAGTATGGCAGACTACATAGTAGCAGCGACATCTGACCCTGATGGGGGCAGAACCTGTGGACCCTGACAAACGTAATCCCATGTCGGCGGGTCATCATATGTCAAAACACCCGAGGGTTGAAGATCCGCAACCCTCATCAAACACGGTGCCGGACCCTCTCTCATCTTCTCAGCCGGGTACCTACCAAAAACTCCTAAACTCTCAGCTAACCACGTGACATATGGCCCACAATAGATCCTCGCTCCTGAACCACCTCTCCACGGTCTCCTCATAGACCAAGCAAACACAGTCGCCAAATTGGCGGTTCTCCCCTCTATCATACACATCAAACAAAACAAGCTAACTTGGTTCACCTTTTTATCACCCAAGGCAAAGAAGACTACATCCTTCTCACTAAAATTTCCCTGCTTGTAATCAAATGTGGAGTGAAACTCCAAGGTGATCTCTTTATATTGTCGTGCATCGCAATCTAAAACCCTTCTAAATTTGGCCCTAACAACTGCTCAAACCTTGCCCTCGCCCCGAGGCGATCCATCAAATCCCACTCGATCCTCCTGTACGGTAGCAAGTCTACCGAAATCAATGTACCCAATCTTTGGAATTCACCCGAGTTAAGTTCAAACTGCAAGAGTGGGCTGTCCCCAATCCTAGTACTCTGACCGTGTGGGACCCCCGGTCCCACATAATCTACCTCCCTATAATACACATACTCTTTTTTTTGAACCGGCTGAACTGGAACACCTTGAGGACGAGCTGTTGGTCCTCTTTTCCTACCCTTCTTACTCGAAGAACCTTCACCTGACATCTGCAAAACAATTCAATTTTGATAAGACAAAGCAAAGCAGATCATTAGTAATCACAAACTATTTTTGGTATTTTTATTTTTTAATTTTTTTTGGATTTTTGAAAATATTTAGAGAAAAGTGGAAACAACCGTATAGCATTTCATTCGTAGTTGAAACCGAAAATAAAGTGAAAGCAAAAATCGGGTTACCGTTTTACAAAAGCATAAATTATAAACAACCTCGCCCGAATGGAGATTGCGTACGGGTGAAGTGTTTTGTACCTGTACACGCATATAAGTAAACCCACGACCAAACTAGAACTAAGACTAATTGACTCAAGATACACGAGTCAATGTACACTACCCACATCCGACACTTTAGTTCTCCTCAATTAAATCTCTAATGCCAAAACAAACCGACATTGAGTGCCAAAACGCATGAAAGTTGAAAACTTTATAGTGTAATCAGTGAAACGGGTCCACAATAGGTTAAAATCGCATTTTTATCATAAGACTAACCAACCCGAACCCCCACACTCAATGTTACTACACCTGAACCTATGGCAGCCGCAAAACACAAGTATTTCAACCCAAATCAAACCTTCCGCAACCTGGATTAGGCTAAACTACCCAACCTGAACCACCCGCAACCTCAAACTTGCACTAAATATGTCCAAACACAAGACTAGACTAAGACCCGACACAAAAACTACTACTAAACTAAATAAAAACTGAAATAAATGACTCATGGCACAAAGATTACAAGAAAACATACCTTGGATTTGAGTTAAACAAGAGAAACTAAGAAAAATCCGGTTGAAACTTGAAACCCCCGTGAGAATCCTGTTTTTATGGTGAAAGGATGAAGTATGATGGTGAAAATCGGTGGGGGTAAGTGTGTATGTGGAGGATAATTGCGAATTGTGGGTAAAAAAATGGTGATTTCCGGCGATGATTGGTGATATGGAGATGATGAGCGGCGGGTGTAAGAAAAGAAAACTAGGTCAAAATGAGGAAATTTGGGGTTTTTTGTAATATTTGTATAAATCGGGTCTCCAAAACCCGCTCCGTTTTGTAATCAAATACCAAGTTACGAAATTTCATTAAGTATTTATGAGTATTTTGAGTTTAAACGTTACATAATTAATATATAAACTAAACTATAAAAATTATATTTGATAAAAAGTTAAAATAAAATAAATAAAAAATATTTGGAGCTGACCGGACTCGAACCCGGGTCAACTGCCTCCAACGTCTCAGCAACCGATCTTTTAACCACTCCGCCACCAATTGTTTTCTGTTAACATTATGAAAACAATTGAATTTTATACGCAAACACGGATTAACGGTTAATGATATCTGAATAACGGAAATCGATAAGCCGAATCGCCAAATCAGTTTTGTTTCGCTTAGCTAACTTATAACCGACGAATATCGGTTTCTAATTAAGCTCCAATTTTAATGAACTTCAAGTTTTGGGTTTTTGAAACCGAAAGACATTCAAACTCCAAATAATTCAGATTCCAATCATTTATACGATTCAGAACCGTCTCAAATACACTCCAATCCCTTTTCGTCGCGTTTTCAAGTCTTTTGAGCACAAGAAAACTGTCGCCGGAATTCTCTGCAAATCTCGCCGGAAAACCGTGTTCAACACAAACCAGTAAGAATTTCCTCTCTTGCTGTTTCAATCTATTGTTAGGACACTACTAACATTATTCCGTCACTCAAAATCAGTCACAGAAGACTTTGCTGGATTTTCTGGTTTCGCCGGAAAAATTCTGGGATTTGCCGGAAACACGCTAGTTGACGGTAAACACATTCAATCGTGTTAATAATCCATGTACTCTGGTTCAATTTCAAATCTAATTCTTTAATTCTGTTGTTAGACCCTCTCAGCCGAAGTTTCAAAAACAGAGTTGCCTGTTCTCGCCGGACTTCCTGAAGAAGACGACCTGTCCGGTATTTCTTTTCCCCAAACTGTTCGGTTTGTTCATTCAAACTAGTAGGCATGATATTTAAGTAGTAGAACCATGAATCAGTTGTCTGAGTAAAAACCGGTAATCGTAATGAAGAAGACGAATCTAAAAACGGGATAAGAGTAAATAAAACTCGGATAATTAACGGGTTAGACACACAGTCCAGCGGTGGACTGTGTGCAAAGTTTATATACAAGTCCCGAGTTCGATCCTTACTACACACACTCTGCGTAATAAACATTCCTTTTTATTCATGAACTAACCGGGTTGAAACGAGTAGTTGTTAAGAATAATATAAATCAAGAATATAACCGGGTTAGACACACAGTCCAGCGGTGGACTGTGTGCAAAACAAACTACACGTCGCGCGATCGAGTCCCGTCACAAACACCGGTTCAATGAGATTAAAACGTTTTGCAAAATAAAGGAATTTTCGGTAAATTCGAATAAGTGTATAAATATAATTAAAACTGGATTTCTAACGGGTTAGTCACGTAGCTCAGTTGGTAGAGCTACGTGCGCGTGAACGGAAGGTCACCGGTTCGAATCCCGTTCGGCGCAAGTATTACCGCTGACCGAACCGGTCAACGGTCAACGGTCAACGGTCAAACAGTAAAAAAATATTATTTTTTTTAAATATTTATTTGTTTAATTTAAATTAAAAATCAATTAAAAATACTTAAAAATAACATTTTTAAGGATAGAAAATAGCCATAAACTCACAAAAATATATCTAAAAATCCCATTAAAATCTTTAATAAAATCCATCTATTTAATATATTTTTCCCATTATTATTTAGGTCAGTGATTCCTCGTTGACTCGCTTCGTCTAAATCGTGCGCATCTCACCAACTCAAATCCAACGCACCCAATGTGAGTGAACCCTTCAAATTCCCCGTTTTAATCACGTTTTTGGGGTGTATCATGTGTCTTGTTCATTTACTTATTATAACTAAGTTATTGTGCATATATCATATCATGACATGTGTGTTAGTTGTTGCTGATAAGTAGTTATTATTGTTTGCAAATTATTATTTCAGTACATGCAATTGTTGAGGCCGTAGCTCCCCATCCATCGAGGTTGAGTTTGATCCCCATTTTATTATGAGGTTGATCAGGGCGTGCCCGCACGATCGGCTCCGTTTGATTGAGCCTTGATCGGTCATTTTATTTACATTTCAATACATGCAATACGCTCGGCTCCGTTTGATTGAGCCTTGAGTGCACAGTTCAATTTACATTTCCAGTTCATGCAATACGTTCGGCTCCGTCTGATTGAGCCTTGAGCGCACAGTTCAATTTACATTTTCAGTTCATGCAATACGATCGGCTCCGTTTGATTGAGCCTTGATCTCACAGTTCATTTATGTTAATTATCATATGATGTTGGTATGTTCATGTATGCTATCGATTGTTAATGTATGTTATAATTGTAACTGATGTTGCCATTGTTTGATTTCATACATATGCTCTTTTATGATTATGCACAATATTTTATTGATAAACTAACCAGAAAATCATTATTAAATGTTTATCTATAAGGTTCACTCGCCAACTTATGTTGACCCAAAAACCTCCCATTTTACACATGATACAGGTGAACCAGCAGCAGCTAGGAACACGTAGGACTTGGATTAGAAGAAATAAAACGATTTAGTATTTGGATTATTATGTTTGGTTATTTTCCTTTGTAATGAATGAACATGTTTGAATGTTTGAGAAATGTAACTTTGACTTCATTTAATTATGAAACATAATAGTAAATGTCATGTGCTTTGGTGATAACCCAATTATGCCCCGATTCTTATTTCCGCTGCGGGTCGGGGTGTGACATTTTTCACGGCTGGGGCTGCAGATGTATTAACTCGCGGGCCGCGAGTCACATGGAGAAACAAGTCGCACCCCGTGACCGGTTAAGTGACGTTAGATTTCTTGATTCTCTCGCGGGCCGCGAGAAGAAGAGAGGCTTTAGGCCCTCGCGCCCCGCGAATGGCCATTTTTAACAGAAGGTTTCGTTGTTTTGGCCAGTTTCATGCCTTAGAAAAAAATTTATGTTTAACCAAACCTCAAAAATCACTTCCCAAAATTTTTCTAACATTGGGACTTACCTGAAACCTCGTTTTCTCTTCAAATCTCGCACATCCTCGGCTATGAATCCCTGCAAATGACTCGAAGACACAAAACAAAGACCGAAAATATACTAAAAAAACCGTTAGCTACGAAAAATAATCGAAAATCAACGAAATCACAACCGGTACAAACTCTACACTTGAGTTTTCACTCAAGACACTAAGTGGTGGTATTTGGTAAGTCTTCGAGAGGAGTTTCCTCCTTCTCGGTGTTATCGATCGGCCACCTAGATGGTGCTTTAACCTATGGCCATTAACCTTCCATGAGCGTTTAGTAACCTCATCGTACACCTCTATCGCACCATGCGGAAACACTTCCTTCACAATATACGGTCCCGTCCACTTCCACTTCAACTTTTCGGGAAACAACTTAAACCTTGAATTGTAAAGAAGTACCCTATCACCATTCTTGAATTCCTTCGACTCTTTCAACCTCCGATCATGCAAAGCTTTCGACTTTTCTTTGATACTCCATGATCGCTCATAAGCCGCATCTCTAAGTGCTTCCAATTCATGGATTTGGAAATATCTCCTCTTAGCCGCTTCAGTCATGTCTAAATTAACGGTCTTAAGAGCCCAAAGTGCTCGGTGCTTTAACTCTACGGGGAGATGGCATGCTCTGCCATAAACAATCATGAACGGTGTGGTCCCTACCGGTGTTTTGTAGGCGGTACGAAATGCCCACAAAGCATCATCAAGCTTTTCCGACCAATCTTTCCTAGACTTCCCTACCGTCTTCTCCAATATTCTCTTCACTCCCCTATTCGTATTTTCAACTTGACCACTCATTTATGGATGATATGCGGTGGACAAACGGTGGGTGACTCCATAACGCTCCAATGCCTTCTCCATCACGTCATTACAAAAATGCGAACCTCGGTCACTTATAAGGGCTTTGGGTGTACCGAAACGCGTAAACAACTTCTTCAAAAATCTCACCACCACTCGGGCATCGATCGTAGGCAAAGCTTGGGCTTCAACCCACTTAGAAACGTAGTCGATGGCCACGAGGATGTACCGATCCCACTAGAAGGGGGAAAAGGTCTAATGAAGTCGATGCCCCAAACATCAAATATATCTAGAACTTGGATTGGATTTTGGGGCATCTCATTCTTGGATGAGATATTGCCGGTACGTTGGCAAGCATCGCACTTCCTAACGAACTCTATAGCATCCTCCACTACCGTGGCCCAATAGAAACCGCAATAAAAAACTATTTGTGCGGTAGTGTGTGCACCATGATGACCACCCGTCAACCCCTCATGGACGTGCCTAAGAATGTATATACCTTCCTCCCTAGCTACACACCTCCTAAGGAAACGATCTCCCCTATCCTAAACAGGAACGGGTCATCCCACATGTACCTTCTCGCATCCCTATACTACTTCCTCTTTTGTTGGGCATTCATATCCTTCATGACATACCCATTGGCCAAATAATTTGCAAGATCGCTAAACCAAGGTAAACCCTCTCTCTCGGCTCAATAAAATCTATGGATTCGTGAGGGAATCTATCTCCTATCGCCTCCTCACAAATCTCCTCCCTACTCGGATCCTCTAATCGCGAAAGGTGATCGGCGGCTACATTCTCGGTGCCCTTCTTGTCCCTAATCTCAATGTCAAACTCGGAAAGCAAGAGAATCCACCGAATAAGTCGGGGTTTGGCGTCTTTCTTTTGAAAGAGAAAACGCAACGCGGAATGATCGGTGAAAATGATGGTTTTGGAAAGCACGACGTATGAGCGGAATTTATCGAATGCGAATACTACGGCTAAGAGTTCTTTCTCCGTGGTGGTGTAGCTCTTTTGAGCATCATTAAGCGTTTTGTTCGCGTAGTAAATCAGATGGAAGTGCTTGTCCTTTCTTTGTCCTAAAACCACTCCAACGGCATAGTCACTCAGATCACACATGAGCTCAAACGGCAAGCTCCAATCGGGCAAGATAAGAATAGGGGCACTCACAAGCTTCTCCTTCAAAAAGTTAAAGGCTTTTAGACACTCCTCGTCAAAGACGAATGGAACATTTTTCTCCAAAAGACGGGTCATGGGGCGAGTAATCTTAGAAAAGTCCTTAATGAAACGCCTATAGAAGCCCGCATGACCAAGAAAAATCCGGATCGACTTAACACTAGTAGGTGGGGGCAATCGGCTAATGGTGTCTATTTTGGCCCTATCTACCTCTATCCCTACTCTCGAAATCCTGGGTCCCAACACAATTCCCTCCGTCACCATAAAGTGACACTTCTCCCAATTCAACATCAACTTCGTTTCCACGCACCTCTTCATCATCCTCTCTAGATTACCTAAACATTGGTCGAAAGAATTACCGTAAACATAGAAGTCATCCATAAAGACTTCCATAGAGCTCTCAACCATGTCTTGAAAGATAGCGACCATGCATCGCTGAAAAGTAGCCGACGCATTACAATCCAAAAGGCATGCGTTGGGATGCATATGTGCCGTATGGACATGTGAAGGTGGTTTTCTCTTGGTCTTCCTGTGCGATTGGAATTTGGAAATAGCCGGAAAAACCGTCGAGGAAACAATAGAACTGTTGGTCTGCGAGGCGCTCGAGCATCTGATCAATGAATGGTAATGGAAAATGGTCCTTCCGGGTGGCGTCGTTAAGCTTGCGGTAGTCGATACACACACGCCAACCGGTGACCGTACGGGAAGGAATAAGCTCGTTTCGTGTTCATGACAACGGTCATCCCTCCCTTCTTAGGGACGACTTGGGTAGGACTAACCCACGCGGAGTCAGAAATGGGATAGATCAATCCAGCCTCCATCAACTTAATAACCTCTTTCCTAACCACTTCCTTCATGTTGGGATTTAGACGCCTTTGAGGTTGTACCACCAGTTTAAATTCGTCCTCCATGGAAATCCGGTGGGTGCAAAAAAGTGGGCTAATCCCCTTGATGTCAGACAATTTCCAAGCTATGGCTGTAACACCTAATGGCAACCTCCCAAATGTGGGGCAAAAAACCTCATCGAGGATACGGCAACCTCCTACATGTTGGGGCAAAACCTCATCGAGGATGATGAGTCTCTTAGGGGGGGTGATTATAACACCTAATGGCATACCTCCCAACATCGTTCGTGGACAGGAGAGATTCCTGGTTCATAAGTAATGCCCTACCTCTAAAATCACCAACGCGTTTTGGGCTTAATGCTAGTGGATGAGAGGGGAACTCCACAGTTAAGCGTGCTCAAGTGGGGGTAGTACTAGGATGGGTGACCTCCTGGGAAGTCTCCACCAGGGCAACAAAAAACAAAGCCGTGAGTTCCTGGATGGGCCACCCATCAAGGGCAAAGCGGACAATATTGGTGATAACGAGGGGCAGGGGTGTTACAGAGTGGTATCAGAGCCACTCCTTTGCCGTTCGGGATGTTCGGGCAAAACCTCATCGAGGACGATGAGTCCCTTAGGGGGGGGGGGGGTGATTGTAACACCTAATGGCAACCTCCAAAATGTGGGACAAAAAACCTCATTGAGGATACGGCAACCTCCTACATGTTGGGGCAAAACCTCATCGAGGACGATGAGTCTCTTAGGAGGGGTGATTATAACACCTAATGGCATACCTCCCAACATCGTTCGTGGACAGGAGAGATTCCTGGTTCATAAGTAATGCCCTACCTCTAAAATCACCATCGCGTTTTGGGCTTAATGCTAGTGGATGAGAGGAGAACTCCATAGTTAAGCGTGCTCAAGTGGGGGTAGTACTAGGATGGGTGACCTCCTGGAAGTCTCCACCAGGGCAACAAAAAACAAAGCCGTGAGTTCCTGGATGGGCCACCCATCAAGGGCAAAGCGGACAATATTGGTGATAACGAGGGGCAGGGGTGTTACAATGGCATCCTTGTGCTCTCGTAGCACCTCAATCAATATACTTTTCTCCTCCTCCGTCAACTTAGATGAGATGATGACGGGAAAACTAAACTCCTCTCCTAAAAAGGCATACTCTAGGCGGGAAGGAAGGACCTTGAGCTCTAAAGACGAAGTATCTATGGGTTTGCTCTCACTCTCTTCCTTAACCTCACACAACTCTAACGCTTTCGGAATCCACTCCGGATCCTCTTCAACTCCCTCAATCTCACTTACTACCTCACTCCCATCCTCACTAACTAGATCGGCTCCACTAATGTAACTAAGACAATGATCAACACACGAGATGAAGGAATCTAGGAAGTAGATGGAGTGACAAGGACCACTATAATCATCACTTCCACTCGGGTGTTGCATGGCTCTATCTATCTCAAACGTGACAATCTCGTCACCAGCTCTAAGTGAAATCTTACCATTGAAAACATCTATAACCACCTTTGCGGTTCGAAGGAATGGACGGCCTAAAATAATCGGAACTCTCTCGCCGGCCTCCATGTCCAAAACCATGAAATCTACCGGAAACACGAATTTATCTACCTTAACTAGCAAATTCTCTATGACCCCTCTAGGATACTTGACCGAGCGGTCGGCCAAGGACAATGTCATGCGCGTGGGGGTAAGCTCTCCTAACCCTGATTTCTCGTAAAGAGAAAGGCATCAAATTGATGCTTGCACCTAGATCGGCTAAAGCATGAGCAGTGGCAACAACTCCCCCGAAAAGACACGGGATAGTGAATGTGCCCGGGTCGGTTAACTTATCAGGTAGCTTATTCAAGACTACCGCGGAACAACCTCCGGTCAATGGAATATTAGAAAGCTCACCTAACCTATCTTTTCGCTTGAGAAGGTCCTTAAGAAATTTGGCATATTTAGGCATGGACTGGAGTGCCTCGATAAATAGAAGATCTATTTTCAATTGTTTGAACATCTCGAGAAAGTGTCCGTATTCCTTAGCATATTTTTTATGCTTAAGGTGGGTGGGGTATGGAACGCGTGAATGATCAACTAATGGTGATGGCTTTACCCCTATCGGTTGCTTCTCTAACCTCTTTTCTATCTGAGGTTCCTCGGTTGGTGCGGTAATTGTTGGGTCTAGCATGGTGTGCACTTTACCGGGAGCTTCCATCTCAATCTCCTCATCTACCTCTTCCTCATCCTCTATCTCTACTCTCTCTCTAACAACCTCTCCTAGATTCATACCGCTATGGGTAGTAATAGCCTTAGCTAAATGATTAGCCAGATTTGGGTAAGTGTTACCCGAAAACTGACCAGGAGGGTTGTCTTGTAACTGTTTTGTTAGACCACCTACTTGCCTCTGAAGATCTAAGAGTGCGGCTTGTTGGATTTATTATGAAGCTCTGGACTCTTATTTAATTGGTCTTGATTTTTAGCGAAACCACTTAATTCAGTTAGGGTTTTCTGAGTGGCCTGGTCCCTAACCATAAGCTGAGCAAACATCTCCTCAATCCTACTTAGACTAGTCCCTGAACCTTTATCACTAACCTGACCCTCTTGATTCGACCCCCCACTAGCAAACTGACCTCCTGCACCTGAACTACCAACTGACTCTGCTGCCCTGAACTTGAAATATGAACAAACCCTGCCCCCTGTTCTGATATTGACCGGATGGGAAATCAGGGGGGTTGTCGAAAGAGCGGAAATTGGTATTATTATTATTAACGCCAGTTGGAGTTATAATTATTATTTATTATTATTATATTATTATTATTATTATTATATTATTATTATTATTATTATTATTAAACGGACCCCTATTCTGACCAGCTATGTACTCTACCTGCTCTAAAGTGAGAGTTGGACAATCGATAGTATCATGGCCTCCTCTACATACCTCACACCTATCGACCTTTTTCTTAATCTTATTAAGCTCCTTAGTGAAAGATTTCTCCATCCTATCTAGAACAGCAGCCACCGATGAATCCAAGCCAACTTGGTTCACCTCTTGAGTGGTTGAAGAGTGCTAGACACAGGAATGGAAGTCCTGCTGGTAGCGCTGTAATCCAACGCCGGAAGGGGCAAAACTCTCAAAAAGATCGTTACACTAACTACCGTCTTTTGCCCATGAGTTGCCCTCCAGCAGAAGTATCGAACCGGGCTTTGATCTCGGGAGTAAGACCGTTGTAGAAATTTTCTACAAGTGCCCAATCCGATAAGCCATGCTGAGAACAACGAGAAATGAGGGTTTGAAATCTTTCCCAGGCTAGGTGATTAAGGCTCATCAGGTTCCATCCGGAATGAATGGATCTGATCGCGGAGTCGAGATGCCTTGGCGGGTGGGTAGTACTTAGCTAAGAATGCATCTCGAAGACCTGCCCAGGTGGTGAAAGTACCGGCTAGCTGCGAATCGAACCAGACAGCAGCGCGACCAGCGAGAGAAAACGGAAAGACCTGAAGGTATCTTGCATCAAGGTTAACACCCTCAATGGAGAAGGTGCTACAAAGGCGGGTAATGCGGTTTATGTGGGCGGGAGCGTCCTCATCATCATGGCCATGGAATTGGCAAGAGTTAGTGATGGTCGTCATGATGTAGGATGGAATTTGCCAGGATTTGTCATTAGTAATGTCAGGCAAGGTGATGGGGGAGTTAGCACCGGTGAAACCGTTGGTGGCTTGTTGGTAAACGGTGTGGTTGGTCATTTGGACAACTGGTGGTGGACTTTGGGTACGGCGGGTGGTGGGGAATTATGGGGTGATGACTTCGGTGTGAAGTCAAAGTTCGGTTGTTTAGAGTGGAGTGTAGAGTCAGAACGGGTGGAAGATGATGGTATAGGAGTACTTACCTTGAACGAAGAGGACGAGAAGGAAGGCTTGTCCGTAGGTGGCTTCGGCGGAGGTCCTTGCGAACGCGTATGGGGCATCCACTGAAAAACCAAAAACAAACAAGTAAGATGACTCTAAAAACGAGAGGGATAGCCTTAAATGGTCGCGGCCCGCGACCGCTAAAATGACGTCAGCACCTCTCTGGCCTCTCGCGGGTGGCGAGAGGCATCCTCCTTGCAAGTCGCGGCCCCCAGGAAGCAACAAAACCAGTAATTTCGACTCGTTTCAGCTCCCGAGCCCTCCAACTCGATCCAGGACTTGACTCTTTTGTATTTTAACTCGTTTTCTTCACTTTTCATCTATTTTATGCTCACAAGACCTGCATTTGGTTAATAATTACAATGGCGCCACTGCATTGCGTTTTGGTCACCAGTGGTGCCCGTAATATTTGGAGTCGCTAAGTGTTGCGGCTATTGTTAGGCTGTTAGAAAAGTAGTAGTTGTTACTGGTTATTCTATGCACTAACTGATAGTTTAATTGATTTGGTATTGGATGGTTTTTTTTTTTAATAAATGTAAGTAGTATAAACTGGTTTTCTATAAGCTACAATCCGTAATGTATGAATAAACTGGGTAATTTCTTAGGTTCACCTGACCTTCAATGGTTTTTGTTTTAGCTTATAGATACATATTGTTTGAGACTTGGAGGTACATCAAGCTTTAATAATGTTTGGTGCCAGACATTTAGATGGAAAGAATTTGCTGCAGTTTTCTATTTGGGTTTTAGTATACTTAAACTAATCAAAATTTTGAGCGGTTAAATATGACCTAAATCGATCCATTTATAAGTGAATGGGTGGAATTGTTGAAAAATAATGCTATTTTTTAGTAGGCTGTAAATTTTTTTTGTTTTGCTTCCATTTCAGCCCGTACCAAAGTTTTAAATTGTTTGTAAAGCACATAATCCCTTGATGGTTGTTTTTCATATGTATTGCAGGTCCCATAACATTGGCAATTTCATTTCAGACGTGAAAGATCTATGCCAGAGAAGTCCGAATCTAGGATTTGTACGTTTGCACATGTGCTTAAAAATGAATCTTATTTCATGCTTAAGGTTTCAACTTATATTTACAACCCGAAGATGCGACTGTTAATGATGGAATGAATCTTATGGAGGTTAGTAATTTGTTCTCTTTGTTAAAAAAAACAAAGCTTATTTTTTATTTTATAATCTTCTTGTGTGTGATTGCATGTAAATACAAAGAAAAACATAAGAGAGAGTTTTACATGTTGAGCTTGTGGAGTTGTGGCCAGGTATGTTTTTTATAGGTTGTTGCATCTTATTTCATGACTAAATATCGGGTCAATCACCAAAAAGACAAACTCTATTGTAGACCACTTTGGCCACTTTGACAACACACGGTTAACTAGTAATTTGTTTGATGATATTTGTTTTTCAAAATGGGTAGATTGAATAAAAATGTAATAAACTTTTGGTTCAATTTCTGTGTTTTAACTATTTAAATACCTGTTATAATCCTTGAAAACCATTGATGTTGGTAAACTGAAACATGTAATACAACAAGTAGGGAGGTGTGTCACCCATCAGTGGTTATGGATGCGAAAGTGATATTTTATCTGGATGCAAGAGGGTGTTTGAAGGCATGATCTTTCATCTAACAGTGGCTGCTACGCTGCTACTGAGAAAGATGAAAAAAAATCTATAAATTAAGAGAGCTGAGGGTGAGGCTGAGTCCAAATACCTATTTGGTTGACAAGCTATTGTGGATGGGTGAGGCTGAGTCCAAATACCTATTTGGTTGACAAGCTATTGTGGATGGGTTAAGAGATATCAGAATATGCCACTAGTTACAAGTCTATTCCCCACCACAACAGCAACAAGGTGGCCACCAGCCCATGGATGCAAATTTGCATCACTTTCAAGTCGAAAAGTAGTTAGTGTATGGACTTAAAGAAAACGGCGTAGAAATAATTCTTAGTCAATATGTACAGTCATTTCCCTTTGCCTCCTTTGTAGATAAGCTTTGATTAGAACTTTATGTCTTAAATTAGTATTTAAATTGAAAACTTTTTGTGGATTTTGGGTTGGTGTTTTTAATATCATTTGGTTTTTACATTTTCTCTAGTTTGTATTTTATGAAAAACTGAAAATAAAATGAATAACTACCCGAAAATTCATGTGACTATATGCTAGAAATGGTCACACTTATATTAAATTCATATGACCTTTGATATCATTTAGCCACATTTAATGGACCATTTGCTTGATTATAACAACCTTTTTGCCACAATTTTTTTATATTGATGTGGCTAAAACAAACTTTCTAATGACTATATAATAGAAATGATCATACTTATAATAAATTCATGTGACTATATAATAGAAACAACCACTTAGAGTATATTCATGGGGCCGTTAATACTATTTAGCCACACTTAATGAACCATTTGCTTGATTACAACTATTTTTTTTTGCTATTGTTCTTTTGAATTGATGTGACTAAAACAAAATTTTTAGTGACAATATGAT
This sequence comes from Scalesia atractyloides, assembly GCA_947069175.1. Classification (NCBI taxonomy): domain Eukaryota; kingdom Viridiplantae; phylum Streptophyta; class Magnoliopsida; order Asterales; family Asteraceae; genus Scalesia; species Scalesia atractyloides. The sequence continues at coordinate 8,715,170 of CAMTDV010000016.1, read as the reverse complement.
AAAAACGGTCACACTCCCAATAAATTCATCTTGCTATATGCTACAACGCCCACACTTACAGTAAATTCATGTGGCAATTTATATGATTTAGCCACACATAATGGATCATTTACTTGATTATAACTTTTTTGCCAGAGTTTTTTCAATTGATGTGGCTAAAACAAACATTTTAGTGACTATATAATAGAAACAATCACACTAACACTAAATTCATGTGACTATATAATAGAACCGACCACACATGTGGCCGTTGTTACCCTTTAGCCACCCTTAATGGATAAAATGATTCATTATAACAACCCTTTTTGCCACACTTTTTTTTAAATAATGTGGCTAAAACAAACTTTTAAATGACTATAAAATAGAAAAGGGCACATTCACAGTAATTCATGTGGCTATCGTTACCCTTTAGCCATACTTAGTGTACAGAATGTCTGATTCCAGAAGAAATAGATGTACCCTTTAGCCACACTTTTAAGTGGCTATGGCCACTAAACCTCCTGAATGTGGCCATATGATACCTATGATGACTCGACTTTTGGTCACACTTGAGTTGGAAAAAATAAGTATGGTGAAAGACGTATGGTCACACTTTTTTTGTGTGGCCGTAAGCCTTTTTTGTGGATTAAACATAGTTGTACCCTTCCAAGCACCAACAAGTGTAGTCCGCATGCTGTCATTCACTTGATTCATGTTTCATTTGTCGTTTTGGAATATATCCCCCCCCCCCCCCCCCCCCCCCCTCATCTTTTGTTGGTTTCAAGTCAGGAAGTGCCCCTTTTCAACGATCATTGACTCCTATAAATCCTCCTACTTACCAAACACCACCCAACCCCTTTGTGTTGTGGCTATCTCAGATTTATTTATTGGACAAGTTTGGACTTTTCTCCTGGTTTGGGCGTGTTTAACTGGGTTAAATTAATGTGTTACATAACTTGATATATTAGAATTCTTTAATGGGATATTTAAATGTTTTGTTTTCTTTGGGTCATCTGATGGTAGTTGGATAGTTATAAACATCTAAATTCTTATTATAATATTTTTGAACCGTAGGTTTTTATATAATATTTAAGAACTACTATTAATATACAGGGAAAATGTCACAGAATAGTAACCAAGTTTCAAAAGTGTTCTAATTAGGTCACTCGTATCGTTTTTGTCCCAATTAGATAACTTAACATTCAAATCAAGTCATGTCCTTTTTTCCATGTGTCAAGAGAAAAATGAAGCATAAGATGCTAGAGTCGGATTATATTAATATATGAAATTTTTTTTATTAAAAATAAAAACACTTTAATTACATTAAAAATTGAAAAAACAAGTTAAAATCCACGTCATCACTGGACGTTAGCATCAAATGAAAGGGAAAAAAGAAACAAAAACTCCAATCACCATGGTTACCTATGAAATAGATGAAAAAACCCTTAATTTTAATAAAAAATGAATGTTGAGTGACCTTTGATTAGAACACTTTTGAAACTTGAGTGAACTAATTGAAACACTTTTGAAATTGAGTGAATTAATTGAAACACTTTTAAAAAATTGGTTACTATTCTACAAAGTTACCCCTAGTATATAACCTTTTTATATGTATGCTAGTTTATAGACCGTGTATTACACGAGTTTGTACAAAATAAATGATATAGCTATATAATCTTTAAAAAACTTTTTATTACTAACGAACCATGTTAATTAGTAACAAATTTTAGATAAACAACTTTTTATTACCATATAATAGTTTACACAACTAACTTGAATTTATCACAAAAACTGGCCCATCTTAATTAGTAATACTAATACCATAATAGTCGTCTATTACAAAGGTTAAATACTGAAAAGCATGTAATAAACAAATTTAGATATTATTAATATGAATGAAATTATGTATTACGTTACATATAACAATGTATAACTAATAATAATTTTTTATTATTGTATATCTTTTAAATATAACTTTTATTTAAAATAAATTTTTAAGTCCTCAATTCGTTTACAAAATTTATTATTTAAGTTGTTCATTTTCTCTTTATTGGTTAAAAAACCAATTTTATTGGTATGAAATAAATTAGATTTGTTTTTCTTACTAATAATTGTTATGCAATAAATAGTATTTGTAAAGTTATGATATAAGTTAAAAGTTTATATATGCTGAATTTCATTGTTAAAGGTTAATTGATTATGTCACAAATGGGTATACAATGAAATTAATATATTTCTTAGCTCTATTAAATTGAAAACACGTCATAAATCAATATAGCTATAAACCTTAAATTATCTCATCTATAAAACCTCAAAACGCTAAGTTCTTTTCATCTATCATTTTAAAACTGAGTTCTTTAAAAAATTTAGTCTTTTTGCGAGATAGTTCTCTTGTTAGTTACTCTTTTTTAGCTTTTAATTATATGTTCGAAAAAAATCATATATTGATTTTATAGATAATCTCATATATGGATAACAATTTTTTTTGTAATTTAAACTATTTTATTTTAAGAAGTACTAATATCATAGTTTATAAAATTATAGATCATTTATGTATATTTTTTAATTATAAATTAGAAGTAGATATTAATTATTATATATATTATTAATGAATTATCATAAATTAGAATTTGATATTAGTTATTATATATTATTATTAATGAATTAAAATTTCATTGCCATGTGGGATTATCCGGAAGGGATATTAGAGGAGAAATGCCATGTGGCATCAGAAGTATTCTTTTATTAGTATTAGATTATTTTTGTGTACCTTGTCGCGAAGCGCGGGTACTTCTATATGCTTTTTTTAACGTTTTAAGGTTTGAGTTATGTTTCCGCCCCATATTGTCTACTCCGTTGCAACACGCGAGTTCCCCACTAGTCTACGTTATAAAAGGAAAAGAATGGTCCAGAAGTACACATTCACTTTTTTCCACACAAACGTTTCTCTCTCTTCTGTTTGAGCGATTAGGGTTTCTAGAGTTTATGTCACAGATTCATCTTGAATCTGTAAAGTTAGATTAGAGATCTTCTTAATCGTTGAAGGTTATTGTGTTGATAACCATTAGGAGTTGTTTGAGAGTTGTTTTGTGGTTTCCTTGGTCTTTGTATTCATACAGATCTGTTCTAGAGTTATAATAAAATCTTGGCTTGTTGTTATTGAAGACCTAAGTTCAGATCCATGTTTTGTAACATGATGATTAATTGATAAAAAAATAATATGAAACAATAGAGAAAAACATATAAAATATTTAACCTACATTAAAATTGTAACAAGTTACCTTAAATTACAATTGCGCTTAATTAAGGGACTGTTTGTTTTTTAGAGAAGAGCTTCCTGACCTCTTTTGTCTGTGCGGCGCAGACCACGCGCAAACCTTTTTTTTGCAGATTGTTTGTTTTTCAGAAGAGGTTTCATTTATAAAGGTATGCGCGACCTTCTTCCCCAAAAAGAGGTGGACTTCCCATTCGTACCTCTTCTTGTTTTATTCTTCACCTAACATCAATCCTCATCAAAAACCCTAACACCTTCACCTCCACCCATCTCTTCCTCCCTGCCGGCCGCCACCGTTGCCGTCGTCCTCCCTTCACCATAGCATCCCTTCTGCCGTCCTCCCTCCCTCTGCCGTTCACCCTCCACCACAACACCCCTTCTCCAACACCCCTTCAACCATCCTCCCTCCCTCTCTCCACCGTTCACCCTCCACCACAGCACCCCTTCCTCGGTCCTCCTTCCCTCCACCGTCATCTCTCCCTCCACCACAACCTCCTTCCCTCCACCGTTCACCCTTCACCATAGCCTCCCTCCACAACCTGTCTCTCCAGCCGCCACCTCCACCGCCACAAGTATGTTAGAATTTTAGGAATACTTTTCATAATGTTGGTGTTAGTTTTGGTGTTACTTTTCATAATTTTGATATTAGTTTTGTTATAATTTTGGTGTTACTTTTCATAATTAGCATGTTAATTTTCATAATTTTGGTGTTAGTTTTTGTTATTAGCAGAAGTTAAAAAACAAACAGTCTTTTTCTTGCAAACTGTAGAGGCTTGGTCCACCTCTTCTGCTACAGATGTGGTGCGCAGACTGTAGACATTTTACCTTTGAAAAAACAAACAACACCTAAGTGTTCATTGACCTTTTTATGTGTCTTGGTGTAACCTAAGTTAACCTACTAACACATGTCAAGATCCATTAAGGCTCAACAATGTAAGTATTATATTTATGAGTATACCGAATATGACTTGTTATAATTAATCTGTTTGGTGTGACCTAAACTAAGGCGCATGCAAACATAATCGTAGATTGGAGTTTAATTCAAGAAAATGACCAAACAAGATACCTTGTCGTTTACAAGAAATCAAGGAGAAACAAAACAACACATGTTCCACTTCATCTCAACCAACTACTTACAGGAGTAAAGGAAGAAAAAGCAAGTGCACATTATTAAAGTTGTGTCCACATTACTAAAAGTTCAAATTATGAAATCAAATAATAATAAACAAAACTGGGTTGGCCGCTGGACCGGTTGGTTTACTGGTATAGTTGATTAACAGTTTGGTTTTGACAGCTTGACCGCTTTTTATAATTTGTTAAGTCATTAGTTTGTATTATATGTTTTAAAATGACAAGATGTATCATTAAAAAAACATACACAACTACATATTTATTTCAAAAATGAAAAAAAAAACCATTTATAAAAAATAAAAGTTAATAACCACTGTGTTTCGTTTACATGTCGCATGTCAAGTTTCAAGTTGACGCATTTAATCTAGCAATTACGAACCATGTATCTTGACGCAAGTCATGGGTCGTGGACACATCCGTTAGAGGATTTGTGAGTTTCTTAGCTGGTAACAACCCATAAAAAGATCAGCTTTATTGCAAATAGTAGTACATAACTAAAAAAAAAAGAACAAGCTCACTAAAATCTTTGAGACTAGACCAACTTCCTATCAAGTTCTTGTATAGTTCTTGATATCTTCGATTAATCGAGTCATATTCCGGTGCGATGATCCTCCCTCTTTTAACGTGTTTCGCCATCTTACCAAGTTCTTTAGCCCTTTTTCTTATATCTTCTCCTTCTTCACCTCCTTCCATAACCATCTCTATTACTTTCTTGAGATCATCACTCTTTACTGCCACTCCAGACTTGTGTTCAACTTTTTGATCCCTAACACTTACTCCAGTCCCTAAAACTTGCACAATCAACTTCTCATTGTAAAACTGCTCTTGAAACTGAGGCCATGTGATCATAGGAACACCAGCAGAAACCCCTTCAAGAACTGAGTTCCAACCACAATGTGTCAAAAACCCTCCAATTGCAGGGTGTGACAACACTAGCAGTTGTGGGGCCCACCCATGGATCAACAGAGCTCTATCTTTGGTTCTCTCAACATACCCTTGTTCATTAATCCATTGTTCTCTCTTGTTAGTTTTATGACCGGCTCGAACCACCTAAATGAAGGGTTTGTTAGATGATTCTAGAGCTAATGCAAGCTCTATGAGCTGCACAGGCTCAACCCTACTGATGCTTCCTAAACACACATAGATCACCAACCCGGTTTCTTGAGAATCGAGCCACTTGAGACATTCGAGTTTGTTAATCGACGAATTGTTACCTCTCTGGACCTGAAAGAATCCATAGAGAGAAACCAGACAGTATTGGTAAATAATATTTTCTGTGTGTTGAATAAAGATAAAGCTAACAAACTGATGATAATAATAAGACGTCAAGAACTATCTTAATATATAACTAAAGATAAATTAAAAAATAATAAATGTAATAGATAATAAACTCGGATAATAGTACCTTCGCTGATTCATCGTTATGGCATAATGATAATGGCCCTATGCACCAAACTTTACCTCCTTTCACTTTCCGATATTCAGCAACATATCCTTGCTCCAACTCCTCAAAACTGTTTAAAACTACTCCATATGCTTCGGATTCAGATACCCGAAGCTTTTCGTAATAATCCTTCGCATCTTTAAGGGTCGGATTGAATGAAAAAGACAGTTGGGATCTTGTTAGTTCAATCCGTTCAGGCAAACCGGGCACAACGAACGAGTCAGACTCGCCCACATTTTCATACACCTTTGATTGGTATAAAACATGGTTTAACATCTGTGTGAAGCAGTTCATTCCATCAAATATAATCCTTGGCATCTGAAACATTTTTGCTGCATCACCTGGCAATAGGAGTCTAATTAGTAATTTCTGTAACTTTTTTTTTGTTTTACGTTTGTAAGAACCCCGCCTAGGCTCCGATTGGTCGCCGGTTAATCACTAATCAAAGATTTGCCGAGAAATGGCCGATTAATCTCTAGGCAGTCAATGGTGGTCCCATCCCGGCCAAATTCTGGCCAAATTGCGACCAAACCTTATAAATTTCCTCCGATTACTTTAAAAATGGGTCAACGAAGGGTTAAAAGTTAAAACATATCTACTTAAAAAATTACATATAAAAATGTGTGTGTGTATATATAAAACTAAAAATTACATATAAAAATTCCAATCCGATTAATCGCTAGTCGGTACCTCACCAACCGACTAGTGCCTGTCGATTCTTACAACACTTACCTAGCCACACTCTATCATATTTATATTTAAAAAAAGTTGAAATTACATATAAAAATTCAAATCCGATTAATCGCTAGTCGGTACCTCACCATCCTCCCCTGACCCAACGGGTACAATAAGAAAGTGAAACCACATTTGAGTACTCACAAGTCACATCTTTTGCAAGTAAAAATACAACATACTATATCCGTGCCTCTATAATTCAGCGTGAACACAGACACTAGTAATCGTATAGCATGTTATTTTTTTTAAATTAAAAAACATAACAATACCATACTGAAATTAAAGAGAATAAAGTGCTCATTATTATAGTGTAATTAAAAAAATATTATTAACGTATGCAAATGTTACGACCGTTTAAAAATCATGAGAGGAAGTTAATTTAAAAGTCAACAATATGCTTTTTAAAAATCATTTTTATATGCTTTAAAGTTGTTCTTAAAAATCATGAGAGAAAGCTGCATCACCCAACAATAGGATTCTAATTGGTAATTTTAGTAACCTTGTTTAGTTTTACCTATATATCCGTGCCTCTGTAATTCAGCGTGAACACATACACTAGTAATTGTATAGCATGTTATTTTTTTTAAATTAAAAAAAACATAACGGTACCATACTGAAATTAAAGAGAATAAAATGCTCATTTTTATGGTGTAATTTAAAAAGAAAATTATTAACGTATGCAAGTGTTACACCGTTTAAGAATCATGAGAAGATGTTGGTTTAAAAGTCAACAATATGTTTTATAAAAATCGTTTTATATGCTTTAAAGTTGTTCTTAAAAAATCAAGAGGGAAAGTTGCATCACCCGGCAATAGGATTCTAATTGGTAATTTTAGTAACCTAGTTTAGTTTTACCTAGCCATACTATATCAATTTGGTATTTAGAAATAAAAACAGACGGATCTTGGGCAGTCTCTCTATCTCATGGACCCACCATCTCTGTAACGCATCGTATTTTATTATTATTTTTTTCTAGATAATAATAATAAGAGTAAATTGCACAAAACGTCCTTTAAGTTTCACCAATCTTGCTGGTTTCAGCCTTAATCTTTAAAAGTTGCCAAAACCAGCCTTTAAGATTAATTTTGTTGCAGGTTTCATCCTTTATCACTAACCCAGTTACTAATCCATGTTAAATGGCCTCACATGCATAGCATGTGAGGGTAAAAACCGTCTTTTCATCTCTCTTACCTTAATAAAACTATAATTAAACATTAAATAAAAAGAATAATTTATGAAGTAGGCCAACAAAATTCAAACGTACCTTTAACAACATCACAATCGGCTACTTTTCCAACAGATCCAACCCACCCCACGCGCTTTCTTCCTCCGTGAACTCCAGGAACGACGGCGAAGATCCTTCACTCTCCGATGACTCAACCTTCACCACTTCCGGCTGCTCCACCACCTTTGACCGCCGCAAACCTTTCTTCTTCCCGCCGTCAATACTCTTCCCTCCGCCAGATTCCGGCAAATCTCCTGCAGCTTGGCGTACAGATTATACATCAATAATACCTTTAGTTTTGGAGTATCAACGATCTTCTTCTACCCAACAAGAATCCGGGTTGTACCCGGCCCATGGATACCCGTCTGGGTTAAACCGCTTGACCCCATCTCAGATCCATCAGATCCAAGCTCAGATCAATCTCCCCAACCATAATACCTACCTAAGTCCGAATCCTGTACCCATGAAGCAAGTCGGGTCACCTCCAAAACCCATGAAGCTGTACAGGGGTGTGAGACAAAGGCACTGGGGAAAATGGGTGGCGGAGATCCGTTTACCCAAAAACCGGACCCGCCTTTGGTTAGGTACGTTTGAAAAGACGGTTGAAGATCGTTGATGTATAAACTGTTGAAGATCGTTGAAGAGTGAGTATATAATTTTGTTGCAGGTATTATTGATGTATAAACTGTTGAAGATCGTTGATACTCCAAAACTCCATTTTGAAAAGACGGTTTTACCCTCACATGCTATGCATGTGAGGCCATTTAACATGGATTAGTAACTTGGTTAGTGATAAAGGATGAAACCTGCAACAAAATTAATCTTAAAGGCTGGTTTTGGCAACTTTTAAAGATTAAGGCTGAAACCAGTAAGATTGGTGAAACTTAAAGGACGTTTTGTGCAATTTACTCTAATAATAATAATAAACAAAAAAAATTCGACGTTTTATGAAACTTGTACTTGAAATCGGATCTCGTCGGTACGTTCGGGCCACTCAAAAACGTTAGAACGGGTTAACAGGCTTTGGCCCAACACACCACCTAAACCTAACTAAACCCTAAACCTAATTGCAACTAAATAAACACTACACCCTCACACTATCCACACACACGCTCATCTCCCTGCTTCCCCCCCCCCTTCTCCTTTCCTGCCTGCACACAAACACTCGCCTTCCCCTCTCCAGCCACATCCATCACCTCCAACCTTCGATCTCCTCTCTCTCTCTGTATTCGAGGCCGCCGGTCACCATTTGTGGTGGCGGCGCGCCTGTAATCAAGCCGCTGCGGCAGCACACGGGGACGAAAGCAATGGGGCGGCGGCGGTGGTGGCTTAGCGACGATGGTGCAGCAGCGGCGACGACGATAGCAGTTCGCGGCGCGGCAGCAGCGGTGTTAGCCGGCTCGGGTTCATCTGGGTTCAGGTCTTGCTTATTCTCGGTTCTGATTTCAGGATTGTCGAGTCTATAACCCGCTTCTTATTCCACTTCTTAATCTCAAATCTTGTTCGTTTGATTTCAGGTTTGAGTTCCGGCCGACGTCAATCAACTCCGGACGACGTCAGCTCGGTTCATGTTCAGTCCAACCCGGTTCTAGTTCGAGTTTCAGCTCAGTTCCGGTATCGACTTCAAGTTCAGGTTTCGGTTTCTCGATTCAGGTAAAGTTTTCAGTTATTCGGTTCGAGTATGTAGTTCAGTTTCAGTTTCAGTTTCAGTGTCATTTCGGTTCAGGATAGAAATGGTTCAGGTTCTGCTTGTTTATATTTCGATTCAAGTTCAATGGATGTTGTTTCAGATTCGGTTCGGTCTTGGCTCGGATTTTAGTTCATGTTTGGCTCGGGTTTCGGTCAAGAACAGTCAACCGACTTAGTTGGGTGTTCCGGCTCAAGCTCAGTCAATTCGGGTCTCGTTTCAGTCTGATGTTCGGTCAACTCAGGTCAAACCTGGTCAACTGTGGTCAAACAGTCAACGGGTCAGCTTTGGTGTTCACTCGAGTTACAGAGACAGCGGTTCAGCTGTTCCGGTTCAGGTCACTCATCCCGGTCAGATTAGTCGTCCCAGTTCAACCTCGATTCGGTTCAGGTACGGGTCGTGCTTGATTATTTCAGTTTTGCATTCATTTTTAATTGGTTTGTTTAGCTCACTTTTGGTTCCATCTCGGTTCAGCAGGCTCGGGTCAAATCTGGTCAAAAGCTCGGGTCATGGTCAACCTTCCGGTTTTAGTCATCGCGAGTCAACGTCAGTCAACTTGGTCAACGAAAGTCAACCGGTCAACTGCTGGTCAATTGTCGACCGAGACTGGGTAAAAATCTTAAACGGCGCAAAAACCTTTATTATTATTGTTCATATTATTTATCGTTTTAATCGTAAAACATTACTTACTTGTACATTAAACGTGTCTTGTAAGTTGTATAAATATATATATTTTCGTTACATAACTTGTATAAATATATTGCTTCGTTGATTGTTGAGTTTTGAAAACATTTAATCGACAACTAGATTGTCGGGATCGTTCAAAAACAAGGGGAAACTCTGCCCGTTTTTCGTCAAAACGTACCAATATTTATTAAATCTTTCGACAAGTGTATATTTATTTATTAAACCTTTCGACAAAGTATATATTTATTTACTAAACTTTTCGACCAAATATGCTCAACGATTATACTTTTTCGCCAAAATATATAAGTACACATCTATTATTCTCGTCGACAAAACATAATAACTTAACGAAGGAATATATTTATCCAACTGCGAATATCTATATACCTTTTATACTTTTCGCCAAAAATATGTATATTTATTGTATTATTTTGATAACACTTTTGACGAATTTAACTTTAGAGTCGTTACATAAATTCCGTGCTAAACGTACACGTATCTTCAACTCCGATTCGATTATTCATCCATGTTCGTTGTCATTTAAGGTGGCATTGGTGTCCCCTTTCTCCCACTCATCAACTCGTCGTGGAATTTTCAAAGAAGACTTAGCAATTTTGTGAGTACACTCGACCCACATTTGTTTATATCACTTTTTGGGTGTAACATGTTTCCATATACAAAAATCACAAACACTTAAACTTTATGAAACGCACAAACAATCCTATACACATGACTACTTGAATCGTATACTTGTTGCTTGTCTAGGGATAAACGTTGTGCTGTGCTTTAGTCATTAACTATTTTTAGCCTTGTTTGACATGCTTAGCGCTATAGGAATTCACGCATCCACCTCTATCGCTTTACACGTGAGGTCATGTTAAAACATCGTGATTGCGTTACTGGTTTGATTATTAGCATTGCATGCCTTGATATTGCTCTTGTATAGATTTAGTTGCCATGAGGATTGTTAAAACTTTATTCGTATACGTATGCTATGCTTAAACTTGTGTACTCGCCTTTGCTTTTGCATTGACTTTATTTTAAAACATGTTACAGGTCGAAGGAGATGACGCTATGAAAACAATATAGCAAGGACTAGATACACACAAATTAGACGTTAGGTTTAATGTCGACGTATCAATTTTGTTATGACTTTGCAAATGTTAGATTGTTCTTTGTTTTGTTACATTGATATATTTGACAATTCTTATGAAATGAAATATGGTTTAATTAATTATTGTCACTTAATAATGTTGTGAGCAATGAGCAATCTCGTTTTCGTCTCATCCCGATGTTTCCGCCATCGATTGGGGTGTTACAGATTGGTATCAGAGCCATAACTATAGGAAATTAGGTAGATTGCTACGCTTTTGACCTAGTCTATAGTTAAGTACCATACTTGACCATACGTGATTCACATGCTAATTTCTTAAAACGTCTCTTATATGTTAAATTTATGAAATGCTTTACGTGTTCATACTCGTTACATTATTTCAATCATACGCCTTCCCTAATGCATTTTACTCGATTATACTAAACTTGAAAACACTCGTATTACACAAGTGAGACGACTTCACCAAAATAGGCGTGATATCCACAATTTGGTGAACGATCTCATTACGGTTATTCTTTATTTTTTTTACGAAGTTACACTATCGAGTTAGGAGTGACATCCACACCTTGATGGAAAACTTCCCATTCAAACTCTAGTGGACTCTCGTCAAAGTGTCGAAGTTTATTTTGACCCGAAGAGTGCCAACCACACTTAGGGTACGAAATCGTCGAGTTAGGGGTGAAACCTGCACCTTGTCGATTAAGTCCCATTCCTCGATTTTCAATCTCGCCAAAGTTTCGATTTTCCAATCGATTAGAGACGTGTAATAACTGGAAGGGTAAAATGCCGTTAATCGCTTCTCGACGAGAGCGTTTTACCTATAGGCCAAAGCACGTTTCTCTAATTCGAAAGGATCTTCGATTCACTTTGGAATAGTCGACGTTTCTCTACCCGAAACAGTCTAATGTTTTCTGAGACTCTCTTTTATACCATTTCAATTTATACATGACTTTTTATATACTTGTTACCATTTCTTTCAAGTTTCTAATTTATTTTAAGGTTTTTACGCAATTCATATTAAACCTTTTCATCCACTTATACATTATTTGCATACATGATTTCAAAACGTCATCAACTAGACTTATATTTCTCGGAAAGTCCGAAATGGAGACCGTCGTCGAGATAGGAGTGAATTCCTTACCTAGACGATCAAACTTCGTTTCCTTCCTTCCTTAAAACGACCTCACCAACGGATTAGGGGTGATTCTCATACCTCGGTGATCGTTACCAACCCTCCTTCTTGGAGACTTTATTAACACAAACCACATGTTTAAATTGTATGCCTAAATCTTTTACCATGTTGTCAAAATTCTTACTTAGACGAATTTCAAAACGTACTATTTTATCAAACGTATTTCCCATCCGGTAATCTATTTCATATAAATCCCACGCGCATATACTTGGTCACAACATGAAACGTTTTGTTCTACGATTTTCAAAACTCGACAGAATGCTACCTACCAACTTAATCGGCCTAACGAATACCTTGCCCACAAGTCTTATGTTTAACTTAATCACTAAAACACGCTCACGCAATAACTTTATGTTAAGAATTTTCGTTTGTAAACAAAAAAATCAAACCAATATCTTATAGGCATTATGGGATCGTTGTACTAAAGGTGTGTTTGGGATTGTTTTTGCAACCTAATATTTTTTTTGTGTTTGAAAGCGCAAATATTAAATAAATGAATAAATAAAAATTTATTTTTAGTGTTTGGTAAGTAATTAATAAAAAAAAAAACTAATTTGTTTTACGTATTTTAGAGATCAAAGCTCATCTATTTATAACTTTATATATACATGTATATATATTTTTCAAACACTCAAATAGTTGATTACCTGATTTTTGTGATATCAAATAACATAATCAAATCCAAACACTATCTTCCTACAGTATGTTTTGTTACAACTAATTATCTGATTTTGATTAATTCAGAACGCATAATCTATTTTCAAAACTCAACCCCAAACACCCTCTAAACCTCTTATCACGATTAAGAGAACATTTTGCTAAATACTTTTCAACGATAATTAAATCCATTACCCCAGATTTCCTCTCAAGGGTCAACGTATCACAAGAACCATTGAATTTCAAATTTCTTATCTTGATGTAACATCCTTTGAAAACAATGCGAACTTACTATTTTAATACCTTATCATACACCTCCCGAAATGTCACATGAGTTTCAAAACACGTGGGCAAGAAAACTTTATGAGGACCAACCATTTTCGACCTACTTAAATTCTTTTAAAACAAATGGTAGCACTCCCGTCCTTTACAAAATACGTAACGCATAATCAATAAGTACCTTATATTCCTTTATATTCACACACTAGATCGTATATTCTAAGTTAAACTTAAGCCTATTTTAGAAGCGATAACCTCAAAGTTTTGCTCAAACAACAATACATGCGTATCCTCGTACATGGTTTAGTCAACTGTTGCATGACATTTTTATCATATCATTCGCTTTATACACCCTGATCTCTCGACTATTTTATGTAAATAAATTCGTAGCATTCAATTCATATCATACGCACAATTATCGTCTGTTACACTTGTTGACGTTCATAATTATACACATATTCATGTTCATGAAAATACGTGTCATCTTTCATGCTTATTATAACACCTAATGGCATACCTCCCAACATCGTCCGTGGACAGGAGAGATTCCTGGCTCGTAAGTAATGCCCTACCTCTAAAATCACCAACGCGTTTTAGGCTTAATGCTAGTGGATGGGAGGAGAACTCCACAGTTAAGCGTGCTCAAGTGGGAGTAGTACTAGGATGGGTGATCTCCTGGGAAGTCTCCACCAGGGCAACCAAAAACAAAGTCGTGAGTTCCTGGATGGGCCACCCATCAAGGGCAAAGCGGACAATATTGGTGATAACGAGGGGCAGGGGTGTTACAGAGGTATTACACTTATACTTATCATCACATTCATGCATATACGTCTTATATCCATGCTTATACTTATTTCCATACTTATGCTTATACTCATACACATACCTATACTTGTACTCGTATTCATATTCGTGCCTATGCGCGAGCGAAACCCGAGAGATTCGCTTACGTGGGCCACAAGCTATTTGCACGCAAACATGCCTACGCACTACATTCTTACACGCACGCAAACTTATTTTCAGAATTTATGTACACCTTTATTCATGCGCTGCTAGTACAAGCTATGCGGATCATGTGATGATCGGTATAATCGCGGGTGCACACGGGATTATAGCGATAAGCGCATGAGAACCATAGAGTGTACTACCGCGCATGGTAACACACGGAACGTAACATTGCATCGAGTAACGAAACGGTTGCAACGTGGTTAAAACATGGTGGATACGCCGCTGGTACTTCCTATACATAAGTATTTTGATAACACTTTTGACGAATTTAACTTTAGAGTCGTTACATAAATTCCGTGCTAAACGTACACGTATCTTCAACTCCGATTCGATTATTCATCCATGTTCGTTGTCATTTAAGGTGGTATTGGTGTCCCCTTTCTCCCACTCATCAACTCGTCGTGGAATTTTCAAAGAAGACTTAGCAATTTTGTGAGTACACTCGACCCACATTTGTTTATATCACTTTTTGGGTGTAACATGTTTCCATATACAAAAATCACAAACACTTAAACTTTATGAAACGCACAAACAATCCTATACACATGACTACTTGAATCGTATACTTGTTGCTTGTCTAGGGATAAACGTTGTGCTGTGCTTTAGTCATTAACTATTTTTAGCCTTGTTTGACATGCTTAGCGCTACAGGAATTCACGCATCCACCTCCATCGCTTTACACGTGAGGTCATGTTAAAACATCGTGATTGCGTTACTGGTTTGATTATTAGCATTGCATGCCTTGATATTGCTCTTGTATAGATTTAGTTGCCATGAGGATTGTTAAAACTTTATTCGTATACGTATGCTATGCTTAAACTTGTGTACTCGCCTTTGCTTTTGCATTGACTTTATTTTAAAACATGTTACAGGTCGAAGGAGATGACGCTATGAAAACAATATAGCAAGGACTAGATACACACAAATTAGACGTTAGGTTTAATGTCGACGTATCAATTTTGTTATGACTTTGCAAATGTTAGATTGTTCTTTATTTTGTTACATTGATATATTTGACAATTCTTATGAAATGAAATATGGTTTAATTAATTACTGTCACTTAATAATGTTGTGAGCAATGAGCAATCTCGTTTTCGTCTCATCCCGATGTTTCCGCCATCGGTTGGGGTGTTACAATCTCTAGACACTAACCATAGTTATTGCACATTTGTTTTGTTATACGTTATTTGTATTGTTATATGTTGTATTTAAAAAAACTAGTATTTAGGACTCACGCTTTGCAGCGAGTTCGTTAAACTAAACAAAAAGTAGACGTAAAAATATTGAACGATGGGCGTTACGGCTTGTTAATTTGCAAAAAATTAAACAAAACGTAAAATTATAAAAAGAATAATTAAGCCGACTTAAAAACTTTGAAACAAACACGTATGCAATAGCTAAAAAAATTGTTTTGGTTCTACTCTTCTTATACAGACCAGTATGTGGTACATTTCCTTTATTTTCTTTTAATTATTAGACCACCCACATTGGTGACCCAAGGTTGGGTTGCTACCTAATAAGACAAAAAAATTATCATTTAAAAAAACTAAAAATAGAATTTATGGCAACCTAAATTTGTGACCAGTTTGGTGGAGCAACCTAGCTTGTGATATTTCTTTTAATAGTTTTTATGATGTCTGACATGTGTCACCATGTAATTGGTTTGTTATATTTGTCTTATATAAAGCTTATTATAAAATAATGGTTTAGGTTGGGTTGTTAATGGGTGTGAAAGTTTGAGTTGGGTTAGGTTGTATATATGGAAGAAAGAGAAAATAGTTTTTTATTGAAATATTGGGTTAGTTAAATTGTGAATGTGGATAGTCTTAAGATTTGATTGGATTTACTGAAACAACTTACATAGAATTCTCAGATTAAATTTGTATTATACTTAAAGTTGTAAAAGAACCATTAATTGTTTTGAATTACATAACGTGTTGTTAGAAAGAAAACACGTATATAGACGCTAAACAGACATTAAATATTTGTAATGTATAAGTATAGCAAAAATCTTGTAAGCATCTTAAAGGTAACATTTATAATGGTTTTAATTTTAGGGAGTTAATTTTCACACATCGCTCTCCTCTATCTCTCTGTACATAGATATATATATATAGATAAAGTGAAAAAAGGGTATGAAAATAAGATGTAGGAATGAAGAGCATTCACATCCTATCTCCCATTTGATTCTCTAAAACTACACTAAACACAACAAAATTTTCTCTCTTCTTTCATTTAAATAATATTTTTTTATAATTTTATCATTATCTTTTCTCTCTCCTCTACTCACAACCATTTTCAAAATATATTAAAAAATTATAAAGGGTGAATAATGTCCCCCAAATTTACAGATGAACAGTAACAATTACTCTCCCCTCTACTTACAATCACTCACAACAACCTATAATCACTTTTTTATAATTTAAAAAGTTCCCTCACAGAAAATAAGGGACGGGCTGTGAATGCTCTAAGAATAGTGATAGCCTAATTTTGTTAATACTAAGACCATGTGTAGTGGTTTGCAAGATAATGCCCCCACCCTTGGGCATTTTCTGCCATGTGGCAGTCCAGTCAGCAATGAGGCATTATTCACAAAGTGGCGTAGTGGTGATAACGACAAATAATGCCCCCTCAATCATTACACAATTATTATTTTTTTTATTTTTTAATTAAAACCAAATAAATTTCACTAAATAAAAAACATTACATACTAAAAAATAAAATAAAAATACCGCAACAAATAAATAAAATACCAAAACAAATAAAAAAAAATACTGAAACTAATTTTCAGCTTTGCTTTCGTCATTCTCGTTATCTTCGTCTTCCTCGTCCTCCGTTTCTTCTTCACCCGCAGGTGGGATATACCGAACCGACCATGCGTGGTGTACCAAATCAACCGTTAACGCGGAATGGTTTGGTTCGTAACGCAATTCTCGTGCATTATTCACTCTTTCTTCCATTAACGCTTGCGAACATTCCTCCTGAACGGCTTCCGGGACATAATTCTGGCATATCGCCTTTTCTTCGTCTTCCAAAATCATGTTGTGCATGATTATACAAGCATACATAGCATCTCTCATTTTTTTGCTTGGTCCATGCACGACAAGGATTTCTCAAGTATTGCCATCGCTGCTTAAGTACCCCGAAGCATCTCTCAATGTCTTTTCGTGAAGACTCCTGAACCTTCTTAAAGTATGCTCTTTTTTCATGGAAAGGATCACTAAACGTCTTCACGACAATTGAATACCTAAGATAAATTCCGTCGCACAAATAGTATCCATGTGGATAGTAGTTACCGTTTGCGTAAAAAGACGCTTTTGGAGCTCTACCGGAAATGTAGTCCTCTAACAACGGAGATCGTTCAAAAACATTTATATCATTGCATGACCCGACCACCCAAAGTAAGCCGACCAAACCCAAAGGTCATGTGAGGCAACCGCCTGAAGAATAACAGTTGGTCCCTTTTGGTCATCCCGTGTGTGTTGTCCTCGCCATGCGGTCAGGCAGTTATCCCATCGCCAATGCATGCAATCCAAGCTACCAATCATACCCGGCAAACCATGCTCACTCGAATGTACCTCGTAAATCTTTTGGAGGTCGTACCATGTAGGCGTCTCAGATAACGCGCACCGTTCAATTGTATAATACCTTTAACAAACATATACGACCATAAGCAAAAAAAATAAATAATTAATTGTAATGTTTATAGGAATGTACCTTGACAAAAATGTTCCAATGTGTCCCGTGTTGTTTTCTCGGCCATTTTTAAATACTCGTCGTTGATATCGCTCATGTTTCCATAAGCAAGGACTCAAAGCACCGACGTACACTTTTGAATACCAGTGAATCCAAGTTGCCCTTTCGCATCCGCTTTTTGTTTAAAATAATCAAAGTTGCTTTCAAGGTCCTCGACGATGTGTAGAAACAAACGCTTGCTCATCCGGAAACGACGCTTAAATACTTCCGGGTTCAGATATGTTGGCGATTCAACGAAATAATCTTTCATCAACCGATCATTTGCCGCACTTCGGTCTCGTTCAATATAATCCCTTGTTCTAATTTTAGTTTTGGGACGGCTACATTGCGCCATATATCTCACCACTAGTTGACAAGCACTCGTAACCGCCTCCTACATGATCTCCTCGTCCGTAGATTCACCATCATCCGCTAAAAACTCTTTATAGTAATAATTCGCGATGGACGAGGAACTAGGAGAATCCATTATTTTTATAAAATGGTATAGAATTGGAGAGGGTATAGGTTTTGGTTTGTAAAAATGGATGAGTGAAGGGTGTATGTATATATATATATATAATATGACTGTTGCATTTGACCGTTTACCGACGGCTATTGGCCACATAATTCGATCCATGGCTGTTTCAAAACACGTGGAAACAAAATTGGGAGCCAAACACGCCCGAAAACGCCCAATGGGTTGGTTTGTTCGGCGTGTTTCGGCGTTTTTTTTGGGGGGGGGGGGGGGGGGCAAACACGCCCCTACGTCCGGTCTAATATCTTTCACAGATACATATTTTTTATCGTATACATAATAAAATGCCTAATCTTATTAATACTAATATCTTTCACCAACACATATTTATATATGATATATATAGTAAAATCTTTCTATGCTAATAAAATAAAAATTATTTTTGGACACATTGTCATTCTCTCTATTATTTCAAACCTTATTTTTTTATTTTCATCTTATTAGATAATAATAATAGTAATAATAATAATAATAATAAATTTAACTAAATCTATTTATGTCTTTGGTTTTCATAGTATGAAATTGAATTCCTTTTTAACTCTAAAGTTTAAATTTTTGACAATTTAAGTCTAAAGTTTCAATCTTTCGTATTTTAACCCCTTTAATTAATTTAATTTTCACTTTTAATTAAATGTTTTCATCTTTCGAAATTTAACTCATTTGATTTTTTTACCTTTAACCCAAAGCTTTTCATCTTTTGTAATTTAACATGAACACTTTTTTTTTACTTTCAACTTTGCTCCCTCATACTTTTCATCTTTCACAACTTCTCCGTTAAACGTTTCGTTCTAAATTTTACAAGTTAACACGCCGCAACGTGCGTGTGGGTTCAATGTTTTTTTATCTATTTTTTCCCGTTTGATAGGTCTGTCACAACGCGTTAGTCAGAGATCGACTTTGTTATTTTTTTCTCTGTTTAACACACAGGCTCGTGGCCATGTGAGGAACATTTGCATTATATAACTCACGAATCCGTCGTGTTACGACAGATGATAATTCTAGTAATAAAATATAATGATATCAAATTTTGATGCAGAAAATAATTGATGCGGTGTAGGACGTAGAGATACATCAATTCTAGTTCTTTCAAAATTAAATATAATAATAATAATAATTAAGACTCCTACAAAATCAAGGCAAAACCAAGGTGCTGTATGTTAAACCACAAAAACAATACCACCATCATCAGAAAAATGAAAAATGTCGGTGTATGTCGCTATAAATGAGATTATATTGGGTACGTTTATTTTGTTTATTTATTTTACCTGGCCATGTGAGAAACGAGTTGGCTAGTATGCAATCGGGCCTGCGATCAAGCTTTTTGATATACTCTTCGACTTCTTGTTGCAGCGAATTATAGGCACGCGTAAGCGCAGGGACCAACTCGAAACTAGGAAGTTCATCAACACTTTCACAACCTTCTGGTATGCCAAACTCCACATATGGAAACGGGAATTCAATAAAAGTGATGGGCAGACCTAATTGGATTGCTTGATTTAGAACTGAACCATATCTTCGGGTGTTGACCGGGGTGCTGATGATGGTGACTCTAACACCAAGTTGTGCTAGTAACTTGGCTATGTCTATGGTGGGGATGTAGCGGCCTGGAGACCCTATGGGTACAACAAGAAAGTGAAGCTGGTGATTGTGTTCATGTGATTCTTCTGAGGCCATAGTTGGAGTTTGTTTGGTTGGTTGGTTACTATGTGTTGGAATGAATGAATGTGAATTGATATATAGATATATATAATTATATACCACTAAACATATTATCATATTGTTAAAACATGAAGGATTTGACCAGTGTCTCCATAAACACACGTGTCTTTCATTAAATTCCATGATTTAGTGTTCCTCCATTTAATTTAATTTTTGGCATCTTATGATTGGGTTTGGTGGTGATGGATCTAGAGAGGGGATGGAGCTGGTGGTAGGTTCAGGTGGGTGGTGGCGAAAGACGGACCCATGGTGGTGAATAGTGGAGTGAGCGATGGTAACTGCAGCCGTTTCTTTTATTTTTAGGCTTTGAATGGCAGCCACTTTTTATTTGAAAGAAGAAGGGCTTTTAGTTATAATAGGAATGGAGAAAGAGTCACATGGGGACTTGTAGGAATCGGAGCCCATCATAGAGTATCGAAAAACAATATTTAATTACAAATAATCATGATAAATACTAATGTTGGTTGTAAAATTTAATTACAAATAATCATGATAAATACTAATGTTGGTTGTATAAACCAAATATTGTTATAATATAATTTTTTTGTCTCTCACTTATATAATAAATAATATAAATTACTTGTCTCTCACTTATATAATAAACTAGTTTTAACTTCGTGCGGGTGTGTGTCGCGTTAAATCCAATTATTCTCTGTTTGATACCATATACGTTTGTGTTTGATTACTTGTATATTACTACTATAACACGGTTTTAAAAAAATATATTGGGACTTGGAAAAACCAACTTATTAGAAAATGACAAGTGTTTAAAGTGTATACATAATTAGAAAATCTAAAATTAAAATAAAAAAAAAATGAAAAAAATATATAAAAAAACGGAAAACGTAAATTACAATTGATAATAAATTACTTTTGAAAATTGCTTTATTTTGTGTGAAACATTAGCTAAAAAAAGCATGTGTAAATGCAAAACGCAGGGGTGGATTGAGATGCAAAACTGCAAATGCAAAACAAAAGTTTAAAAGATGAAGGGGGTGGCGGTGTTTGTTTTTGAAAGATTAGGGTTTGCAATTAAGAATGGGTGACAGAGCAGTTTGTTGCCCGTCTACATCTGTATTGATGTAACTTGACAAAGTATTTTATATGCTCTTTATATAAGACCACCCGTAGTCATGCCCAAGAGGCGTTTTTTGTGCTCGAAAACGCCCAAACACGCCGGGGATCCACCCCCTCGGCGTGTTTGGCTGGAATTTTGGTTTTGGCGTTGTTTTAATCATGCTTCGAACAAGTTCTTTGGCCAATCAAATTTTATCTTCCTTTTTTATTTATTTAATCTTCCAAAGGCTTTTTTTGGTTTTTTATTTTTCTTTTTATTTAATTCTTTACACCCTTTTAACATAATGCCCACATCCCCACTACACACATTTTAGAAAAACGCCCAATAATGCCCCTTTCCTGACTAGACCGCCACACGGCGCAAAACGCCCAAAGGTTGAGGCATTATTTTCCAAACCACTACAAATTACACATGGTCTAAAAGATGAACTTTATTGCAAATAGTCAAAAGTTTAAAAGATCAACTTTATTGCAAATAGTAGTACATAACTAAAAAAAGAACAAGCACACTAAAATCTTGAGATTAGACCAACATCCTATCAAGTTCTTGCATAATTCTTGATATCTTCGATCAATCGAGTCATATTCCGGTACGATGATCCTCCCTCTTCTACTGCCTTTCGCGCCATCTTACCGAGTTCTTTAGCCCTCTTTCTTATATCTTCTCCTTCTTCACCTCCTTCCATAACCATTCCTATTGCTTTCTTAACGTCATCACTCTTTATTGCCCCTCCAGACTTATGTTCACCAACTTTTTGGTCCCTAACACTTACTCCAATCCTTAACACTTGCACAATTTGCTTCTCATTGTAAAACTGCTCTTGAAACAGAGGCAATGTGATCAATGGAACACCCACAGCAACCCCTTCAAAAGCTGAGTTCCAACCAGAATGTGTCAAAAACCCTCCAATTGCAGGGTGTGACAACACTAGCAGTTGTGGGGCCCATCCATGGATCAACAGAGCTCTATCTTTGGTTCTCTCAGCATACCCTTGTTCATCAATCCATTGTTCTACCTTTTTTGTGTGGGGACCTGCTCGAACCACCCAAATGAAGGGTTTGTTTGATGATTCTAGACCTAAAGCCAGCTCTATGACCTGTTCAGGCTCAAGCTTACTGATGCTTCCTAAACACACATAGATCACCGACTCGGTTTCTTGAGAATCAAGCCACTCCAGACATTCGTGTTTGCTAATCGACGACTTGTTACCTCTCTGGACCTAAAGGAATTCAAAGTGACAAACCAGACAATATTGGTATAAAGCTAACAAACTAATAATAATAATAAAAAGCCAATAACTAACTATCTTAATATTTAACTAAATAAAAAAGATAAAGTAAAAATACTAATTGTAATAGATAATAAACTCGCTAACAGGACCTTCTCTGATTCATCGTTATGGCATAGTGATAATGGACCTATGCACCAAACTTTACCCCCTCTCACTTTTTTAAACTCATCAACATATGCTTGCTCCAACTCCTCAAAACTGTTTACAACTACTCCATATGCTTCGGATTCAGATACCCGAAGCTTAGCGTAATAGTCATTCGCTTGTTTAAGGTTCTGATTTAACGTAGAAGGCAGTTGGGATCTTTTTAGTTCAAACTGGTCAGGCAAACCGGGCACAATGAAGGAGTCCTCGCCCACATTTTCATACACCTTTGACTGGTATAAAACATGGTTACACATCTGTGTGAAGCAGTTCATTGAATCAAATATAACTCTTGGAATCTGAAACTTTTTTGCTGTATCACCTGCAAATAGAATTCTAATTAGTAATTTTAGTAACTTTTTGCTTAGTTTTACTTAGTCGCACTATATGATATTTGTATGTATAAAAAATGAGATGGGAAAAGGAATAAACGGATGAGCTTGGTACGGTATTCGAAGGTAAATCAACCCAAATATTGGTGTCGTGCCGAAACGAAAGTATCAATCCCGAAAAACTTAAAAAGTGGGTACCGAAAATAGTTAGGTAACTGGTATCGGTACAATTTGCTCATCCCTAACCTTAACAATAGTTATTGCACATTTGTTTGTTTGATTTACCAACCATACTATACATATATTTGCTATTTGTGTTGTTATATTCTTTACTAGATTATTTAAAATCTTTTATTATTTAATTTTTATTATTATTGTAAGAATACGGTTATAATATAATATATATATATATATATATATATATTTTATATATTAATTATTACTTATTAATGAGAAGAGTAAGTTAACTTAATTTCGGGTCAGTTTTCGCCTTTCAGTAGTGTGTGTGGGTTGGGGACGGGTTGATCCACAAAAGATAAATTTACTAATTAACTTTTTTATTATTAATAGTTAGGATAAGTGATACTTATGTATTAATTAATTATTAAATAAAATATAAGTATAAATCTATTGGTTGAAAGAGACAATGTCACATACTAATACTAACATGACATTAGATTTTCAAAAACAATAAATTAAAAAGGTCATCCCACCCACTCTAGTCCATAAAGACCCAAGGGATGAAAAGGAGATTATACCGGGTATGTTTGTTTTACCTGGCCATAGGATAAACGAGTCAGCTACTATGCAATCGGGTTGCGATCAAGCTTTTCGATATAGTTTTCAACTTCTTGCTGCAGCGAATTATAGGCGCTGGTAAGCGCGGGGATCAACGCGTGAGTAGGAAGATCATCAACACTTTCACAGCCTTCTGGTAAGCCAAACTCCACATATGGAAATGGGAATTCGATAAAATGGATGGGCAGACCTGATTGGATTGCCTGATTAAGAACTGAACCATATCTTCGGGTGTTGACCGGGGTGCTGATGATGGTGACTTTAACACCATGTTGTGCTAGTAACTTGGCTATGTCAATGATGGGGATGTAGTGGCCTGGAGACCCTATGGGTACAACAAGAAAGTGAAGCTGGTGGTTGTGTTCATGTGATTCATCTGAACCCATAGTTGGAGTTTGTTTGATTGATTAGTATGACTGATGGAGTGAACGAATGTGAATGATAATATATATAGTGGAAGTTTCTGCTTATTTGAAGGTGGATGGATAGATACATGTGAACCACACACAACTGTTGCTAAACATATATTTTATAATTATCAAAGTGTGTTTATGAAAGTGGAGTTCTTTATAAATTAGATATAACTCGTTGAATACTTTTTGTAAAACAAATTCAAAGTTGTAAACGTGTATGAAATATGTAAGTTTTGTAAGTTATGTAAGCAAGATGAGGGTGACAGACGCATTTCTTGAAAAAAAATTATTATGAAATTCCACATAAAACCTCGACCGAACCCTTAGAAATTTTCAACCGCTCCTCTTAGAAAAAATCATTTTTTTTACTGAATTTTATTAATATATAACCTAATTTATATAATTATTCATTAACAATTTAACCCAATCACTTTCCGTAACAATTTAGCCTAATAAAGAATCTATTGTAATTAACCCAAGCCCAAATCAGACCAACCAAACCAAACCTCATTAAATTTGAAGTAAATAAAATAACCCAACCCAATCGCCCTTTCCAATTCTCGGCTCCCGCTCTCACTCTGATCCCAGCGACGCAGACGGTAGCATTGACGGTAGCCCTTTTTCGCCGGAAAACCAAAATTTTCTGGCCATCAAACCCCCTGATTTCGATGAAGCCAATAAAAGAAGGCTTTCGGTTCAATTTGGGAACTAAATTGATTTTGTGACAAAAGATAAATAATTCGCCAACCTCGATGGTTCATCAAATCTTGTAAGGTTAATGGTGACAACAAAGATTCACCAATCATTTACATTGGTGTATTGTTTATTGAAACTTGTTCTCGTTTCACCCGTCGCAACCGCAACCGTTAAAAGATATTTCTCTGCAATGAAGAACTTGAAGACCAACCTGCGTAATCGAACTGACGATGAAAATTTAAGTGATAGTTGTATATGTTATATATAGAAAGACTTGCTTAAGAAAGCATCTCTAGATGATGTTTTGAATAGATTTCAGAAAATGAAAATCTGTATAGCACAATTTTAAATATATTTGTAATGACATTTAACATGTTTTTGATGATTATATAAATTTTAATTTGATGTTCTTTTGTTTACATAACCCGACCTGATACGACCTGCTATGAACCAATTTGTTTATATAGCTAGGAGCCTATTTTTTTTAATAAACCGCACCTCCATGAAAAATTCCTAGGTCCGTCGTAAGTATAATATAAGAATTAATTATTAATTTTATAACTTATATATTTTCATTAGACACTCAACCAATTTTTAGTTCATTACCACTCCCAACTTTTTAAAAAATCTTTAAATCAAGTGGTCGTTTTTTATGCTCTCAAAACGTGAAAGTGTTGTTTAGAAGAGAAAAACGTTGAAAGTGAGTTTGGCAAGCAACACACGGATCTGCTCAAAAGTAAAAGAAACATAGAATGTGGGGCCGACGGTGGGCAGGTACAAATTGGCCTTTGTTTCCACAATCTCACAAATCCATCCATTGGCCACATATATCTTCTACAAGTATAAAATGCAATATAGATGCAATATAGTATATCGCGCGATTCGAAGAAAATCATAGACATTGTTAATTATATGTTAATTTTTTTGTTAAGTTATAGTGTAATTACTAAAATACCCTTTTACAACTATATGGACATTTATATAATTAAATTTATTAGTTTAATCCAAGGACCAATATGTTATTAAATACTTATAAAAAACCAACTTTTACACAACTTAATTATTTTAAATTAAATATGTACGCTTTAAATTATTATCCACCACAAATCATCTAAATTTGAAATTAGGTATTAAAACCCAAAATCATCTACATTTGAAATTAATGTTAATATATCCTACAATTACAAGTCTTGTATACAGTAGCAAGCTGCTGCGTCGCAGCTTGCTATTGGTTGATTTTGTTTTCTTTTTAATAAGTTTTTATTTATTTTAGCTTTTAAGATTTAGCATGTGCCCTTACAACCCTTCATATCCTACAATTACAAGTCTTGTAGCAAGCTGCTGCGTCGCAGCTTGCTATTGGTTGATTTTTTTTCTTTTTAATAAGTTTTTATTTATTTTAGCTTTTAACATTTAGTATTTGCCCTTACAACCCTTCAACTTTATAAAATCTATATAATATTTTATTCGTGCTTGTATTTGTGTATGTGTCGATATAAATATAGCTTAATTACGGTTTTTTTTTGTAGTAAGTTTTTTTACCTTTCACCCTTTAACATTTAGTATTGCCAGTTACAACCCTTCAACTTTCTAAAAACTTTATAATTATCTTTCACGTGTTCATATTTATGTATGTGTGGGTATAAATTCAAGTTGATTACATATTTTTTTGAAAATGCGTAAGCTCAGATATAATATGTTTTCTCGCTTTTTCTGGTAAGTTTTAAGTGAATCTACGTTTTGGCATAAATTTAGTTTTAAAACAAGTAGAGCCAAATATAACATGTTTTCATTAGACTTTATAAATTCCGCTTACCTTACGTTTCGGTCCCACCGCAACGTGCGGTACCATTTTTAACTTACAAAAATATATTTTTTTTACTTATTTTTATGTACGCATCGGTACAAGATCCGGTTGGTGTTCAACGTAAATTTCTTCCGCAAAAGAGTTGACCCATGTAAAATACGTTTCCGTGCTTATTTTTATGTACATTCAGTTTATCTACGTCTTGAGGTAACTTTTGTTTAGAAATGGTTTAGGTCTTTACTGCACAAATCCAAATTATAGTACTGCATGACAGCTTGCTATTGGTGTTTCTTTTTCTTTTTAGTAAGTTTTTGCTTTTTAGATTCTAACCTTCAACATTTAATATTTGTCCATACAGCCCTTCAACTTTATAAAATCTATATAATATATTCTTCGTGCTTATATTTATGTATGTGGCGATATAAATTTAGGTTGATTACGGTTTTTTTGTCTTTTAGTAAGTTTCTTTTTATTTTAGCTTTTACCCTTCAACATTTAGTATTGACAGTTACAACCCTTCAATTTTCTAAAAATTTTATAATTATTTTTTATGTGTTTATATTTATGTACGTATAAGTATAAATTCAAGTTGATTATGTTTCTTTGAAAATGGGTAGGCTCAGATATAATATTTTTTTTCGCTTTTTTGGAAAGTTTTTAGTTAATCTACGTTTTGACATAAACTTAGTTTTAATACAACTCCGGTTAAATATAATATATTTTCATTAGACTTTATAAATTCGGCTTAATTTACGTTTCGGTCCCTCCGCAACGCGCGGTACCATTTTTAATTTAAAAAAACATAATTTTTTACTTATTTTTATGTACGTATCGGTATAAGATCATGTTGGTGTTCGACGTAAAGTTCTTTCGCAAAAAAGACGACCCATGTATAACATGTTTTCCGTGCTTATTTTATGTACGTATTCAGTTTATCTATGTTTTGAGCTAACTTTTGTTTAGAAACGGTTCAAACCTTTACTGCATAAATCCGAGTTACTTTACATCTGGATCCGCCGCATCGCGCAGAAAGACTTACTAGTTAGGTATTAAAACCCAGAAAACCATATCATACAAAACCCAGAAAACCATGTCGTCATTTTAGTTTAAAATAATTTAAACAAAAGTAACTTTTTCATCAAGTTTAAAAAGTCAAATGATAATAAATATAAATATACATTATGTTTCTTTTAACTCAATAAAAATAAACAAGATTAGTGCTAAAACTAACTTTAGAAAGATTATAAAAGCAAAAAGTAGATAATTGTATAACTTATGAAAGTGTATAGCAAAAAGTAGATAATTGTAGTCTCTTCTACCTTGGACTAGTATTTATACTACAAAAAGATAACTATTTAGTAGAAAAAAGGTTAACTATTTGATGGACAAGTAGTATGGCACTGTATCCATAAGTTTGACAAAGGGTTCATTCCCACTCACCATGATTGGTGGGTTGGGCGTGTTTAATCTCTTTGGGGTGATTGTTCTTCGTACCATGTTGAAGTATGTTTGTTACAAATCTATTATTTAGATCCTATCAATCCGTAATTGTCAAGAACACAATATCACAAAGAAATAACAACTTTATTATCAAACCAGCCGGCACAGATTTAACCGACAATAATACAAACTTTAGTTGGTACAAATCATCAACTACAAAGCAATAAGCAACACTCAACTTATGCAGATCATCAACTTGATGATCTGCTCTAAAAGATTGATCAGAATAATCAATCAAGCACACATAACTCATACGGTTGAAGAAACCCAAGATCACCGGAGAAGATTCTACAGAGAGAAAGTGAGATCAAAGATAAGAGATTGTATGTATGACCCAATTCTCGAAACACTGCTTTTATTTAAACTCGGCCAAAGGCCAAGGGTTAAAAGCCCAGAACTCAAATAAGCCCATCAGCATCTTTTGCCTTTAGCCTCTTGCCTTTAGCCCAACAGCAACACCCCTTGAATCCAAAATCCCACTAACCAGCTTTATAAAAACTCATGACCTCCTTAATAATAGTAGACTAACTATATATGTTTTAGAATGTAAAAATAAAATTGTATTTGGATCATATTGTTAAATTATTTTCGTTATCTCATTTTATCAGAGAGTGAGACATTATAAAGTATGTATCAAGAAAGGTTGGTTAACAATTTTGCTTTTTAAAAATAGTTTCATCATATACGTATCTATAGCTAGTTAATACATAATTTCAGTTATATCTTATCTCAAAATATCATATTATAATTTCTAAATGGTATTACTAACTGTTTAATATTTTTTACTCAACTCGTGTAATACACGTGTCTGTAACCTAGTGGTTTATATATATATATATATTATATATTATATAAATATAATATATATATATATATATAGGGTAAGGTTATTGTAAAAAGACTAAAAGTGTGAGAAAAGTAAGAAAGAATCTCAGCCATTAGATCTAAATTAATAGAAAAGGGTAATCAAGTAATTTTATTATTGATTTAATTAGTTCAAAACCTTCCATAAACCGCCACCCTAATTTATAGGAATACCGAGTAACACTGCAAACACCATTCAGCACATAATAACACCATTCAATAATTATATAACACCCTTCAATAAGTATATAACACCATTCAATAAGTATATAACACCATTTTAAGATCTCTATAAAAACACTACGAATAACACTGCAACAACCATTCAGCGCATTTATAACACAATTCAATAATTATATAACACCATTCAATAAGTATATAACATCATTCAATAATTATATAACACCATTCAACACATATATAACACCATTCAATAAGTATATAACACCATGAACTGAAACAAAAAACCATTAACTGAAACATTCGATTGAACGTAATTTTTTTTTCTGTATATAAGTATAGTAATATGGTACTCATATTAAAGATTAAAAAACACTCGTTATTATGGTGTAATTTAAAAAAAAACGAGTTACGTGTAAAAAGTTATTGGCGTTTAAAAAATAAAAGGGGAACTTGCATGTGACTTTCTAAAATTAAAAATGTTAATTTTACCTTTATACCCTTAATCTAGAAAATTAATTATTTTGATTGTTATACTATTTACAAGATTGTCATCAAGATCTCAACCATTAGATTAAAGATCTAATGGTTTAGATTCTTTCTTATCCTTCCCACACTTTGGGCATTTTTTACAGGATCCTCTCTCTCTCTCTCTCTCTCTCTCTCTCATATATATATATATATATATATATAATATATATATATATATATATATACTAGCTGAACAGGGGCCGTAAGGGCTCTCCAATTCTCAAGGATGACCCTAAGTAAAAGAAAATTTTTAAGGGCCAATTTATACTAGCCGCATAGGGGCATTCGAATTCTCAAGGATGGTATTCTTAGGATACCAATGAATTTTTCTTCTAGATCCACCACTGTTGACCAGGCTCTTCATCCTAAGTGACAAAAAACGGTAAAAGGAGCATTCACAATGGTTCCCTTTTGTATTTGTGAGTGAGTTACTTATATTATAAGGAATAATTATGAATGGAGAAGAGAAAAAATATTATTGTTTATTTGTAAATATACGAGAAACATTGCTCACTTTATAAAATTTTATATTTTTAATAGCGGTGGTGGGTGGAGGAGAGAAAAAATATAATAATAAAGTATAAAAAATAGTATTGAATTAAAAAAATAAGAAAGAAAAAGTAATGATTTTTTAGTATAATTATACGAATAAGGACAATGAATTCAATATGAATGCTCTAATAAGATATATTACAATTTGTAAATCAAACTATATCTATATGTATTAAACCAGTGTTTAACCCCCCACATTGCAAGTGCGGGGTCGTAAAACTATGTTAAGTATTAAGCAAACAATGACAAAAACCGGAAAAACCCGTAAAACAAAAAACACGAATTTATACCACCGCGTGACGTAAAACGTATACAAACTTGAACTTATACCAATAATACTTTAACTTAAAGACAAAAAAAAATACAAAAACATGAAAGGAAAAAAAGTGAAACGTACAAACTTCAGAGAGTCTAAAAATGTAAACCACATTTACTAAAAGATGAAAACGATAATATATTAAAATAAAAAACCTTAAATATAAAACAAAAGAAAACAAAATGTTGTTCCTAAAAGCTTAACTTAATTGCATATATATAATAACAAGATGGTCGTAGTGTCTGTTTGGAACAATCCACATCTTGAATCTTAAAGGAGAAAACGAAGCAGGAGTAAAAAACCATCATCTGGATGTGTTGTTGACCTATATAACACAAACCTAGATGGGGTTTGAAATATAACATCAAATCCAAATGGGGTTTTAAGATTTAAAAATAGCTAAAGATCCTAGTCTAAAAAAACATGTTCGGGTTAGAATTGCATTACCTAAATATCACAGCTGCTAATTCTGATTGAAGTGGCGTTAGTGATGAAAAAGCATAGGTTAAAATGGTTGTAGTATGTTATAAACCTAGTGTGATTAAAGCAAGAAGATAAAACTAAAAAGATTTTTTACATTTACCCTTTCGATATGTGACACCTCGCTTAGTTTTCTACCATGAATTCTCTACCCTCTTAATATTACATCTAATATTATAGAAGAAGAGTTATGCAATATAAGTAAATAGATAAAACCAAATAATTTTCTAATCTAATTCCATAAAAGGAAAAAGATTGTACTATATGTTGTAATTTTGTAAATCCCTGTTAATCAAACTTGCAAATGTATTTTAAGATTTAAAAATAGATAAAGATCCTAGTCTAAAAAACATGTTAGGGTTAGAATTGCATTACCTGAATATCACAGCTGCTAATTCTGATTGAAGTGGCGTTAGTCGTGAAAAAACATAGGTTAAAATGGTTGTGGTATATTATAAAACTAGTGTGATCAAAGCAAGAAGATAAAACTAAAAAGATTTTTTACATTTACTCTTTCAATATGTGACACCTCGCTTAGTTTTCTACCATGAATTCTCTACCCTCTTAATATTACATCTAATATTATAGAAGAAGAGTTATACAATATAAGTAAATAGATAAACCAAATAATTTTCTAATCTAATGTCATAAAAGGAAAAAGATTGTACTATATGCTGTAAATTTTGTAAATCCCTGTTAATCAAATTTGTAAATGTATTTTAAGATTTAAAAATAGCTAAAGATCTAGTCTATAAAAACATGTTAGGGTTAGAATTGCATTACCTGAATATCACAGCTAATTCTGATTGAAGTGGCGTTAGTCGTGAAAAAACATAGGTTAAAATGATTGTGGTATGTAATAAAACTAGTGTGATCAAAGCAAGAAGATAAAACTAAAAAGATTTTTTACATTTACCCTTTCAATATGTGACACCTCGCTTAGTTTTCTACCATGAATTCTCTACCCTCTTAATATTACATCTAAGATTATAGAAGAAGAGTTATACAATATAAGTAAATAGATGAAACCAAATAATTTTCTAATCTAATGTCATAAAAGGAAAAAGATTGTACTATATGTCGTAAAATTTGTAAATCCCTGTTAATCAAACTTGCAAATGTAAGTATGTATAATATAATAACATTTGTAAATCAAACTAATTAGACCATGTGTAATGGAAGCTTCAACCACATTCACTTTATTGTCACGGGGTCAACCATTTCAACATGCCTAAACCACATGCAAAAAAAGTGTAGTGGTTCACCTATCTACACATTAATTACCTCATATTTTTTTTAATTTAGACAAAAGTTAAAACTAAAATGAAATATAAAAAAAATACATTTTATAAATTTAAAAAAAGGGGAAAGAAAACGAAAAAACACGAAAAAAAAACAACGAAACACAGAAATAAGAAAACAACTTCATAATTTCGTAGGTTACTCGTCGTCGTCCTCGAGTTCGTATTTGTTTTTAATTCGTTGGCGCAACTTCAATTGTAGCTCTTGTTGCGGTCCCGAAGCGGGTATTGGTCTGTCCAATATTTCAAGGTGAATAGCCATTAGGCGTTCTCGCCTCTCTTCGTCTTGTTTTAGGCGATTCTCCAAACGTTGTCACCCAATGTCCGTTAGCGCTTGTAGTCTTTCATTTCTCTAGAAAGCGCTCGTTGTAGTCGACTTGTAACCCGGAACAAATTTTCTTTTGTGAACTTCCCCCGCTTCTCCTTACGGCCGGCCGTGGGAGCTCGACAAATTCGGGCATTTCGTCTTCATCTTCTTCATTGTCCGACTCGTTTAAATCAATGTTTACCCGGCCGTCAGACAATTGGCTCGAATTTGGGGTAGACGAAGAAGACCTTGACTTCTTCGACGACCTTGTGTTTATGAGTGGGACCATGTGTTATTTAGAACTTCTCTTCAAAAGATCTCACGGTTTAAGATATTGTAAAAGGTCATTTCTTTCTTTGCACTACTACAAAACTGACCATTTGTGACCGCCAAAGCGGTCACAAAACAGTCGCAACTTTGCGACTGTTTCGCAACCGATTTCAGTGGTCGGTTATACATTGGTCGGTAATTATTTTGCGACCATTTCTTGCGATTGAAATTTTTTTGCAACCGATTTTTGCAACTGAAATCACCATCACAAATATAGCGACTGAATTTGTGACTGAATAATTTTGCGACTGGTTTTGTGACTGAACTTTTGGGGACCGATTTTGTGACTGAAGTTTTGGCAACCGAGTTCGTGACCGAACTTTTGGCGACTGAGTTCGTGACCGAACATTTAGCGACTGATATTGCCACCGAACTTTAATCAACTGATATTGCAACGGAACTTTTATCAACCAATATTGCAACCGAACTTTAACAACCGATATTGCGACCGGACATTTTTGCAACAGATTTTGCAACCAAAAGATGACGGAACTTTTATCAACCAGTATTGCAATAGAACTTTTATCGACCGATATTACAACCAAACTTTTTTGCAACAAATTTTGTAATAAATAATTATATAAATTCTCAAAACTATACCAGTTATAAAATTCAAATCATATAAATTCTATAGACTTGCTAAACAAAAGGAAATTCTACAATACAAACACGTCACCAATTTAAGTTGTAGTAGTAATGAGAATTATACAAAGTCGTAACTGAAACATGAACAACATTATCTTCGTGTCAGCTTTTATTCCATACTATCTGCAATGGTGACGTCTATGTACTTGTAGTAGTTGCATAGTATCTAAACCTGCAAAATTAACAATTTACTCATGAACAGGTCACTAGTCATGTCATCTTTTTTTTTTTTGTATCTTATGGCATGAAATCCATGATAAAGATCAAATCTTAATATAAGAGTTAGGAAATAAAGAACCGTAAACAAATGTAACAAAGACCATATAATTGTGGGTTATCATGATACCTTTTTTCACCTATATTCGTTAGGCATCATGGTTCCTGCAATCTACAAATGAATATACAAATATTAGAGATGATCAATATTAAGCAGATTTGAGGGTATCAACATTCAGAGCATTGACTAAAGTATAATAAACTAACAATTAGAGATAGGTTGAGTGGCAAGGCCAATTTAACAGATCCAATCCTCTTCGTCTATCATCTTCCATGTTGCGGAGATGTCCACTATTTCTTTTATGCATAGAGTTTAGCTGATCCTGTTTAAAAAAACTTTAGAAGTTAGCAAACCAATAAATATATAACAAGGTTTTTTTTAATAGTCATCATAGAAAATGCTTACTTGTCTTGTTTCATCAACAATAAGCAGCAGCCA
Source organism: Scalesia atractyloides (assembly GCA_947069175.1). Lineage (NCBI taxonomy): Eukaryota > Viridiplantae > Streptophyta > Magnoliopsida > Asterales > Asteraceae > Scalesia > Scalesia atractyloides. The sequence continues at coordinate 8,680,489 of CAMTDV010000016.1, read as the reverse complement.
ACAAAACAAACAATTCAGATCACACTTTTAAATCAATATAAATACAAAGGTTAGTAAACATCTGTTGGTCAGTTTCAAACCTAACATTATTCTATAATAAACAGTCCAGTTGTTTATTAAGCTTGATACAAGCATACAAATTAGTATACATTAAAGTTGACTAATAATCAAAGTTACTTCAACACAATCATTAAAAAATACACAACATAGTACAAAGCATCACAACTTGCTAATAATTTCTAAAACAATATCTAAAGTAAAAAAAGAAACAAGTAAATCGACATAAACTTTTATCCAAGCACGCAAGAAATAAAATAGGCAAAAACAGCCATATCGAGTATAGCCATTTCAGAGAAACCATGTCTTAAATCCAAAAAAAAACAACTTAATCGTACATCAAAGTCGATACAGACATCCGACATTTAGCATCTGAATACACATTTACCTGTAGACCAGTGTGAAAATATCGAGAGCTGAATTGTCCTCTCGCTCCTTTAACACTTCGCTCTCAAAATCGGAGACAAATCGCAGAGAAAGAAAAAGGGTTTTATTGATGAAAGAGGGAAACATGAAACAGAGTTGTGTAGTATCTATAGACTGATGAAATTTGAAATGCTTGGAGGGAAGTCAATTTAGAGGAGGAATTAACATTGGGAGGGAAATTGGTGAAATGGGGGAACAGGTGAAATACAAATCAAATTTGGGAAAAATAAATAAACATGGGTTTAATCGTAGTTATATTTATTATATATGTAATTATAAAAACTAAATAAGACTCCTATATAAAAATAGTTTAAAATAACTTTTTCCGAAACATAATTTATGTCTTTAGATATATGAATTTGAAAAAATAATATATATTTTAAAATGCTGAGGTTGTTAGAAGTGTACAAATCTACTTATTTTAAAAACCATGTTCGTTAAAAAAGAAAAAAAAAACGGTTTGTAAAAAATTGGTTCGGGTTATAAACCGTTTTAGGAGGGAGACATTTGAACCTATCAAATTGAGTGAGGTCGGGTTCAAATCGGTCTATTACAAAAAGAAATTGGTTTTTTGACATGTTTTTTTTTTCAAAATCAGGTCGGTTCTAAACCAATTTCAAGGCATAATACTATGAATTTCAAACTAGAGGCTTGGGTCAAGTCCAAACTGTTTTTTTAAGTGCGTCGGGTCGAGTCCAAACCAATTTTAGTGGAAAAAAAATTGTGTGTTTTTTAAGCTTGTTTAGGTAGTTTTGTTAGTGTTCACACTAGTTCTCGGATTCTATGCCTAAATGCTAGTTCCTAACGGATCCTCTTCAGTTTTTTTCATAATTTTATCAATACTAGGTAGTTTTGTTTGTGTTCACTAGTTTTCGGATTCTATACCTAAATGCTAGTTCATAACGGATCCTCTTCAGTTATTTTTCATAATTTTATCAATACTAATTGTTATTATTTAAATATATATTTAATATGAGCTATAGCTCAATTGGCATTGGATGAGAAGTGAAGATTTGGGTTTGAGAACATAGGTTTCAAGTTCGAATCCAATCTCAACCGAGTTTTACCATTGGGTTTGAGGGCATAGGTTTCAAGTTCGAATCCGATCTCAACCGTGTAACATCTCGAAAATTTCATCCAATAAAATTCCGACACGTGTCCCGAAAATTTTGGTGGCTACATGTAGCCGAGAGGGACTAAGGACGCCGTCATGTTATTTTTATAACCTGTGAACGAGCATAGGACAAGTCGAGGGACCAAAATGGCAACAAGCCAAAGTTTCCCTTTCTGGAAGGTCCTTATGGACCATAACCATCAATGGTTACGGACTGTAAGGTTAAACAAAACATGATTTCAATAAGGCGGTTTACGGACCGCAAGCCTTATTGGTTACAGTCCGTAACCATTCAAATTCTGTGGGCGCCAAGGTCCTTACGGCCAGTGACAGAAACATGGCAGCCTGCTGTGTCTGCCACCTTGCTCGCCATGCCACCCTCTCCCTTGGTCGTGCCAAGACCAAAAACACTTGTCCTCATCTAGAATCATCCCCCAACACCTGTCTTGATCCTATGCATCCCCCATTGCTATAAATAGCAACGTTGGTGAGCTCCCAACTTGCTCATCCTTCTCTTCTTCTCTTTATTGCTCACTTGGATGTTCCTGAGCTTATTGGGGACTTCCTCTGAGTCTCTTAGTCATCTTTGGTTAACTAGTAAGTGTTCCAACTCAGTTCTTTCCTTCTTAGTAGGCTTTAAGCCAATGTCAAAGCGTTGACGTAAAAACGCTTTGACTTTGAGCTAAGACCATTATGGTCCAGCCAATGTTCGTGACGAACATGGCTACGTGATCGTAATAAGGTAGGTGTTAATCCCTTGAGATGACACCTCCTGATTACCACTTTGCTTGGTCAATTGACGGGTCAAAGAGATTATGATACAATAGAACATAAACATATCTTCAAAATCTTTATTCTATATGCATGAAACTATAAACACATCAAAATATGAAATTTATGATATAACATATAATCAGAATCGAATACAAATCCAAGTAAGAAAAACAACAATTTTGAATAATTTAATTCAACTAATTCAAAATTTCGCTATTTGATTCGTTTTATAACGCTCCCACTTTCAACGCATAGTACGTTTGTGTCCATTAAGAATAGATCCAAGTTTCTCTTTGGGATAAGTTCTCTTCAATCAAATGATAGTGACCATAAGTAACCATGTTTGTTGATCGCTAATCATGGTTGATTCTAATTGAAATTTGTTCTCTATAATTGACCAAAATTGACCTTAATTGGTAACCATTAACATTAATTGACCTAATTGGACCCAACGGAAACCAAGTGGCTCTGATTTCCCCTAACTAAATAATATTGACGCTCATTAGCCACCATTGACTAATACACTAACTATCGCTCGTTGATCTTAACTGGTGGCCATGGCCATTATTAACCCTCATTTACCACAATCTTCCCTAATTGCCCATAATTGCAAGATACCAAGGAATATCATTGTTGACCATGGTTGACCTAATGAAACAAATTGAATGATAAATGGCAATAAGTTATATTAAATCCTCATAAGGTTGACAGACCATAATGAGTTATATCACGTCAATATATGTATTACCATTAACCATAACTATTTCTAGTTTATCCTTGTTAATTATTAATCATTGTCAACCTAAATTACCCCTATTGACCCTAATGGACACCAATTGGCCTTAATTACCTATCATCGACCCTTATTGACTATCAATGACCTATATTAAACATAATCAACCCTAATTGCCCATGTTAACCCAGATTGGCATTAACTGGTCATAATTGACGAATAATGACACAAAATAGCCTTCACTGACAATGATCGATCATCGGTAACTTAAATTGGCCACTATTAGCACTAGTTAAAGCTAATGATCCCCGACTAATAACACTAATTTCCCGTGATCTACTATCCCCCCCTAATTGGTCCTAACTAACCCTAATTGCACTTAGTTCACCTTCGTTAACTATTATCGACCATCATTAACACTAATTAATACCTAATTGTATCTAATCGATCCTAATTGTCTCTAATTGATCATAACTACGAATAATTTCTCATAATCTTCTCTATTTGCCCCTAATTGATCTAAATAAACTAGTTAAACGTGATTGACTAATATAACTTGAATTACTCCTCATTAATCGATACTGACTCCGAATGACCGAAAGTAACTATATTTGCGGCCATTTTTGTGACAACTTTAACTTATATTTTTGTTATAATATTTTCCAAAATTGGCAAGTATGTTTGCTACGGAAATAATTTCGGTTGCATTTCCACCGTTTTTCAACCAAATTAATTCTTGTATATATCTTATTTTTTTTTAAAACAGTGTTCGTATTTGCGACTAAAACGAGTTTGGTCGCTCTATCTGCGTCCGTTTTTTCAACCAAGTTAAATTTCATTTTTATTAGTTTTTATTTATTTTGTACAAATAGCGACTGCATTTGCGACTTCAATAATTCCAGTCGTTACATTTGCGACTCTTTAACAACCAAAAAGTTATAGTCGCTAATTTGCGATGAATTTGTTTCAGTCGCTAAATTTGCGATCATTTAACGACAGGATTTTCTTAGTCGCTAGATTTGCGACCAGTTTTTATTTTAGTGGCTAAATTTGCGACCATTTTCAATTGGTCACTACATTTACGACCGTTATACAACCGTTTTTTAGGTCGCAACATTTACGACCGAAAAAAGTTGGTCGCAACATTTGCTACTGTTTTGCGACCGAAAAAACTCGGTTGCGAAATTTGCCACAAATTTTGTTTTGGTCGCTGAATTTGTGACTGCTTTTGTTTTAGTTGCTAAGTTTGCGACCGAGTTGGGCTTGGTCGCTAAATTTGCGACCGAGTTGGGCTTGGTCGCTGTTTTTTGCGACCGAAAAACCTCAGTTGCTAAATTTGCCACAAAAAATTTGTTTTTGGTCGCTGAATTTGTGACTGCTTTTGTTTGGTTGCTAAATTTGCGACCGAGTTGGGCTTGGTCGCTAAATTTGCGACCGAGTTGGGCTTGGTCGGTATTTTTGCGACCGATTTGTTTTGGTCGCTAAGTTTGCGACAATTTTGATTTGGTCGCAAATTTAGTCGCTAATTCCGACCATTTTGTTGGTCGTAAATCTCGATCACTTTTGCCCATTTGTGTAGTAGTGTTGGTATTCTACCAACACGTTTTGTTGCACCATAGCATCGTCTTGGCCACTGTCTAGCGTTCCACATTCTAGCGTAGATTGCATTGTAGTTGGTGACTTTCGTCATTATGTCCCGCCACACGTAATTGTAATTTGGTCTTTTTTATTAGGGTAAAAACCAATTTCATTATTTGCGCCCAAAATTTAGTTTCCTTTTGATAGTTGGCTACATGTAAAGAAAAAAATGTTGTCATTTTAAATATAAATATATATTTCTAACTGAAAAAATATATTAAAAAATATACCCGAATAAAATAAATATTAATTTAACCCAAAAAATACACGAAAAAATATAACCAAAAAAATAAATATATAAAAAATACATACATACCAACTTTTGGGTCCTAGGCTATGTTGAGCAAGAACGCGCCAAAGCGAACTCCTCAACCGACGTCTAAGCCGTATGCGCTCTCCTCACCAGCGTCTCCTCCAAATCCTTTTTTTATGAAGACCTCTTGTGGCTTTGTGACAGGCCCACATTATCGGGTGGCGTCTTCGGTACCACATCGGGTTGTGATTAGGGAATAGCATGGTTTTTAGACGTTTGTTGTGAAGGTTGTTGAAAACCCATTATATTTTGTTGGTAGCCAAACGTACTCATCGACATGTTAGCCATCATGTTAAATAACAAGTGGTTGTCGTTGTTCTTATAGAAGTCGGGGGTGGGCGGAACGAGGGATTAAAGGGGTTACCATACGAAAACATCTTGTAATATTTTTTTTGTAGAATTGAGAGAAATTTAAATGTTAGAGAGTGTTTTCATTTGGGTGTTATAAAAATTAAGAAATAATGGGTATTTATAAGGGTGAGGTTCGACTACAAAGTCCATTTTTTCTACAAAGTGTAAAAAGTCATAAAACACCACAATTTCAGATATAAAACACACTCAAAACCAACAAATAACATAGTGAAGATCACTGAAGCACAATATCCAAACCCTAACAGTCTATAAAAACTTCAAACACACCGTCGTAGAACTATGAATATAAAACACAATATGATAATTAACATAAAACACACTAATGTCAGTCATTCGCCAATCAAAGCCTTATCATCCAAAACACAACACAAAACCCACAAATAACAAAGTGAAGATTACTAAAACGCCATATTTATGGGTTTTGTGTTGTGTTTTGGATGATAAGGCTTTGATTGGCGAATGATGAAGGGGGATGGTCATTGCATCCAACCAGCCATTCTTCTCCGCGAACAAGCTAACCGAGACGTGGGCACCGGTAATCTGATTCTATGGCCGCTCTTCTCGGCGACTAGGGTTCCGATGATGGTGACTTAGGTGGTATGTAGGTAGATCGGTGTCGTGCAGGTGGTTTCCACTTTCCAGACCATATGTGAGTCTTTAAAGACATCAAATTTCTCATTTTTTTCCCACAATCTGTAGTAATAATGAACAAACTACAGATTGAATCATGAATTGTTTTCTTAAAATGCAAGTGTGCACAGTTGCTCTTTAAAATCCTAAAGGGTACCAATCTAGCCTGGAATTTCTTTGTTTTACATAAACCATCTTTTTTACCATGGTATATGTTAGATAACCATGGTTTATGGGACTTAATTTTGATAATATGTACCACCTATCATGATTCTTATTTTATTTCTTTGTGCAACAATAGTTGATAAGTGGAAGAAGAACGGGCTACGATTACAAGTCTGTTAGAAGATGACTACCCAAAGGAAGTTGGGTTACGCCGTCTTGATGTTGTGTAGAGTGAGTACTAATATACCATTCAAGAATATTGGAGGGCATGACATATCAAACAGGAGAGAAGTTTGCTTTGGATTAAGATACTTATTTTAACAAAAAAAACATATATACCATACACATAGGATTGTCCAGAATGTACCATATATACGAACCAAACGATTAGAACAGGATCCATACGTATATCAAGAAAGAAGGAGGATCGGTACTAGATTAGGAGGATCGTTTAATTCTAATCTTTATGTGTGTTTTGTTAAACCGAACAGGCTGGTAACTACTAACTAGAAACGCGGAAAAGATCAACTTTATTGCAAATAGTAGTACATAATCATAAAATGAACACAAGCACACTAAAATCTTTGAGATTAGACCAACATCCTATCAAGTTCTTGCATAGTTCTTGATATCTTCGATCAATCGAGTCATATTCCGGTACGATGATCCTCCCTCTTCTACTGCCTTTCGCGCCATCTTACCGAGTTCTTTAGCCCTCTTTCTTATATCTTCTGCTTTTTCACCTCCTTCCATAAGCATCTCTATTGCTTTCTTAATTTCATCACTCTTTACTGCCTCTCCAGACTTATGTTTACCAACTTTTTGATCCCTAACACTTACTCCAGTCCCTAAAACTTGCACAAGCAGCTTCTCATTGTAGAACTGCTCTTCATATAGAGGCATTGTGATCAATGGAACACCAACAGCAACCCCTTCAGAACCTGAGTTCCAACCACAATGTGTCAAAAACCCTCCAATTGCAGGGTGTGACAACACTAGCAGTTGTGGGGCCCATCCCTGGATCAACTGAGCTCTATCTTTGATTCTCTCAACATACCCTTGTTCATCAATCCATTGTTCTACCTTTTTTGTGAGGGGACCTAATCTAATCACCCAAATGAAGGGTTTGTTTGATGATTCTAGACCTAAAGCCAGCTCTATGAGCTGTTCAGGCTCAACCCTACCGATGCCTCCTAAAGACACATAGATCACCGAGCCATTTTCTTGAGAGTCGAGCCACTCGAGACATTCGTTTTTGCTAATCGACGACTTGTTACCTCTCTGGACCTGAAAGAATTCAAAGAGAGAAACCAGACAATATTGGTGAATAATATTTTTTGTGTGTCGGAAAAGTGAAAGTAAATCTCGTATAAAGTTAACAAACTAATGATAATAATAAAACGTAAATAACTATCTTAATATTTAACTAAATAAAAAGATAAAGTAAAAAAATAATTGTAATAGATAATAAACTCGGCTAACATGACCTTCTCTGATTCATCCTTATGGCATAGTGATAATGGCCCTACGCACCAAACTTTACCTCCTCTCACTTTTTTAAACTCATCAACATATGCTTGCTCCAACTCCTCAAAACTGTTTACAACTAATCCATACGCTTCGGATTCAGATACCCGAAACTTTTCGTAATAATCATTCGCATATTTAAGTTCGAATTTAACATAGAAGGCAGTTGGGATCTTTTTAGTTCAAACCGGTCAGGCAAACCAGGCACAACGAAGGAGTCTTCCCCCACATTTTCATGCACCTTTGATCGTATAAAGCATGGTACACATCTGTGAGAAGCAGTTCATTGAATCAAATATAACCCTTGGAATCTGAAACTTTTTGCTGTAACACCTGCAAATAGAATTCTAATTAATAATTTTAGTAACTTTTGCTTAGTTTTACCTAGCCACACTATATGATATTTGTATCTATAAAAAAGTGAGATGGGAAAAGAATTAGACGGACGAGCTTGGTACTTTATTTACTTGAAGGTAAATCAATCCAAATATCGGTGTGATGTACCGAACCGAAAGTAAGAATCCCAAAAAACTTAAAAAGTGGGTACCGAAAATAGTTAGAAATAGTTAGGTAACTGATACCGGTACCATTTGCTAATCCTTAACCCTAACAATAGTTATTGCACATTTGTTTGTTTGATTTACCGACCATACTATACATATATTTGCTATTTGTGTTGCTATATTCTTTACTAGGTTATTTAAAATCTTTTATCCTTTAAATTTGTATTATTATTGTTAAGGATAAGTGATATATATATAGGGAAAGGGTAAAATGAGAATCAACTTGAGTTGCGAGAACCGTGAGAACTTTTTGATCCGTAGCGAATTGGGCCAAATTTTTTTACACAAACGTAGATGAAAAAATATAAACATATCTGTAAAAAAAATCTTAAAAAAATTGTCGAGTTTGGCATACGTAAAATTTGGAAGAAAATAAAAAAAAATTTACGCCTCATGTAAATGTGGGTATGCGACGTTTTCTTTCAATTTTTTTGCTGAAACAAATGATTATTTTTACGACTTTTGAGAAAAAATTCGGAAAAATCTTTTGGAAGGCCTAGTTCTCGTGGTTCTCGTAACTCGTGCTGGTTCTCATTTGAATTGAATTGAATCATATATATATATATATATATATATATATATAATCCTGAACCCTAACAATAGTTATTGCACATCTGTTTGTTTAATTTACCGACCATACTATACATATATTTGCTATGTGGAGAGTTCAAATGAGAATAATTTTTTATAAGAATAAAAAGGAAGAAAATTCAACCAATAAGAATGCTTCGTTTAACTTAATTTAATTTTTGTATTTAATATTAGTGTAAGGGTATATTGGTAAACTTAGATATATCATTAATTAGTAGTCTTCTTTTTTAATAGCTAACTACATTAAATTTGTAACTTATTTTCAAAAAAAAATTATTTTTATCAAAAAATGAAAAAAATTTATTTAAAGTGAAGGATTACGAGATGTGTAGGATGAATTACGAGCTGTGTAGGATAAATTTCAATATGTGTAAGATAAATTTCAAAACGTGTAGGATGAATTTTGATGTGAGTAGGCAAAAATTTTAGTGTGGAGGATGATATTCTTTTATACTAATTAATTAATCAAAGATAATAATAAATGAGATGTGAGAAAAACTATTTAATGTTTTACAACTCTACCCTTTATTCTTTTTCTTCTCAAGTGAACATCGGGAGGTTCATTTGAGAAGAAAAATTAATTGAGAAGAAAAAGAACAAAGTGTACAATTGTAAAAATATTAAGTAGTTTTTCATTTATCTCATTTATTAGTATATTTAAGTAATTAATTACTCAAAAAGACTATAATTCTCTACACTATTTTTTTTGCCTACACACATAAAAAGTTATCCAACACATTTTGAAATTTATTCTACATATATTTAAATTTATTCTACACAACTCGTAATTTATGCTACACTTTTTCTACACTCTAAAATAATTTTTTTTATTTTTTGATAAAAATATATATTTTGAAAATAAGTTACAAATTTAATATAATTAACTATTAAAGAAGAAAACTAGAAGTTAATGATCTATGTAAGTTTACAAATATACCCTTACATTAAAATTGAATGCAAATATTAAATGAATTAAATGAAGCATTCTTATTAGTTAAAACTTTTCTTTTTTTCTTCTTAAAAAAATCTTTTCATTTTAACATTCCAAATATATATATATATATATAATATATATATATATAATGAAAAGAGTAAGTTAACTTAATTTCAGGTTAGTTTTCGGTAGTGTGGTGTGGGTTGGGGTTGATCCACAAAAGATAACTAATTAACTTTTTTATTATCGGTTGGGATAAGTGATATTTATGTATTAGTTAATTATTATTAAATAAAGTTTAAATAAAATATAAGTATAAATCTGTTGGTTGTAAGAGACAATGTCACGTACTAACATGACATTAGATTTTCAAAAATAATAAGTAAAAAGGTCATCCCACCCTCTCTAGTCCCCAAAGACCCTACGGATATAAATAGGATTATACTGGGTACGATTGATTTACCTGGCCATAGGATAAACGAGTCAGCTACTATGCAATCGGGCATGCGACCAAGCTTTTCGATATAGTTTTCAACTTTTTGCTGCAGCGAATTATAGGCGTTGGTAAGCGCGGGGATCAACGCGTAATCAGGAAGATCATCAACACTTTCACAGCCTTCTGGTAAGCCAAACTCTGCATATGGAAATGGGAATTGCATAAAAGTGATGGGCAGACCTGATTGGATTGCTTGATTAAGAACGGAACCATATCTTTGGGAGTTGACCGGGGTGCTGATGATGGTGACTCTAACACCGTGTTGTGCTAGTAACTTGGCTATGTCAATGATGGGATGTAGTGGCCTGGAGACCCTATGGGTACAACAAGAAAGTGAAGCTGGTGGTTGTGTTCATGTGATTCATCTGAACCCATAGTTGGAGTTTGTTTGATTGGTTAGTATGACTGATGGAGTGAATGGATGTGAATGATACTATATATAGTGGAATTTTTTTGCTTATTTTGAATTTTATAACTTAAATCAAGTGGTCATATTTTTTTAAGCTCTCCAAAGGTGAAAATGTTGTTTGGAAGAGAAAAACGTTGAAAGTGAGTTTGGCAAGCAACATACGGTTCTGCTCAAAAATAAAAGAGATAACGAAGTGGGGCCGACGGTGGGCACAAGTTGGCCTTTGTTTCCACAATCTCACAAATCCATCCCATTGGCCACATACATCTTCTACATGCAAGTATAAACTTTAGTAGGAAAATTACATATATCCCCCTATAAATTTAATAAATTATATATTTATTCAAACAAAAAATTAAATTACATATTTCCTCTTCTAAAGAGTTAGAAATATCAGATATACTTATTTCATTAAATATTATATTATAAAATGACTATTTTACCAATCTCACAAATCCATCCCATTGGCCACATACATCTTCTACATGCAAGTATAAAATTTAGTAGGAAAATTACATATATCCCCCTATAAACTTAATAAATTACATATTTATTCAAACAAAAAATTAAATTACATATTTCCTCTTCTAAAGAGTTAGAAATATCAGATATACTTATTTCATTAAATATTATATTATAAAATGACTATTTTACCCTTCTTTTTACTAAATCATAAAAATTACATATTTACCCATTTTAAGTAGTAATTTGTTGTTGCCATTTTCTTGTGTTAATTTACTCGTTTTTTGATGCTTTTTTTGTTTTTTTTAGGGGGGGGGGGGGGGGGGGGCAGTTCGTTATCAGTTTACTTTCTTTAATTTTTTTCTAACAAGCATAAAAGTGTAGAAAAATAAATACTAAAGTTAACTTGTTACGAGACAAAAAGTCAATCTTAGCAATCTTTAAAATCCAAAAAACAGTATTAACAAATTTTAAAATCCAAAAAAAAAAAAAAAGAAAAAACAAATGCCAAAGTTTGGACGGATTACAATAGCAACCAACCAATTACTCAGTTTTGATGAGCCTTTGTATTCTTTCCTCGTCCTTTTTTACTTGATGGTAGATGTTGATTAGAATCTTTAGAAACCGTATTTTTGTATGTCTTTTCATGATGTCCATACTTACCACAACATGGACATTTATGTCTTTTCCTAGATGACTCGTCATGTCCTTCAATCATATTCTTTCTTGGTCTTCCTGGAGGACGTTTAATAGGAGGCGGATGTATCTTCTCCTCAGTATCTATGTGTACCCATTGGTCCTTTGCAGGCATCGGAGCAACTTCTAGAGCATAAGCCGCTTTAAATTTCTCGATAGTGTAATAGGAATCAAAATATTTATCCCAATTTACATCCCTATTGAAAGCGATAAAAGCTGTTGCATGATAACACGGAACACCTTTAACTTGCCAAACCCGACTAGTGCAACTACGTTCATCAAGTGATACCTCCCAACGCTTTTCATTGCTTTCACTTCGGCTCGATTTTCACCACTTCTACAAACTTCGTACTCACCCAATTTCTACATACAACATAGAAATATATTTCTTAATATATAAATAACAAAAAAAATGCTTTAAACTCACCTTAGAGATTTGGTTGAGATAACTTTTAGTCTTAGGTACTAATGCACCCTTCCATTTCTTTAGAATCCTCCGTTTCTTATCTAGCCGTACCATAATCTTCTCCCTAATGGAATCAAGAAGGTCAAGCACTGGTTGATAACGCACATCACCTATAAATGTTGTTAGTAATCTAATCACATTTAGATATTGTCCCAAACTTGCAACAGCTCCATGTCTTCTTGTGGTTTTCATTAAGATATTTAAGTGCATCCTTGTTCACTTCAGCAATTTCATCTAATAATGTGTCATGCTTGGTAACATTAAAAGTTCTTGCAGCTCGATATAAATTTCTCTCGAAGAAGTCACCACGAAAATGTTTTTTGAAATTACTATACAAATGCCTGATACATTCTCTATGCTCTACATTAGGGTAAATCTGTGTAATTGCAACGTCCAAACCTTTTTGCATGTCAGATGAGATGACAAGACCGTCTGGCGTGCCAATTGCTTTCTTAAGTAAGTCAAGGAACCATATCCATGAAGTTTTATTCTCAGATTCAAGTACACCATAGGCCACTGGAAAAATGGAATTGTTACCGTCTACACTTGTGGCAGCGACTAGTACCCCATTGAACTTTCCTTTTAGATGGCAGGCATCAAGAGCTATGTAGGGATGACAACCATCGCGAAACCCTTTCGAGCAAGCTATTAGTGAAACAAAAAAGCGTAAAAAGAGTTTCTTATTACCTTTTGTTTCAAAGTCAATGTCCACAACACTTCCCGGGTTTCTCCTTACTAGTTCTTCTTTGTAATCATTTATCTTCATGAAGGAGTCATCCCACTTGCCATATATTTCATTGTAAGCTTGTTCTTTCCCTCTAAAACACTTTCATGTATGATACATCAACGTTATACTTTTTCATAACCCACTTCTGAAGTTTTGGAATAGGGACATCTCCATCTGATTTTAGCTTATCTCTAATCACACTAGCAATCCATCCTTGACTTGCAAGCTTGTTACCACCCCTGTTGCTTCGAGTGCAAGAATGTGCTTCTACGAACGTCTTAACCTTCATTATGTAAATTTAACATACAATTTGTTAATAATAAAAAAAATAATCTTTATTAAACTTGTAAACTTACTTCAAATGTGATTCATCTTGCTTGACAGAAGCGTGTATTCTCAGATATTAAACTTAGATATTGAACTTAAACTGAGAGAATATTAAATTTAACTTACTCATATAACTAAATTATAATTCTCATCTATAGTTATGTTATAATTAGTTATATTATAATTAGCAGCAAGTATTAAATAGCAACAATATAATACTATTATAATAGTACATCTCAATTCTCAATCATCAAGAAATTGGCCATGGAAAAAAAAATCTTTACGTGAGCAACTTCAAGGATAATATGCATTGAATGAAAAAAGTGATTTAAATTTAATTAATGGGTTTCTTTTGGTCCAAGTTACATTGATCGAATGCAAAAATAAAACAAAAAGGAAGGTATTTTAGAAAGAGTGTTCGCATGGGTTGGTAGACGTGGGCAATAAATTTTGGTAGATCCTTTACTCATGTGTTAAATAGCCTACTGTGGACGTTTGGGAAATTCATACTTAAATGGTTAGAATTTGTTAAGCAAGGGTTTGATTAGGGTTTTGAACGTAATAAATGAATAGAGTTCTGAGCATGGAATGAAACATTGCTGCTTCTAAACTGAATCCTCTTTGTGAGTCGCCGGTGATGTGGGGAGGGAGGAAGTGATGGAATGAAACGTAGTAGGGTTTTGTATGTTTGAAAGGGTATTTGTGACATTTTGCTACCACAAGGGGAAATATGTAATTTAATTTTTGGGTTGGGTAAATATGTAATTATAGTTGTAAATAGGGAGATATATGTAAAAATCCCTAAAATTTAATATCCTATATCACACGATTCGGAGAATTAGGTTATTTTTTTAATTAAAAAACTGTAGTAATATCATACTCAACTTAAAGAAAGTAAAATATTTTATTATGATTTAGTTTTTTTTTTTGAACGGCTAACAAATCAATTCTGAGTACTCTCGGGGCACCCACTGGACAAACGGAGTACTCCGAGAGTAACCCGAGTCGTCCACCACCACTTCCAGGGAAAACCCGGTAGCCCACCCGCCCATAGGCACGACGGTGAAATTACCGGTAAAACCCGTTTGGCTCAAGGATCGAACCCAGGTTTCTCAGGGTCTCATATCATTGCCCACCAGTGCCTCACTTCTTTTGCACCAAGTGAGAATTGAGCTCGAGTCTTCATAGAAGAACTCAAGCTCTCCTACCACTTGAGCTGCAGGTCATTAACGTATTAAAAAAGTTAAAGCCGTTAAAAAATATAAGAAAAATTGGTTTAAAAGTCAACAATATTTTTAAAGAGTCATACTGTATGTTTATTAAGTCGTATTAGTCTTATATTACATATATATATATATTATATATATAAAGGGACTGAGTAAAATGAAAAACACCTTAAGTTGAGAGAACCATGAGAACCATTTTCCACCTTATATATTTTTACAATGTGTGGTTAACATTGAATTTTCATAAACATGTCCCATTTATTGTTTGTCTTTGGTGAATAATATTAATTTATTGAGTAAAGGGTTATTTGGTAATTTGTTTAAAAGGCTATTTATTATTGACAAGTAAATGTCAGGAGTCTTTTCATTAGTTTTGACTCTAGATTCAAACCATTCATATCTATTTGTTGTCTTTTGTCAATTTTTTTAAACAAATGTAAAAAAACATATTCTTTATTCCTTTTTAAAAACAAACTAGAGCAAAAAACGTTGAACTTTACATGCACGCTACGACGTGTTAACTCGCAAAATTTAGAACTAAACGTAAAACGAAAAACTTTGAAAGATAAAAAGTAGGGGGACCAAAGTTGTAAATAATAAAGTGTTGGGTTAAATTATTAAAAGATAGAAAAACTTTGGGTTAAAAGTAAAAAAAATAAAAAGGGTTAAAATAAGAATTATGAAGCTGTTTGGGTTGAAAATGAAAAATAAAAGTTTTTTTTTTTGAAAAATACCCCAAGCTTGAAGTACAACACACAATGCAATAAAAACTTGCTAATTTATAATACGGAAATGTAAAAAGAAATTGAAAACATAGACCGGTTTTCAACATCCCCAGCTTCTCTATTCTTTTTACGTTTGCTGGTTTACGTAGGCGTGAACAGTTACGTATTACGTTCGACCAAAATAAACCACTCTTTTGTTTAATATGTCTTTTATTACATTTTTCACGTTTAATGGTTTGCGTCGGCCTTTTTTTACGTTTGTTGTTTTACGTCGGTGCGAAAGGTCTCTCCCTTCTAAAAATTAACACCAACCGTGAATTCCTTTACACAATAAAATAAAAAATAAAAAACTATTTTACGCCTTACGTTTTTTAACGCACATTGTTGAATGTTTTTTACGCACGTTGTTTTTTCGAACGTAAATGTTTTTGTTTATTTTTTTCACAGTGGTGTATTGCGTAAAGACATTTTTGACGTTTGATGTTTACGTCGGCGCGAAAAGTGTCTCCCTTCTAATAAACGCACACCAACCGTAAATTGTTTTGCACAACAAAATAAAAAATAAAAAAAACTATTTTACGCGTTACTTTTTTTAACGCACGTTGTCGAATGTTTTTTACGCGCGTTGTCATTGTCGAACGTAAATATTTTTTGTTTATTTTTTTACACAGTGGTGTATCGTGTAAAGAATTTTTTTTACGTTTGATGTTTTACGTAGGCGCGAAAGCTGCCTCCCTTCTAAAAAACTCACACCAACCGTAAATTTTTATACACAACAAAACAAAAAAAAAAAAAACTATTTTACGCGTTACGTTTTTTAACGCACGTTGTCGAATGTTTTTTTACGCGCGTTATCTTTATCGAACGTAAATGTTTTAGTTTTTTTTACACAGTGGTGTATTGCGTAAAGACGTGTTTTTTACGTTTGATGTTTTACATCGGTGCGAAAGGTGCTTCCCTTCTAAAAAACTCACACCAACCGTAAATTTTTTTAAACAACAAAATAAAAAATAAAAAAAAACTATTTTACGCGTTACGTTTTAACGCGCGTTGTCGAACATTTTTACATATGCAAACATTTTCTAAAAAACTTTTTTAATAATGTTAACTGTTGTTGTAGATATTATTATTATTATTATTATTATTATTATTATTATTATTATTATTATTACATATGCAAACTAATAAGGTTCCAACGCCACTGGAATGAGTCCAATCAGAGTTCGTTTGAGTCGGTTCCCCATTTTTTTAGTGTTCCCAATGAATCTTCCCCTATATATATATATATATATATATATATATATATTGTGAGAACCATAGGAACCAATATAAGACATTGATCAAAAGTATTTTAATGGATGGAGTAAAAAATAATATAATAGTTGTAATCATTGTTCTTTAATTGATGAGTTTTTGTTTTTAGTAAGATAAAGGTAAATTGGTATTTTTACTAAGTTCTTTAATGATTGGTAATTAAAGTTGTAATAATTGTGTTTTGATTAATTTTTGTGATTTAATTAATGTGATTTAATTAATTTATTAATTTTATTTTTAAATCATGCAGTAAGAAAATTATTTTACGTATCGGTTGAAACTTTTTTTGCGTTCCGGTTTTAAACATTTTTACGCGCGTGTTCAGATTTTTTACACCCGGTTTTAAACTTTTTTACGCGTCGGTTTTAAAAATTTTTTACGCGCCGATTTTAAAATTTTTTACACGGCGGTTTTAAACTTCTTTTACGCGCCGGTTTAAAACTTTTTTACGCGTGGTTTTAAACTTTTTTAACGTGTCGGTTTAAAATTCTATTTGCGTGCCGGTTTTAAACTTTTTTACGCGCGGTTTCAAAATCTTTTTACGCACGTTTTTAAATTTTTTTACACGCGGGTTCAAACTTTTTTACGCGCCGTTTTAGAAACTTTTTTTACTCACGGGTGTAAACTTTTTTAACGCATAGGTTTTAAACTTTTTTATGCGCCGGTTTTCAACTTTTTACGCGCGGTTTTAAAATTTATTTACGAGATGGTTAAAAACTTTTTTACGCGCCGGTTTTAAACTTTTTTTACGCGCGGGTTTAAATTTTTTACGCGACGATATAAAAGTCGCGGTTTTAAACTTTTTTTACGCGCGGGTTTAAACTTTTTTTACGCGTGGTTTTAAACTTTAAAAAAGTTTTACAAATAAAACAATTGTTTTACGGGTTTAAACTTTTTTAACAAAAAAAAATTACGCCAAACAAAAATATTTTATTTTTACAAAAAACTTTTTTACAAAAACTTTTTTTACAATTTTTTTTTCAAAAACTTTTTTACGCCAAACATTTTTACCCCTCGACACCCCAGTTTCGGGTTTACGAAATTTGAAGATCTTACCAAACGAACTCACCCAAAATATCACGAGTCAATAGATGTCTCATGTTGAATTTAAATAGAAAAAAGAGAAAGATGTGACATGTTGAGTTTTAAATAAAAGAGAGAGAAAAGATGTGACATGTTGACTTTTAAACAGAAGAGAGAGAAAAGATGTGACATGTGAAATAAAAGACTAAATTACCCATTAGATTTAATTTGGTTATGGGTGATGTGTAAATATGTTATTAGATGATAGGAGTTCTCATGGTTTTCGCAACTGGAATTGGTTCTCTCTTGAACCGAATCCTATATATATATATATATATATATATATATATATATATATATATATATATATATATATATATATATATAGGGTTGGGATTTAGGGAAAACGGTGAGAACGCCCCTCGTCTGTTGGATCAAACCAATCTATGGATTAGAATGGCGCGTGACGTTTTTGTAAATAACATCAACTTTATTGTGTGGACGCACTTCATTAAGAGTAAAATGGTCTTTTGATTCCTCTAAAACAAAACGCCATTAAATGCACACCTTAAACTACGAGCCCTTCACATCAGACCCTTCTGATGAAACGCCAGATTTTTTTAAAACGCCATTCATGTGAACACCAAAAAAATAATGATGGCACGCGTTACAATACTAATAGAAAAGGCTGAAAAAACAATAACTGAAAATTTGTTCCTAGCATTTATTATTAAAACTTCCCGCCTAAATTACGCGCCAAGAAACATCATTATAATATATGATGTTAATATCCTTCCATTTATCATACTCAAAAATGCCATTTTTAATCAAAACGCCAAAATTCAAAAAACCGCTGAAAAAAAAATAAATGGCAAACATCGTTTCATGGGGATTCAAGACTAGAATAAATAAATTCGTAATCCTCTTTGAAAACAGAATAAGAGTGTTTGTGAAACCGCCAACGCCATACTGAACTTGGACGAAGAAGTTCAAAGGGGGATCCTAGCACTTGGCATTCTTCTTGATAACGTCTGTGAGAGAACATAGACGGTTATAAGAAGATTAACCAGAAAATTCGGACCATACCCTGCAAATCCAATTGTGAATCCAGTCATCCAATCTTGGTGTTATGATGAAAACACAGACTTAGTGACTGTTGTATGGGACAATGGGGAGTAGGAAGCCTACACGACTGAAAACATCATGACCAAACAAAAACTTTATTTCCTACAGAAGTTATGCAACACAACATGTTTGAACCAAGACATGACCATAAAGTTGCCGTTGTTGACTGACATGTTAACATGGAGGTGTCAAAGTCTTCAAGATGAGGCAAATGATGACAGTGAAGATCTGGATGAGCATTTTGATGAAGAGTTGGAGGAAGAAGACGAGGGGAGCGATGAATACTTCTTGGACCAGATCCCTTCTGACGAGAGGTTTTAAATTTTTTTCTTTTTATTTCTATGGCATGTAATTTTAAGTGGTTTTGAATAAAAAGTACTTCATTTTACTTATTGGATATAAAACGCCAAAATGAGCATGAAACAGAATTATATAAAACAGAAAACAATAATTTATTATCTAAAATGTGCAATACTGATATGTCTCAAAACGCCATCTTTTGTTTCAACGCCATAACATTTTCATTACTAAAAGTTAATTAGTTGTATTTTTAAATAGTTTTTGTTATAATACAAAACGCCAAAACATAGTGATGCGACAGAAGCCTTACAGATTTTAAGGATAAAATCTGAGTAAACAGTAACTTTATGATGGGACGTGACATCTTTATTACTAAAATTTAATATCTAAAATTCCCGCCCAAACTACCCGCCAAAAAACGTCTTATATAAACAACCTCTCAGGCCATTCCATTGATTACACCAAAATCAAACTCCATAAATCATATGCCAAACCTCTTTTCTTGGAGATTCACTTATGTTCTTAGTAAAGTTTCACTAAATAAGGTGGACAACATTATTAGATCATTCTTATGTGAGCGTTAAAACAATGATGTCCATCTCATTCAACAAAATCTTATTGAGATAATCCTCAACTTATTCAACATAAAACGCCATAAGGTTTGAAAATCACATATGGAAACCCTGTAAGTTATGCGTTCTAACATGCTCAAATGTTACATGTGGAACAAAATAGAACGCCACATGAGTGTATGTTGTGTATTCTAAGAAAAAAATAAAGAATACAAAAACACCAAAATTACTCTTCACTTGCTCTCGAAGAACGTGTGTTCCTTCTTTTAATTACAGGCTGCTTGCATGTTGATGCGTAGTGTCCGAAAGCTTTGCAATTCTTACATTGTCTTTCTTTCGCATCGGGCTTTGTTTTCTTTGTTTTATCAATCGCTTCCTCCTGTTTGGATTTCAAATACTTGCGAGATCCAGACCCTTTCGACTTATATCCAACAGGAACTCTAATCAGATTCTTATCGTTTTGATATTGCCCTGTTATCTCTGCAAATATATACCTAGTACTAGGAGGAGGAGCAACAATATGTATATCTTCAACCTTCTTCTTGTAAGATTGAACATGATCATTGAATAAGGATAGCTCATCCTTATTACCAGATAAACAATTAAAAGTATACTCCGTTGAAAAAATAATTTCTCGCATCATACTTTGAACATCAGGATCAAGCTCAGTTTCTATAAAATCACGACTCATTGTGTAGTCTGAAGAGCAATTTGGCGATGCCTCTTTTCGCCATCTAATCAAAATGTACTGTTTTGGAAATTCTTTAATGTCCAAACTTCTCAAAATATAAAATATATGTCTACATAGCAAACCAAACTACTCAAAACGCCTGCATGAGCAAGTGCTGGTGCAATCAGACTTACGGTACATTACCTGAAAAAGAAACACCAAAATCTATGTATGCATAAAACCACGAAGATAATGTATACATAAAACACCATCAACAAAAAATAACTTCAAAGATACTAATAAAAAAATAAACTCCATACTCATAAAACGCCACTGTTTACCTCGAATAAGGATGTACAAGGCTGCTGGAAATCATTTATGTAGAACTTAACAAACCCATCATCCTGCTCTTCATACCTTTGATTTATACAATTCCCGATTCCAATTAGCTCAGCTTGAATGTCACAAAAAATAGTTTTTGTGTATATATGAGCAGCTTGTCCTCCAACACTTTATAGTTACTTTTCAACTGGGGTCGTTTGGATCGAGATTCATCATTTTTACGATGCGTGTGACGTTGTCCTTTAATTGCAGTTTCATAATGAGTCATGAACTCAACGAGAGTAGATTTTGCATTACACACTTGGCCAAAAAATGGTTCTCACTCTCCGGCCTCGATGTCGTACGCATAAGGCCCGGTAGATCCTCCATTCTATAGTATGTAGGGATCCAGGAATCCCTAAGGGCAAAAATATCAGAAAGCCGGTCGTAATCCCCTAAATTAAATTCTTCAATAACCTCTTCCCATCCTGATTCAAACTCTTCAGGTGTAAGAATATCCGTCCATATAACATCACAAATACGTTCTTTGAAATTTGTTGAATTGCATAGTCTAACACCAACCTATATAAAACACGAAAACACTATGGAATAACTACTCTATAAACAAAAAACTAACATGCAAAACACTTGTGAGTGGCAAAACGTCATATAACTTAAAACGCCAAAGATATGAAAGAATAAAATCAACCTTTAGAGATAGTTTATGCATCACGTGCCACATGCATAACCGATGCCTCGTTTCAACGAGTACAACAGAAGCCTTCTTCATCGCTGGATCTTGGTCAGTGACAATTACTTTTGGCTAAGAACCAACCCAGCTTTTATAAAAAATCTCAACAACCATATATACGTATCAGCAGTTTCTGACGCCAGTAACGCATCGCCAAATGTAACACTACAATGGTGATTGTCTATACCAGGGAAAGGTACAAAGACCATAGAGTATCTGCATATGAAAACACCATTAAAAAGGAAACTGGAAAAAAACGACAACCATTTAGTCATTAAAACGCCAAACCACAGAGAAAAAGGAAGAATTATATAAAATATTACTTGTTGGAACAATACGTGGCGTCAAACGAAATCACATCACCAAACACATAGTAATTGCGTTTGCATTGATCATCACACCAAAAAAGTCCCTTCAAACGATTATCATCGTCTATGAAGTAATCGTACGAGAAATTAGGCTGGGACTAATTTTTTTATGCAAATGTCTCGCAACCATCTCAGCATCGTGCTCCCCTATAAACAAGCTAATTTTCCTTTTGTAGTTCTTAAAATCAACTTTACTTGCACCCACGTCTTCAAAACCACTACAACAAGTCTTCATAACATTATACGCCTTAACCGGTCCAAGATTCAACTTAGACATGCTATGTATAACATGCTTTAGGAGCTGAGTGAGGTGTCGTTCAGTCGGGAGAAAATGCTTATCAGGCTGTTCAACCATGGTTATGCTCCTCAACAAACTTATAGATCTTCCATGATCCATTCTAAAAAATTACACATAATTGTGCTCCACAACTAGTCCTCTTTGTAAAATTGGATCGAAATTTCCTTGACTTTTGATTAGGGTCTAACGTATCAACCTTCTTGTCCTTATATACCCCAGATCTCGTACACACATAATACTTGATATGCGTTTCTCCTTTGGCGTTTATCTTCACAGTCCCTTTCCTAACAGAAAAACCACAAGCAGTCGCATACCTAACATAAAATGAATAACAATTATCGAGGCTTGGGAATATAATGTCTATTTTTGGCTTTATCTCTTCAGTAGCGTCAGGAATGATAACTGGAAAACCAGTTTTCGGGCAAAAACTTTCATTCGACGAAACATCCTCGTCTGAAAAAACATTATCGATAAAAACGCTATTAACTAAATAATAAACAATAGGAATGATTGATGTTAGTTAGTTAAACATAATAATGAAAACGCCATAATGATTGAGCCACAATGAAAACGCCATTAGTTGATGTAATAATAACCAATCTGAAGAACGATAATACAGTCTTCCTAAAACGCCTTAAGTTGAATAATCAACAAATAATAAAAACTAATGTTTCCGATTAACGCCAATATATAAAAATAATCAGATGTACGTAAACAAATGTAAAATGCCATTGATCATAAACAAATAAGCATATATTAGATCCCAAACGACAATTAGGATTAACAATGAAAACGCCAAATATTGAATATACGTAGAACACAAATAAAAAAAATAAGACGTCGTTTTTAAATGTTAATCTAACAAGAAAAACTCTATTGAAACAACCATAAAAAACTAAAACGCGATATCTGTTACATGATTTGATGAAAAAACGAATATGAAAACATCATAAATTACTTTATATATTAGAATCCACGTTACACGCCATAGATCCAGAAAGCTTGTAGAGGAGGTAACAGCTAATACGAATTTTTGAGAATTTAGTTTAAAATGAAATTTAAACGCCTTTTATTTGGGCGGAAATAGTAGAATGACGATTGTACCCTACATATCATTTAGCGCTGCCCTGCCACGTGTTTGGCCAAGATCTGTTCTCACCATTTTCACACTTTCAACCGTTTTCTCCTGATGTCGTGTGTATATATATATATATATATATGTGTGTGGTGTGTGTGTGTGTGTGTGTGTAATACCTTTTTGTCCTCCTGATATTGTATTATAATATAATATAATATTTTATAATAATATAGTACTCGGTCTAGGCGGTCAAGTACTTGTCGAATAATCACCGTAAGGCATGGTGCCGAGATGATTTTTTTCAAATTCGTCTAATTACTCGAAATCATAAAAAACGGTCAACCTCAGATAGCATCGGATTTAGTCAGTCAATTCGAGACAACTTTACTTTAAAAAATATATAATTTTTATGTCTATAATATTAACAATGAATATCAATTTTTAAAATTCTTTAGTATTTAAACATGTATCTTTTTTTATTTATATTGATATTCACGTATTTTGTTGTATATGTTAGTAAAATTATGATATTTGACATCTATAATTTCCTGAAAATTATTATAATTTACCATGTCCGAATACTCCCGGACATTCTCTTACTAGACCGAGTACTCGCAACTCCATAATTGACCGACCTGAAAGTGTCTAACGATTTCTACAACAATCATTATTTTACCTAGTTACTAAATTAATGTGGTATACAAGTCACCAATAAACCTAATGTGGAGGTCATTAATGTGCCACAAATTGTAATAAAACCAAACAAAGAAAAAACCTAAAAACCAAAACCTCACATAGGCCCAATCAGATACTCCCTTTGATTCGTGCTTCTCTTAGCATGTCCATTGTCTCCAACGTTGCCCTTGTAATGGGCATTGCCATATCAGTCATGAGTTGTATGAAGAGCGACGTTGACGATAGCCTTATAAAATTTAAGATGATTAAACATTTTATAAAGAATACAACTTATATAAATCAGTTTTGCTGATTAAAATTTGTTATTTTACTTTTCATATTTTGTATTTTTTTATCAATTACGTTGCAAACTATAGTTGGATTGAAGATGTCGGTTTGAATATGGACATTGAATTTAAGACTAGAGGTATGTCGAATATAAATTGAAATATGATGCAAGGTGGTTCTCCAAATCAGATATATTAACTCCGGTTTGACAATCACATTAGAGTCTCGTATATTATATAAAATTTTGAATGATAATCATCAAAAGTGGCGTGATCTTAACTTTTGTTAGTTTTTAAGTATTTGTTTTAGAAAAGCAATCTTTCATCATCAAGTTTAGCCAAATGTAGTTTAATATTTAAAAGGGTCTAATCACCCTATGGTTTTTTTTTTTCTATATGCTATTGGTGTAATTCTTTTTTATGGCAAATTTGCAATAATCTGGCCTATATATTGGCATGTGATTTTCATCTTTATGTTGGGTGAGTAGATCTTGCTTTTTGATTTTTAGTTTTTTAAGACTTTATACGTAAACCGATGTTATAATATTTAATTGTTGTTCACGTTATCCCTTTTTTTTCTCAAATGTTATTTATATTTACAGCATGTTGGTGCCTCAAAGATGTGGTAGGCAATACCTGAGAAAGACGGCATTAAATTGGAAGTGAATGCTTTCTTTTCTTTTTGAATTGTGAAGGTTACAAGATACAACCTAGGTACCTATACAATACAAAGTTTTACAAAACTATTATCTAACATCCCTCCGCAAGCTCAATGGTGGTGGACCAATACGAAGCATCTCACGAAAGATATTAAATTGAGAACTTGGAAGGCTTTTAGTAAAAATATCAGCCACCAGAAGCTTGGTTGGAACAAATTTAGTTGCTAATTTCTCCGCAGTCACTAACAAATGGTAGTCTAGATCAATATGTTTAGCCCTTTTATGTGAGACAAGATTTTGAGTAAGAAATATGGCACTTTGATTGTCACACAAAATAGTTGGTCTTTCGGGAGGCAAAGCATGAAGTTCTTGAAGTAGATGTGTTATCCAAACAATCTCGGCAGCAGTGTTGGCCATGGCTCGATATTCAGATTCACACCTTGAGCGAGCCACGGTAGGTTGCTTTTTAGCACTCCATGAGATGAGATTTCCTTCCAAAAAAAATAGAATATCCATAAGTAGAACGTCGTGTCTCCAAGCAACGAGCCCAATCAGCATCTGAGTAACCAAGTAACGATGTGCGAGTAGGACGACATAATGAATTCCAAAAGCAAGAGTCCCTTTAAGATAGCGTAGAATGCGTTTGACTTCTTGAAAGTGATCAACAGTTGGAGCATGAAGAAATTGACTGACTTGATTAACAACATAGGTAATATCTGGTCGTGTAATGGTTAAGTACTGAAGTGCACCTACAATAGAACGATAATGAGTAGCATCCGAAAAACTCTCACCTATAGAAACAAAAGAAACATTAGTGCTTAAAGGTGTTGGCGCAGGTTTTGCATCCAACATCTTGGCACGAGATAAGATATCCAAAGCATATTTTGACTGATTTAAGTAAAGACCATTTTCTGTGTAGGTAACCTCCAGTCCCAGAAAGTAGTTGAGTTTCCCAGATCCTTAATGGCAAATTCTTTGTTGAGGCATATATAAACGAAGTGAGAGGTAGATTGTTGATTTCCCGTGAGGATTAGGTCATCAACATACACAAGAAGATACATTACACATGAGCCACGTTTGAAAATGAATAACGAAGGATCAGCACGACTGCATAAGAAACCACTGTGTGTAAGGAACGAGCTTAGCCGCTGAAACCATGCCCTGGGAGCTTGTTTAAGGCTATAAATGGCTTTATTCAGTTTACACACGTGAGAAGGAAACGAGGATCAACAAAGCCAGTGGGTTGTTCCATAAAAACATTTTCATTGAGATGACCATGTAAAAAAGCATTGTTGACATCTAATTGATGAAGATGCCAGTTATTTATGACAGCAAGAGCAAGAATAGTGCGAACATTGGTTGCTTTAACAACCGGACTGAACGTATGAGAGAAGTCAAGGCCAGGAATTTGAGTAAAGCCTTGAGCAACTAATCTTGCTTTATGTCGCTCAATTGTGCCATCCGATCTATATTTAGTGCGAAATATCCATTTGGAACCAACAATGTTAGCATTAGATGGACGAGGAACGAGAGACCAAGTATTATTTTTAAAAAGTGCATTGATCTCATCTGTCATGGCCTGAATCCATTTCTCGTCCTTAGACGCTGTGAGAAAGGTTTTGGGATCAGTAACAGCAAATAAGGCTTTATGAAGTGGAATATAATCCGTGTGAGCTAAATCAACACGATAACGAGGCTTAAAAATCCCGCTTTTGACCGGGTTATCATAGGGTGTGACGGTGCAACAACTTGTTCCGGAGAAGAAGTTGCGGAAGTTGATGATGTGGGAGAGTTTGGAGGAGTGGTTTGTGGGGTAGTAGGTGGCGTGGAAGTGGGCGTAGAGGAAGAGTGCGGTCAACGGAGGAAATGGAAGGTTGATCAGTGGGTTCAATGGATGGAGTGGTTTGTGGGGTAGTAGGTGGCGTGGAAGTGGATGTGGAGGAAGAGTGCGGTTCTACGGAGGAAAGGGAGGGTTGATCAGTGGGTTCGATGGAAGGAGATTGATGGTGGGTCCGGTTAGAGAGGTGGGTTCAGTGAATGTGGTTGGACTGGTATGGGTGGTGGAGGAAACATAGGGTCGTTAACATTATTTGGGACTGATGAAGTATTAATGGGACAATTAGTTGGGCCAGTTTGGTTGGGAGAAAAAGTAGATTGGGTCCTTTGTGTGTGTAAAGGATGTGACTGGTTGGTAAAAGGAAGAAAAGGAATGGTAGTAGGGTGATTTCCAACAGTAGGTGATGATGGTGAAATCAAAGGAGGTGTTGAGGAATGTGAGATGTTAACAGTGGGAGACGTATCTAAAAAGGTGGATACATCCAGCATATCAATGGACGTAGCAACGGTAGACGAGTCAAATGGAAAATAAGACTCATCAAAGCGAGCATGGCAGGTAACATAGATACGAGAAGTGGATACGTCAAGACATCTATAGCCCTTATATTTAGTACAATACCCAAGAAACACACAAGGAATGCTTCGGGGAGATAACTTATTTGCGGTATAATCCCGAAGAAAAGGAAACACACGACAACCAAATGTTCGAAAAGATGCATAATCCGGCTTTTGGTGATATAATAGTTCAAATGGAGATTTATCGGATAGTAAGGTGGAGGGTAATTGATTAATGATGAAAACCGCCGACGAAAAAGCATCCACCCAATAATTAGCTGGTAACTTGGCATGGAAAAGCATAGCCAAGCCCGTCTCAACGATGTGCCTGTGCTTACGTTCAACTCGACCATTTTGTTGCGGGGTATAAGGACAAGACATACGATGAAAGGTACCATTTTGTTCAAACAAATGACGCACACGGTTATTTGTGAACTCTGTGCCGCCATCACTTTGAAAATTTTTTATTATAGAAAACTGTGTTTGAACAAAGGGTATAAATATAGATAAGGCTTCAACAAAATCCGACTTCGCTTTCAAAGGATACACCCAAGTAAAGCGAGAAAAGTCATCTACAAATGCAACATAATACTTGAAACTATCATACAATGTGATAGGGGAAGGTCCCCATAAATCACAATGAATTATTTCTAAAGGAAAATTGGCCCGTTTATTATTCAAAACAAAAGGTTGTCTTTTTGACTTGGCAAGTTCACAAGACGAACAAAGACCCGGTTTGGGTAATAGAGACGTAAAAGAGAAACAACCATTGTTTTTTAGCAAATTAACAATATCAAAATTGACATGCCCAAGACGGGAATGCCATAACTCAAAAGAAGCCTTTGGACATGAACGTGTGGCAATAAAACTTTCATGGTTGTTGCGAAGAACATAGAGGCCGTCTTCACGGCACCCTCGAGCTAGAGTTTCCTTGGTTCGACGATCCTGAATATAAAAATATGGATGAGAAAAAAGAACATCAACATTATTATCTTCGGTTAATTTTCCAATAGAGAGGAGATTTTTTGTGAGATTTGGAACAACCAAAACATCATTAAGAGCAATGTTACCAAGGATTTTTGCGTTACCAACATGGGTTATTGGTAACGATTGCCCATTCCCAAAATATACTTTTTGATTACCATGGGTAGGAGTTAAGTTTTGAAGAACATTATTTGGTGGAATCATATGAATAGATGCACCTGTGTCACCTGTCCAGTCAGGAACAGAAGAGTTCAACTGACACTGAGCATGAAAAGCTTGTGCCAATTGTGCATCAGAAGTAGTAGCGGACGCAGCAAACGTGGCTTGTTGATAACATTGGGAAGCAAAGTGGTCAGATTTCGACATAATTGACAAATCGGAGGGCGACTGTTGCGGCCCATATTCTGTTGTTCGACCCACGAGATGAAGTATAGGCAGGCCGGTTGGGCCTGTTCTGTACGTGAGGCCTGTTGGGCCGGTAGGCATGACCCGAATAACCTCCCTTTTGTTCCATAGATGTAGAAGATTTGTTATATTGAGCAGCAAAGGCAACCTGAGGAGAAGTGAACCTGAGGAGAAGTGTCTGAACCATGCAAGTGCTTCACAAATAATTTATGACTTTCAGCATTTGCAAGAAGATCCGCAAACGTAGGAACGGGTCGAGTTGAACGCATAGTCGTGGAGAAGCTTTCGAATGAGGGTCCGAGACCACATAAAAACCAATGAGTTGGTCCATGGAATCAATTGGGTGCCCGACAGCACTAAGTTGATCGCAAATCGCCTTGAACGCACGACCAAAATACGCAACACTTTTGTCACCTTTTTTGAGGGCTCGAAGATGATCCCTTAAGTTCTGAACACGCTCAACCGACGTGTTACAAAAAGATGCTTCAAGAGCATTCCATATTTCACGCGCGGAAGATAACCCGACTGTAATGGATAAAGCTTCTTCGGTCAAAGATGCATTGCGAAGGATAATTGCTTGTTGTTCGTAATGGAGCCAGGATATGTAGTCTGGATTGTCAACTTGTTTATCACCATTGGTGATGAGGGGTGGGGGAGCGGTTTCGGTGCCATCAACGTATGATAAAGCATGTTGATAAGAAAGGAGAGGAAGCATTTGGGTTCTCCAATATAAATAATTGGTGGAGTTAAGTTTAATGGTTATCATTGAGGCCAAAACATGCATGGGAAGAGGTTTTTGAGATTGTGAGGAAGATACTGCCATGGAAGAAGAAAGAAGAAAAAAAGAACGAACTGGAAAAAAAGGCAGAAAGAAGAAGAAGAAAAGAATAGGAATGGATGGGAATAGGAAGGGAAAAGGATTTTGGGAGCTCAACCACTTGGATTGGCTGATACCATGAATGCTTTCTTTATTTTTTGAATTGTGAAGGTTACAAGATACAAATATATAGAAACAAATGTTACACCTAGGTACCTATACAGTACAAAGTTTTACAAAACTATTATCTAGCAGGAAGCAACAATGAGAAAGAATCTAATCTTTTTGCTTAACAAGCTGACTTGTTTCACAAACTGGTGAGGCATATGTCTTCTGATATCAGTGGCGAAGCTTGACGTTTTCGACGGGAGGGTCGAAAACCTATATACCCAAAAATTTCAATAGAACTCGGGGGTCGAAAACGTATATACCCAAGAATAATTTCCATACAAAAACTACATATATAACTCTATTGAACAGAAAGTTCGGGGTCCCCCCCCCGTCCCTCTTAAGTTGCGCCTCTGTTTGATATGATTATTGAGTTATGCTCTTTGTTATATGGGCTATTAGAAGTTTAATCATCTTTTGATGTGTTGACCGGTTTTATACTTTTATAATGGACTTCATCATCGAAAGTTTGAATTAGATAATGTAAACGAACTTGTCATCTGATGTGGTGGAAAAAAATTAGGGAACAAGTTGTCACCTGATTTTATTGTAAGTTTGCTACTGGATCAGCTAATAGTCCCGAGGAGCTAATAGTTCTGGCTTACTTGACTTACTGCCTGCTGGTGTATCTATCCCCTTACAACATGTAAGTTATGCTATGAAACTTGTATGTGTAAAAAGTTTTATCTTGAGTGGCTAATTTTTGTATTGTGTTTTGTATTGTGGTTGTATTCAGAGCCTAATTTTTAGCAAATTAAGATGAAAAAGTAATAAGAAAGGGAAAAAAGGCATAGACGTTGGTTACACATTTAAAGATTTCCCTCAATGTCTATATTCATACAAAGTTCTATGAACAACGATCCGTTTTACATGACTTCATTGAATTTTTCGCAAAGAACTTATTGATTTACTTGAACTTATTTAGTTGTCTCAAGTAGTGCAAAATATAACATGATCAAAGACAGAACATACACAATATTGAAAGAGGCAAGATAGGTTTTCTTTAACGTTATAAAAACCAGAGCCTTTCAAATTTTTGTATGGCTACAACTACAATGTATCTTTATTAAATTCAGGTAACTTATCTTTAAATCTATTTTCAACTTTTTTTTTCCTGACAATAGAGTATCTACAAATATGGATCATTGTACAACATCGCTGAATGGTGGAATTAATTTGGTGTTATGTGGTTCAGCTTTTCCTTCAATGCAAAAGGTTGGTATACAAAACAATATTTTTTTGGCAAAGATCTTATAAATTTGTGTTAATGGATCTTTTCTAATCTTTGACTTTTAAAATGCAGTTTACTATGGTTTACTTTGCAAGAACTAATGGACCATTGTAAGCCACGTATTCCGTATTACTATTTTTAGAAAGGTCGTATTTACATTCTATTTTTAGAAACTTTACATTCGTATTTCAATTCCAGTATCATAATTCGAGGCGTTAATCATAAGGGAAATACATTTTTATTCACACTTTTTATGCATAATTGCATGATACTTAACCGATCTCGATACGTGCTTTATATATGAAACCAAATTATACTTAATGTTTAATCATATCTGGAATCATACTCATATACATTCTTGATATTCACACACTTATATATCCCTTAAGAAGCTAAAAAAATTGAAACAGGCTACTTCGTAGCCTACGGCCTGCAAGTCGTAGCCTACGAATCTGGGCGGACAGAATGTTTTAAACACGCGAATTTTGGCTTGATTTCCCTCCTTTCAACCCCCAACCACCTCATTTAACACCCAAACCCTAATCCCAACTAAAAATACAACCCCTTATCACCTCTTAAACATTTTCCAAACACTTTAATCACTTCCAAAACATCAAATCCATTCTTCAAGTTCTTGACAGAAAGTTCCAAGTGTTCTAAGTGAGTTCTCACTCACTTTTCTTTACATTTCTTCATCGTTTCTTCTTCTTGAAAGCTTGGAACACCTTTAGGAGTGTTTCCACAAGTTTACCATGGTAAAATAAGGTGGAACATCACCATTTTGAGGTCCAAACTTTCTGTTTTGGAAGAACTTTGCTGAAAACTTT
Organism: Scalesia atractyloides; assembly: GCA_947069175.1. Taxonomy (NCBI): domain Eukaryota; kingdom Viridiplantae; phylum Streptophyta; class Magnoliopsida; order Asterales; family Asteraceae; genus Scalesia; species Scalesia atractyloides. Next base: position 8,648,854 of record CAMTDV010000016.1, on the reverse strand, counting down.
ATTTGACTTGTTTAAACTTATGAAATCTTGTACTTACCTTGCTTCTAGTCAAGTATATGGCTAGGGAGCTTGTGTATGGTTAATTCTTATAAGTTTAGAGGTGCAAATACCCTCTGAACTTTCTCTTTTGACAAGGTTTTAGATGACCTACAAGTGATGAACCATCCAAGCTCACCATCTTTAATATGGTGAGACTTGTATTTTGGTAAAGGTGTGAACCATGGAAGCTTTAGCTATCCAAACTTGTTCCACCACCTCACTTGATGTTTTACCATGTTATTCCAAGTAGTTTCCTTGACTCAAAGTAACATAACCCCGCCGCATCTCCAACATTTTCCATGATGGGTATGAAACACCCGGGTTGGTCTTAGGGGCTGTTTGGCAACTTCTGAATGGTTAAGTGTTGAACCGGTAAGAGGTTTGAACCATTAAGTGCTGAATCAGTAAGAGTCTAAACCATTAAGAGCCAGCATAATACTTAAATGTTTAAAGAAAATGTCTGACCAATTCAGATTAGAGGTCTTAACCATTCAGACTCAGTATAATGCTTAACCATTAAGAGGCAAATGTCTGAACCATTCAGACATTTGCTGCGAAACAAACAGACTAAGTATCATATCTGAACCATTCAGAGCCTCATTAAGAGGTAACCAAATAGTCCTTTACTTGGCTACTTGATGAACTAGGTAGGTAGTTGTACTTTTCTTTTCATTCATAACCAATCAGGTCATCAACTAAGTTGATGACTTTGTGCTTTGGTTAATCATACAACGAGATTATTCACACCACAATGCTTGACTCTATGACATTCAAGATGGACTTATTATACACACACACACACACACACACACACACACAATTTATTATATATATATATATATATATATATATATAGGGTAAGGTTCATGTGAGAACCACCTTTATTGCGAGAACCGCGAGAACCAATGTGAACACAAATAAAATCTTAAAAAAAATCAAAAAAACACTCAAATTTTTTTTGTAAATATTTAAAAAAAATTCGCTATATTTCATTAAAAAAAAAAACTTTTTTTCGAGTAACAGTTACCCGTGCACATGTGCATATGTATCATTACTTCGACAAATTTTGTAATACATTACCAGTAGTAGATAATTGCACTTTAATTTACAATACCATCTCTAATACACTACGTTTTACATTACGAAATTCAAAATGCACATGTGCATCATTATGTATAACCATGATATAACGTGCTTTGGTACAAAAAAGTTTGTGATTTTGAATGATGAAGTAGACCCATATATATGTTTTTGGTTAGTTATATCTAGCGGTTGATGGTTTGGTTATAGTTGTCACTTTATGATGTAATATGTTGATTGGATGGTATAAATGGTGTTGATATACATGTAATAAAGTGAAAATATTGGTAATGGTATTGTATTATTGATGGTAGGATATAATGGTATTGTATTATGGATGGTAGGAGGTAATGGAAGTGTATTATGGATGGTATAATAGATGAAAGAAAAAGTGTATTCAAAGTAGTGTACCAAAACACCTTATTTCATGTTGATACATATAGATCACATGTGCATTTCTAATATTGGTAATATAAAAAGTAGTGTATTACACATGGTAGTGTAAATGAAAGTAAATAGTCTAATATTTGTAATGTATTATGGAATTTGTCAAAGAATTGATACATATGCATATGTACATGGATAACTGTTACTCAAAATTTATTTTATTTTATTTTTTCAATTTTTTTTATTATTGACGAAATATAGTGATTTTTTCAAAAAAATATTAAAAAATTGGGTGTTTTTAGATTATTTTTAGGTATTATGGTTGTGTTTACACTGTCTGTCTCGCAATAAAGTGTGGTTCCTAACAGATCCTTATCCTATATATATATATATATATATATATATATATATATATATATATTATATTAAAAACTTGACCAAATTCTTGATATTAACCAGAATATGGTTAGATGTCATGGATTAGGTTATATTATCTTGAGTTAACTGTCATTTTCGTCCCTGTGGTTTGTTCACTTCTGCCATTTCAGTCCAACTTTAAAAATGCCTCATTTTCCTCCTTGAGGTTTTAGAAACGTGCCATTTCAGTCCAAAAAGTTAAGCCTAGTTAAAAAGATGTGGTTAACTTATGGGTAATATGGTCATTTAATAAAGATTCTTACATTTTACTTTTTTTAAGCTAGGGTTAAAACAAAAACATTTGCAGCTAGTAGGGTTCGAACCTGTGACCAACCGCTTAGAAACAAATACCCTAACCATCAAGCCAAATCCAATTATGTTAACAACATCCATTTGTATTTATTTTGACATGTCTCCAACCACCACCTCCACCACCATCCCAAATCTACCATCTGCCACCACATACATCCTCTCTCTTCTCTCTCCCTTCCTAGAAAACGACCACCACACCACCGCCGACATGACCACCTGCCATTTCCTGACGTGGCCAATGCTGCCATCTCTTCCGGCTACAGCCGCCGCCTCAACCAGCCACCGCACGCAAAATACAGCTAACCAAGCTGAAGCACGTCTTCTTCATTCAAAGCTTTAATCAATTACAACATCTACCAGAAACCTATCCCTTTAATTCAAGAAACCTAACCGATGAACTCGTGAACTAATTTGCTGTTAAGAGAAAATCTTGTATTAATATAAAGATATTGTACTGCAATTTATCATCAGTGTGGTTTTAAGAAGAAGCATTAAATTGAGGTCATAATTACATGTGGGGATCGTCGTTTGGTGATGGAATAATGTAGGGCGGTGGTGACGTGCGGCGACGGCGGCGGTCATGTGGTGGCAGGTAGCGGTGGTCGGAGTTGTGGTGGCAAGTGGTGGAGATTGAACGATGGTTGGATGGTTGAATAGTGGTGGTTAGATACTTTAATGGTGGTGGTTGGATGGTTTAATGGTGATGGTGGTTGGATGGTTTAATGATGGTGATGGTGGTTTAATGGTGATGGTGGTTGGATGGTTTAATGATGGTGATGGTGGTTTAATGGTTAAGTGATGGAATGGTGGAATGGTGGTTTAACTCGTGTCAAAAGAAGAACGAATGGAACTTTTGAACAAAAGTCTCTTTGGCTCGTTGGTTAATACGTTTGCTTTGTAAGTGGTTGGTAAGGGGTTCGATTCTGGGCAGTCACAAATGTTTTTATTTTAAACCTGAAGCTTAAAAAATGAAAAAAATCTTTATTAAATGACCATGTTACCCCTAATCTAACTAAGTTTTTTAACTATGGTTATTAATTTGGACTGAAATGCACGTTTCAAGAACGTTGAGGAGGAAAATGGCGCAATTTTGAAATTTGGACTGAAATGGCAAAAGTGAACAAACCATAGGGACGTAAATGGCACTTAACTCTATTATCTTAGTTCTTTATCACTCGTTTATGATTCTAATGGGCAAGTTAGGATCCATGAAAACACATGAACAACTTAGTGTCCAAACAAGTGTTTAGACAAGATATGTTTTTGTATACATATACTTTTTATAATTAATTCTGAATCCGAACTCTCCACAAACTCCGAATACCCGTACACCTTAGTTTCTCCATTCTCACCAACTCGTGTTAAATCGGAAAGCTTTGCAAAATCGTATGTGTACATGACCCCTTTTACTTTTCGTCACTTTGGGTGCAATACGTGTAACGCCTCGTATTTCCGCACTTCCATACCCTTAGGAAATACGTATCGTTTCACCAAATTTATTTATTTATTTATTTCTTATTATCATTATTTTTATTGTTCTTTTTTTATAATAATAATAACAATAACAATAATAAATAATAATAATGATAATCCTAAAGCAATAACACGATATTACGCAACACGTTATGAAGTATCGGGTGTGAACGGATATTTAAAATGCATCTGGCCACTTTAGAACACGAAACCGAGTTGTGGGCTTTAAGCCCAACCAACCAAACCCTAGCTACCCACTAAACCCTAATACATACACGCACAACCACACCCTCTCATCTCCTGCTACCCTCCGCCTCTCTCAAGCTCCGACGACTGGAGCTGCAGCTCCGGCGATCTCCAGCGCTCCCTGGCACTCCCTTCCTAAACCGACAACACACACCAAACGCCTCCCTCTCCTTCTCCGGCCACACCTGCGAATCAACACCCCCCCCCCTTTTCACCCGATCTTTCCCTCTCTCCCCTAACCAGGGGCGGCCGCAACACCATTTGGTGGCGGCGGCGCCGAACAGATGTGGCGGCGAAGCCGCTTTAGAAGCGGTGACGACGGAGTAAGCCGCGTCTTGCGGCAGCGGTAAGAGCGGTTCACTCAGTTTGGGTCCAGACGGGTCTTGTTCAGCTCGGTTCGAGTCAGTTTTAGCACAACTCGGTTCGGTTCAGTGTAACTTGGTTCAGTCGCGGGTCAGACCTGGTCAAACGGAGCAGTGGTGGTGATGGCCAACGAGGGCAGACTTGGTTCGAGAATGTCTCGGCTCGGTCTCGGTCAAAACAGTTAACTAGTTCGGTTCCAGATTCGGGTTCGGGCTCGTGTCAGACCTGGTCAATAGTCAACTGGCCAACTTTCGGTCAAACCTGGTCCGCTCGGTCAGGCACGGTCAAGGCTTCGTCGCGAGATTCGGTGAGAGAATCCTAACGACATGTAATTATTTACATTATTTATGCTAACGTATCTTAAATCACGAAACCGACTTGAAACTATTATGTTAACGCTAGTCCAGCCGCGAAACCGACTTCGTCCATATTATACATGTACATATATATACTATCTTACACGAATTCGAACGAACACATTTAGTGGTAATTTACGAAAGTTATATATATTGTTATATTATACACTGTTATGGAATTTTGTAAACATTTAAAGACAACATGTGTTCTCAGAATCATCCAAAAACAGAGGAAACTCTGCTCGTTTTTCGTAAAATCCGTAAATCAAAACATGTTTAATTATAATGAGATGTATCAGGTTTAAGTGATTTTTGTGAAAATATATATATTTTGATTATTATAACATTTCGTCAACCACTAACACCTTGATGTTTCCGTTGCCCATGTGAGGGGACCTCGGAAATTCCATCTCTCGACCTTCAATTCGGCCCGGGATTTCCAAAGGAACTCGTAAGGTGAGCATACTCGACCTCCTTTTTTGTTACACTTTAACGCATTTCGGGGTGCAACATGTATAAATTACAAAATTATTTTTAACAAGATTAAATGTGTTCCCAATACCAAACGGGTTATCAATTACGCTTATGTGGATTATATGTGTTAGATTAAACTCGTTTATACATGCTACTTGTTACGTTTGAGTTGTTTATGCTTATTAGTTTTAATTTGTATTCTCACGACATTGTTATGATTATTTACTATGCATGCTAGTTAAGGAATTCAATTATATGCTATTTATTATGTGAGAGTCGTCTACTTATATATGTGATTCAGTTTTATTATACTCCCGTCATGATTGAAATAAACTCTTACACTTAGATTTTATTTTTAAACTTGTATGCTCGCCAATACTTTTGTATTGATCTACGCTTTTAATACATGTTGCAGGAAAGCTGATGATGCAAGAAATCAAGTTAGGATAAGCTTTAGAAACGCACCTTAAATAAACATTATGTTATACTTGTTTACTTTATTCGAAACTTTGTATTTGAATTCTTAATATTTATGAAATTGAATTTAATTATATTGTCACAATAGTGTTATGATGCTTTTAACAATTTGCTCGTCTCATCCCGATGTTTTCGCCATCGGTTAGGGTGTGACAGATTGGTATCAGAGCCATAACTATAGGGAATTAGGTAGAATTGCCATGTTCGACCTAGTCTATAGTTTAAGTACCATACTCTTGACCATTTGTGATACTTGTCTAAAATGTTATTCTTTCTATCATGTTTCTCCCCCTTTGATCCTAAAACTTACAATATGTCTTTCCTAAGACATGAAACACAACGCACGCTTTTGAGTATATTCTTGTTCCACAATCGAAATAACTCATCAATACAGGGGTGATTCCCACCGTTGGTGACGAGTTTCAATCCGTTTTACATGTTATTTCGCACGAAATTCACCATCAAGTCAGGAGTGATATCCATATCTTGATGGGAGTTTCATTTCATAATCCGGTGGATCCTTATTGACGATTCGAGATTATATCTTGATACGTTCAATAAACCACAATTTGGGGACGAAATTGTCAAGCCAGGATTGACATCCACACCTTGATGGCTGGTTCCGCTCCTCAATTTTCAATCTCGTCAAAGTTTCGTATTTTTTCGATCAAATAGGGACATGTACTAACTGGAAGTGTAAAGTATCGTTAATCGCTTGGTGACGAGAGTATTATACCTATTAGGCCAAATCATGTCTCCCTAATTCGAAAGGACTTACGAGTCACTTCGGAATAGTCGAAGTTTCTAAAACTGAAACACTCCAACATTTTAACAAGCCTCTCTTTTATGTTATCTTACATTTTATGCTATATAATTCTTATTCCTTCATTTTTTTTTCAATGTCACACTATACTAAAATCAAATTTATGCACGGCAAACTTCGCATTTATACTAAATCTATTACACAACGATTCTATAGGTGCATACTAAACATCATACTTGATTTGGGATCACTGGAACTTATATGTGATAAACTCGTTATAAAACCACACCTTAACATGTATAGCACTATGCTAGTGCTATAGGAGTAGCGCACCGCCCTTGAGACTTGGGGTCCTTAACTATTTCATACTAAGTAAACTATTATACACTATGTTTCGACAATATTGACTAGTCAACATTGCGTACACAATGGTTTGACTTGTTTATTCACATGTTTATGTGGTAGACTCGTCATTAACTCTGATCAAGCCACACTTTAACATGTATAGTGCTTGTGTAGCGCTATAGGAGTGACGCCCGCCCGTATTCTTGAGGTCATGTTAAGTAAACTATTTTACACCCTCTTCGTTTTGACGATGATGGGTAGTCTACATTGCGGTACACGATGGTTTGACCTGTTTATTCACATGCCAGTAATCCGTTATTGGTTGAATAAAATAAATCATCTGTATTGTGCACGAATGTGCGAATACGCACACTTACACTTATACTCATACTTATACAGTATACTCTCTCATACTTAAAAACAATTATACTTACATACTTGAGACTCTATATACCCCTATCAGACTTACTCGTAATACGCAAGCAAGCCTGATTATGACACGGAACGTAACATGGCATCGACTAGCGAAACGAACGTAATATGGTATGAACATGGTGGATACGCCGCTGATACTTCCTATATATAAGTGTTAATACCATATTGCTAAGGTCTCGTGAAACGTGCCATGAGAAATTCGGTGTTTCACTTTTATGTTTAAATACAAACTTTGATCATTCGCCACCTATTTCTCGATTGTACTCATACATGCTTCGAAGTGCCATCTTTTCTCAAGTCTTCCTCTTTTATAAATTTCGGGATGAAATTTCCTAAAGTAGGGGAGACTGTAACGCCTCGTATTTCAGCACTTCCATACCTTTAGGAAATACGTATCGTTTCACCAAATTATTTATTTATCTATTTTTTTATTATCATTACTTTTATTGTTCTTTTTTTATAATAATAATAATAATAATAATAACAATAATAAATAATAATAATGATAATCCTAAAGCGATAACACGATATTACGCAACACGTTATGAAGTATCTGGTTGTGAACGGATATTTAAAATGCAACTAGCCACTTTAGAACGCGAAACCGAGTTGTGGGCTTTAAGCCCAACCAACCAAACCCTAGCTACCCATTAAACCCTAATATATACACGCACAACCACACCTTCTCATCTCCTGCTACCCTCCGCCTCTCTCAAGCTCTGACGACTGGAGCTGCAGCTCCGGCGATCTCCGGCGCTCCCTGCACTCCCTTCCTCAGCCGACAAACACACCAAACGCCTCCCTCTCCTTCTCCGGCCACACCTGCGAATCAACAGCCCCCCCTTTTCACCTGATCTTTCCCTCTCTCCCCTAAGCAGCGGCGGTCCGCAACACCATTTGGTGGTGGCGGCGTGGGAACAGACGTGGCGGTGAAGCCACTTTAGCAGCGGTGACGACGGCGTAAGTCGCGTCTTGCGGCAGCGGTATGAGCGATTCACTCAGTTCGGGTCCAGACGGTCTTGTTCAGCTTGGTTCGAGTCAGTTTTAGCACAACTCGGTTCGGTTCAGTGTAACTTGGTTCAGTCGTGGGTCAGACCTGGTCAAACGGAGCAGTGGTGGTGATGGCCAACGAGGGCAGACTTGGTTCGAGAATGTCTCGGCTTGGTCTCGGTCAAAACAGTTAACTAGTTCGGTTCCAGATTCGGGTTCGTGCTCGTGTCAGACCTGGTCAAATAGTCAACTGGCCAACTTTCAGTCAAACCTGGTCCGCTCGGTCAGGCACGGTCAAGGCTTCATCGCGAGATTCGGTGAGAGAATCCTAACGTCATGTAATTATTTACATTATTTATGCTAACGTATCTTAAATCACGAAACCGACTTGATACATTATGTTAACGCTAGTCCAGCCGCAAAACCGACTTCGTCCATATTATACATGTACATATATATACTATCTTACACGAATTCGAACGAACACATTTAGTGGTAATTTACGAAAGTTATATATATTGTTATATTATACACTGTTATGGAATTTTGTAAGCATTTAAAGACAACATGTGTTCTCAGGATCATCCAAAAACAGAGGAAACTCTGCCCGTTTTTCGTAAAATTCGTAAATCAAAACATGTTTAATTATAACACCTTTATGTTTCCGTTGCCCATGTGAGGGGACCTCGGAAATTCCATCTCTCGACCTTCAATTCCACCCGGGATTTCCAAAGGAACTCGTAAGGTGAGCATACTCGACCCCCTTTTTTGTTACACTTTAACGCATTTTGGGGTGCAACATGTATAAATTACAAAATTTATTTTTAACAAGATTAAATGTGTTCCCAATACCAAATGGGTTATCAATTACGCTTATGTGGATTATATGTGTTAGATTAAACTCGTTTATACATGCTACTTATTACGTTTGAGTTGTTTATGCTATTAGTTTTAATTTGTATTCTCACGACATTGTTATGATTATGTTACTATGCATGCTAGTTAAGGAATTCAATTATATGCTATTATTAAGTGAGAGTCGTCTACTTATATATGCGATTCAGTTTTATTATACTCCGTCATGATTGAAATAAACTCTGACACTTATTTTTATTTTTAAACTTGTATGCTCGCCAATACTTTTGTATTGATCTACGCTTTTAATACATGTTGCAGGAAAACTGATGATGCAAGAAATCAAGTTAGGATAAGCTTTAGAAACGCACCTTAAATAAACATTATGTTATACTTGTTTACTTTATTCGAAATTTTGTATTTGAATTCTTAGTATTTATGAAATTGAATTTAATTATATTGTCACAATAGTGTTATGATGCTTTTGAACAATTTGCTCGTCTCATCCCGATGTTTCCGCCATCGGTTAGGGTGTGACAATACGAATACATTATCAAACTCACATAATCACATACATTGTGCTTAAAACACAAACAAACAATCCAATATACATGCTTAATACGTTATGCTTAACTCATACATGCTAGAATTCTTTATGATTTATACTTGTCATTAACTTAGCCATGTTTATTTCGAACAATGGCTGGACTATAGTGGTCTTAACCAAAAGTCAAAGCGTTTATCGTAAACACTTGACTTTTGGCTTAAAAAGCCAAATAAAAGAAGAGCAGGAGTTAAGGACACTTACACAAGGTCCTAGCTCAAAAATAGAACTAAGGTAGAGTTTCCTTTTAGCTGGGAATCTCTATAATAGTAGGAAGAAATGAATTGCGAAGGTGCAAGGGTAAATGGCAACCCAAAGCACCTATTTATACTTGGAGCTGAGATTGTAGAATCAAGCCAGGTGTTTGAAGGGTCTAGAAATCACTCCAGATGCCCCATGAGGTGTCGAATACCAGAATTCAGCTCCTAGTTTTGAATTAGAGGTGCTATGGTGGTTTGTGTGGGGACAAGGAAGAAGACTGGCAGCTGTTGAAAGGTTTCTGCCCAGATCATGCCGTCGCATCGCGCGACGGCCACTTCCTTTAGGCGCCGCGTAGCACGGGCCCCACCTTATCTTTGAAAGTCTGACAACTTTAGTCCCTGCACCTCTAATCTCCTTTATATTTTCATTTTAGGTATTTTTAACCCTTCAAGTTAGTTCGTAGGCATTCTTGAAAGTGTAACTGAACGTTATTAGGCTCGGGTTCACTAAAAGGTCACTCAGAGGTTTAAATTAACATGTTGACACTTTTAGTCCCTTGACTTTATCAAATGTCATTCAAATGTCATCAAAATGATATAACGGCAAAATTAGGCCCTCTCGTCCAACACGTGGCACAATCAAGAGTATGAACACGTGTCTGGATATTGTTGGACACAAAATTTATGAGGTGTTACATTATATTAGCATCATATTTTCTATGTTAATTTGTCTTTTAGATTTATATTAGCATCATTATCTTTCCTATGTTAATTAGTAATTATCTTAAACCCTAGAGCTAGTTAGAGTTTGATTTACAATTTGTATCATCTTACAAACAAATCGTGAATAACAAAGTTAACGTTATATATAACTTATTAACATTTAACTTTCTTAGATAAAATTAAAGTTAAATTATGATGTTGAAGAAGAGATTGTCATGTGACATTAATTGAAGTCTTTTTTTGAACGCAAGAAACGATGTGCCAACCACCGTGACACGGGCGTTGTGGCCAAGGTTGACTACTCGACCGTCGCCAGCCCCTTGGCTCTCCCAGATGCCCGGAAACCCGACCTGTATCCGCCCGAAGGCACGACAGTAGAATAATCGGTAAAACCTCGCCTCCCATCCAAGACGAATCGACACCACCCGTATTCGTCCTTTACTTGGATGCCGCAGAAATTAATTGAGAAAGTGGGAGTCGAACCTGGGTTACAAGGAACACCAAATCTTTCCCCAACCATTCCACCATTACCTTATTGGTTTTATTAATATTTAGATTTATTCATTGATTTTATTTAATATTTAATCATTGATTTTATCTGATTAATTGTAAGCATTTTTGTTTGTTATATTTTGATTTCACTTTGTTTATTTATCATTTAATTTAGTATTATATTTAGTTTATTAATAAGTTTTCATTTCTTTTTATTGTGGAAGATTTTTCTATGATAAACAAAATATATTATTTATAAACTTCTAATAACATTTAAAGTTTTACAGAAAACTATTTGATAACGTTTTCGTGTGGTACACCAAATAATAAAAAAAATATAAGTGACATGTACTTAGAATCTAATAAATAAAATTATACTAGTAATATGTCCCCGCGTGTTGCGGCGGAAACACAACTTGGTTAACATTCGGATGAATCGTTAAGCTAACACAACTTAGTTGACAATCGGATAATTCAGTAAGCTTCCACTCGCCTGACGACACGGGGTAACGTATATTAAAAACCAGTTCACATAATTTAATTACACAACTTAGTTGACATTTGGATAATTCTTCGCTAAGCTAACACAACTTAGTTGACATTCGGATAATTCTTCGTTAAGCTGACACAACTTAGTTGACATTCGTATAATTCGCCTGCATTTGGATAATTTGACATTCGTATACTTTTCCTGACGACACAGGGTGTTAAGCTTCCACTCGCCTGACGGCGCAGGAAAGAGTATATTAAAAAGCAGTTCACATAAGACGATATAGTAAAATGTATATGAAAAACCAGCTTTTATAAGACAATATAGTAAGATATAACACACTAAATGTATTAAGTTACATGTTCAGACCATCACCAACACGATTAATAGCCATATAAAAGTTGGTCTTTTTAACCGTTACAAGACCAAGCCGTTCGCCTCTCGAGACAACTATGAATTTTCTTTTATATGTGAGAAAGATGGTCGTAAACAAACCGATCTACGAATCCTGAAGTTCATTTATTTATATATTAAATAAATAAACTAACTAATAAGAACAAACCTCAAGACATTAAATAAATAAACTAATAAGAACAAAGTTCAAAACATTAAAAGTTTACAATACATAAGTATTTCATTTCATAGCATACTTTTTTCTCAGAAACATACGCCCCACCCCACCCACCCAGCTACATCTCTCGGTATAGCTACCCCATCATTTGCCATTATCTCTCCACCATCTCCGCTGAAGACCGAGTGACCGACCATCTCCTCCGGCAACAAACTACACCTATCACCGGCTACGACCACCTCGCCAACACCACCTGGCCTCTCTCTCTCTCTCTCTCACACACACAACCCACTGACCGCCGGAACTACCGTCACTCCAAAACCACCCTCAAACAATGCAACCGTCTACCATTCTTTACCGTCTCTCTCATCTTCTTCATGCTAACCCCCTCTTTCTCTCTCTTCAAAAAAGCCCCGAAATCAAACCAACACCATAGAGATACTGTATCTTCTCTCTTCATCATTGTGTTCAAGAACACACCGTATGTGTGAGAGAGACTCATTTTTAGAAAGAAAAAGAAAGCTGTAATGAGGAGAGCCAAAGTTTAAGAGAGACACAATTTTTTCTTGCATACCGAGACCTCAAACAGTTTCAAAATGATCACCACAGCATTAGATCGTCCTCTAAAGCTGCCACCACCACACTTCACCGACACCCCGCTACTGCCGAGAGACCGTCCATCGCCGAAAAAACCGAGAAACGCTAGTCTTCTTTGATGTAACCAACACATAACAACGTTGCAGGAGGGCCGACCGGCATGTAATCGCCGGAAAAACTGTGGCCTCCCACCCCTCATCTTCAGTGATACATACATGATTGAAGACGACATTGGAGCATGCACTAATTAATTTCTTGAATTCATAGAGAATACAAAGATATTTTAGAGAGATAAGAAAGTAAAGATGAGTAAAAGTGAAGAAAGAAAAAACTGTTTATATCATCAGGTTAATAAACATGGCAGAGATTTGTACAAAAATGTGGCATGTATAAGTAACGTGTCAAGATATAATTAATAACAATAGCTACAGTAACTTTGTCTCTTATTGACAAATTTACAATTTAATATATATATTAATATTAATTTGAAACCTATTGAATGTAATAAATAAAATTTTATTTAGATCCTATAGTTAAATTGTTTCCATTCTCTCACTTAATTAGAGAGTAACAATCTATTAAAAAAGTATGGATTCAGAAATATTGATTAACAATCATTCTTTCAAGTCTTTTAAGGGATAGTCTGATGGTAAAATGTTGTATTTCCAACCAAGTGGTTTTGGGTTCAAAATCTACATATGATAGGTGTGATGATTTTATCCATTCGGAAAACAAAAAGGTTTAACAACACACGTATCTATACAATTAATACGTAATTTCAATTCTATCTTATCTCAAATATTATATTATAATTTCTAAATCTTATTACTAAATGTACAAATCCCATTGGTGACAAAATTAAGCCGTTCAATGAAAAAATTGTGGAACGGTTTTTAATATTTTTTATTTAACATATGTAACACATAGGTCTGCAACCTAGTAATTATATATATATTAGGCGTACAGGGCCTCTAAGGTTTATCTCAGCTACAACTGTCAATCCAAAAAAATCATAAAACAATTTAACGTTTGAAAGCATGTCTTTTTATTTTTATTTAACGA